>BSBK01004115.1:970000-1570000 GCA_027943335.1 Chamaecyparis obtusa
AGATCATCTTTACATAGGAATCATCAAGAATTTAATGATTACATCCATATTAAATTTTGTCTCCATCTTGGTAAACCATTTTCTAATTAGTGTAAACTATTTGCCTTGTAGTTTGTGTCATTCCAAACTGCTATGTCATTTCCTGTTTCACTCATTGTATACTGCATTCATCACTCGATAATTAACTGGTGCTTGACTCATATGAATGCTTGGTGACTAGTGTGTTCGATACTTGGTGATCATCTAGCTCAGTAAGAGTGCTCGGTCAAACCTATATTTGGTTAACATAATGATCTGCCTTGTGTTCTACTCGGTGTCTAGGCTCTATGTATTTACCGACTATCTTGTCTTGTCTCCTTTACTGACTAAATGATTGAATGATACTAATGACAACCATTAATGATCTTTAGGAGTAACAAGTTTCAAACTTGTGGATGCACTGATTCACCCCTCCACCCCCCCTCTTAATGTCTTATAATAGTAACAATTGGTATCAAAACCAAGTTCCCTTAAAAAGGTGTAACAACTTGGGAATGATCCTTAAGAAAATATGGAGGGTTTGGGATACAAGAGGCAACTTGATGAAGCTTAAAGGGTTATTAAAGATTTGAAAGATCAGTTGAAGAAATCAATAGCCAAATAACAAGAGCTTTTTGAAAAAATTGTATGAGATTCAAGACTAAATTGAGCAATTTCCTAAACAAAGTGGACTTGAGGAATCTAAAGCAGCCCTATAAGCCATGGCTATGGAGAATGAACAATTGCACAAACATAAGTAAAACCCTAAGAGAGAGATTGAAGACCTATCAATCAAAATGTGTGAATATTTGGAAGCAAGGATATATGTAGAGAATGCAAGGAAAAATGCATAAGATGCCTTAAAGGCCAAGGATGAAGCACTAAAAGCTATAGAGGATGAACTTTTCAAGTTAAGACAAGAAGTTGGCACATTGCATGAATATTTGCATGATACAAATAAAGAAAATGAAAAATCCCTAAGAGTGAATGGGAATCTAAGAAATGATAATGATAAATTTAAAGGAGGATTAAAGACTGATAATGATCTACTAAATAAATTCAATGAAAGTACTACAAAACTTGATGATTAACTCAGAAATCAAAGAAGTAAAGATACCACGGGCCAAGGATATACTGGTTATACTACTTTTGAAATCGGTGAATCTTCTAGAAAAAAGGAGATCAAGCAAGAAGCAAAGTCTCTACTAAAGTTGACACAAATAAATTCTGGTAAGACTACAATCCTATATGTTTCAATTGTCATAAGGTGGGTCATACTGCAAAGGTATGTAGAAGTAGGTCTGCAAATAGAGTGAGCACTTTTGATGAATATTTCTACAACTACAATAAGTATGGATATACTGCTCATGATTGTAGATCTAGATCTGGTAGTAGATCTAGTAGCTTTGATGGTCACTTTTACAACTGCAACAAGTATGGTCACAAATCTGATTAGTGTGGGTCAAGAGTGAACAATCAAAGGTTACTTGTGAACTGGGAAAGACCTTACCAAAGGGAGAGGCAATTAAATGTCATATGCTCAATCTAAGGTAACTATGGACACATGGTTATGATTTGTAGAATGAGGTATGCAAGAGATAATAGTGGACCATGGAGATCAACTGGTATGGCATGTTTTCATTGTCACAAAATTGGACATCTAGCAAGGAACTGGAGTTTAAGGAACCAGTCGGTAAATCATTCAAGCAACCGAAAAGGAAAGAAAATTATGAATGTAGAAGAGACTAGGAAAGAGATAAACAATACTTGGAAGAAGAAGGAAGATAGTAAGACATCAGAGTGATCCACAACTCCATCGGGTGTGGAGAATTCTTCATCAAACTAAGCCTTCAAGTGGCTTAGGAGGGGGAAGTATTTTTGAATCTATCTTTGGACCCCCTATAGGTGTGTGGTAAGATCTATCAGTATTTTAAGATGCAATAAGTTTTTTTGGAGTGTATTGTGAAGTTTTAATAAATTACATGTGTTTTGATCATCGATAATGATTTTTTGGGTCAATCGGTGAAAAGGTAAGTTCTATTGGTAAGTGCATTTAATATATGTGTGCGAAGGTAGATAAAAAGGCTACTTTATATTTCATTTTTACCTTGCACATTTTGAAAGTTGTTGTGGAGTGAAAGAAGCATTGTTTGAGCCATTTGAAGAGATCCAAGTGATAAGGAGATATTTTTTGTGTTGATCTGAGAAAGAGAAGAAGTAACTCAAGGAAAAAGGAAAGAAGTCCAAGGTGGTAGATTCCCCCACAACTAAAACTATTAAGTCTGTATCTGGTAAGGAAGCTTTTGTCAATGCAATTATTCAAAATGTTAGAGAATATGGGATACTTGTTGGAGTTAATAAGTATTATCACTTACTTGATGAGGAAGATTAGAGAAAAGTTGAAGATTTTGTAATTGTAAGCATGCATAAGCTAATTCAATTTGTGATCCAACTGTAAGGACAAATTCCTAATGTCTTATATGATAAAATTGATGCAAGATGGAAGGCAACACTTATACAAGATAAGGAGATAGTGAAGTATGTTCTACTGATCATATTACCCAACTCATATGAGGAAGAAATAAAGGATATGTTTTCAAAGGTAAGACTTTTATTTAAAACCAAAATAAGAGTTAAAAATTTGTTAGTTGGGGAGACTCAATTGATGTAGGTTGCTACATAGGAGATTGTAAGAAGAATTTAGGTCTGATGAAGTATAAAAGTGAAGAGGAACCAGGAAAAGAAAAAGAGGGTGATCCAGTGGTGACTCAAACTAATAAGGGATTTACTATTGATGGTGTGAAGATCACACTTGAGGGAGTCAAAGATGACATGGACAATACATGTGATATACCTTCCATGGAGATACATGATGAGCACATGGATACACAAGATAAACATGAATCACATGAGAAACAAGATGTACATAAGGAAAAAAAGGAAGAAGATCTAATAAAAATGGGTATCGATCAAAATATAACTGGTAATGCAATAGTAAAGACACCTATAGATGATTAGAAATAGCAAGTATTGGGAATGGAGAAAATAGGTGCAACTAATCAAGAAGAGAAAGAGAAAGAAGTAAAGGCCACTGAGAAGAAGAAATTTAAGGCAAAAATATCTATTGATGAAGATGATATATCAATTAAGGGACATATAAACTTGAGCAATATGGGCCCTGAAGTAATGATTAACTTTGTAATGGAAATCAAGACTAGAGCTAAGAAGGATAAGCTAAAGAAAGATGCAAAAGTAGTTCTAATGGCAAGAGATATTTTTTTTTATTTAATGCCTGAAGATACATATAATGACAAGGCCACTCTAATGGAGCAATTGGCACATTTGGTCATTGCCATTGATGAAGAGATAAAAAGTTTGGAGGATGTTGCTACTATAAGAGCAAAAAAGGAATGTGTAAAGAAGAGATCAGAAAAGCTAGTACAGTCCATTACTAAAGATAATAACACTCTTGCACTGGTTGTGAACCAAGTGAAGGATGCATTGCAAGAAGGTGGTAAGATTCTAAAGTCTATTTGTGATTTTTCTCACATATTGAAGAATATTGAAAGTAAAATGAGTGAAGATCAACATGAGCCAAGATTGTTGTCACTAAATTTTGATCCTATTTATGAGACTGTGACTTCTTTTGGAGTTGAAGTTTGAAAGGTAAACCAAAGGCTAAAGACTTATAGGGAAGAACACAACAAAAGGATTAGATATTTGATGGAGTTACAAAGCTTACTAGTTCCAAAAATGGATATCTTATAGCATAGCATGAAGGAATCAGAACAAACCTTAACACACTGCCTCATGTACACTATTGATGGATTAGAGGAGCTTGCATTTTTTTTACATGGTCAGATACTCATCATGGGTAATCTACAAAAGTCATGTGTTAGTGATTGGAAAGTTTTGAAGACTACTTCCAATGATATATTTAGTAGAATTTAATAGCTATATGCTACTCTATAATTCTCATTAATAAAAAATTTCTTTTTGCATATCATTGTAACACCTTTGTCATTGTTCACTATTTCAACATATAACACTATCCCCGATCCTTTTCATCATTATGGCTGAAGCTTTCAGCAGCACTATTAAGCATCACAACATGATAGGGAAATGGCAAGGTGTAAACATTTAGGGTACTTCTATATCAATTACTCATTCCTTATTTGCAGATGATACATTGCTTTTTGGCAGATCACATGTCTCAGAAGCAAGGTAGATTAAGCACATACTGCAACTATATTCAGATGTCTCAGGGCAGAAAATCAATCCTCAGAAATAAAAAATCTTTCTTTTTAATAATAATAAAGTTATCTTAGACAAAATTGTGAGAATTATGGGTTTCTCTGAGGACTTTCTACCTTCGAAATACCTAGGCATACCTTTCTTTATGGGTTCCAATAAGGCAAGTTATTAGACTTCGGTCATTGAAAGAATTAAAAGTAGAGTGGTTGCATGGAAAGCTCGATGGCTTTCTCTATCAGGCAAAATAATGCTCATCAAATCAGTACTTTTAGCTATACTGAACTATTACTTAGCTATCCTTAAAGCACCACCATCAATACTACTTCATATTCAAAAACTCATCAAAGGGTTCCTTTGGATGGGCAATATGACAAAAGATAAGAATATCCCACTAATCTCTTTGCAAGATATGGCATATACCCTTGTTGTAGGTGGTGCGGGAGTTCATGATCTATCAAAATGGAATGTAGCCTTTGGAGGCAAGCTAGTTTGGCAAATGTATAGTAAGTCCCATACTACATGGTGCCAAATTATGTAGCAAAAGTATCTAGATAACAGTGAGCCATCAAGGATATTCTCCATACTTGACCCTCCGAAGGGGTTTGTTATTTGGGATTTTATGGTCTCTTCTAGAGACATTGTACTTAAATATGTGACATGGAAAATTAATAAAGGAGATAAGATTAGCTTTTGGAGAGACTCATGGAATGGTTAGCCTCCATTGACAACACTATCGAATGTTCAAAAGATTACATCAGTTACAGAGACCATCTGGGGGAAACAGGTTATTCATTACATATCTGCAGTTTGCTTATTCTCAAGAAGAATTATATGGAAGGATCCAGATCCCCTTCCATTAGCCAATTAGAACAAAATTCTCTTTCAGGCCATTCTACACAATAGACAGGCCTTCCTCTCCAAATATGAATATAAATTGAGGTGGGCACCAGCAAAGGATGACAATTAGTCAATCAAAGAGGGGTATAAGCTCATTCAGAGAATTGCCTCAGATAAGATTCCTACATGAGCATATTCATTCTGCTAGAATAATGTTGTATTACTAAAAGCTAGTTGCTTTGTATGGCTTGCAATCAAGAAAAGGATTCTAACCAGTGACAAGTTAGAGAGACTAAACATTGTGTCAGCCTTCAATTATGTGCTATGCAATGAGGAAGCAAAGTCAAGAGATCATCTCTTTGCAAGTTGTCCAATGGCATACCACTGTTGGATGTTCGTGCTAAAAAAGTTAAGCTTCTACACCCCCCTTCAAAATAACATAAGGGACATATTTCAAGCTTGGCCAATTCTGCATCCTAGGGCCTTGTTCACAGGACTATGGAAATGTACCCTGACAATAGTCATATGGGCCATTTGGTGGGAAAGAAATAAGAGGATCTTTAGGAAAGAATCAGCCTCTATAGAAAAGGTGTTGGAAGGCATTGAAAGATCAATTACAGAGGTTATGAATGTGAGCCTTACTTGATGTAAGGTAAATCCTGTTATCACCCCTTGGGACAGCAAGATGCTTAGGGAATGGAAAACATTAGTCATCCCGACAGGATGGGGCTCTACAAATACAGTGCAACCCAAAGTAGATCAAGCTTTTGTACAATGGCATACACCTATTATAGGGCATGTGAAGCTCAATTTCAATGGGGCCTCTAGAGGAAACCCTAAAAAATTAGGGTTAGGACCTTGTATTAGAGATTACAATGGATCTGTTTTAGCAATCATGGTGGCTCCACTACCAGATGGAACAAAAAACATTGCAAAAGCTCAAGCGCTGCTTGCAGGTCTAGCTCTTCTCACAAAAGGGAATTTCAATAAAGTACACATCGAAGGTGACTCATAGGTAATCATAAATGCTTGCATTAAGAGAGAAATATTCAATTGGCAGCTCAACTATATTATGCAGTAGATTTGGAACATTGTGGATCAATGTCAGGAGGTTTGCATATCTCATAATTTAAGGGAGGGGAATAAAGTTGCTGACTATCTTTCAAATTTAGGATGTGAAGGAATCACAATCTCAACCTTGCAGCTAAGCTCCTTCATTGAGCAATATGAGGAGCTACAAATATTAATCAAGATTGACATTGACAAGTGTCAATACTAATTGCATTGCATTTCAGCACATATAACATTAGTGCAAATGCACCATTAGCATCATGATTCTATGAGTATGGTTAATTAGTTACTGCCACCTTGGGGACTTCATCTCTGTACCTCACACACATTTGAAGTATGCATACATCATGTCACTAAGTGTGATTTTGATATGGTGACAACTTACCCACTATTGTTCACATGGCCGCTGGTACTTCATATTGCCCGAGCGTGTTATGGGTGATTGTATTTTATTGCCATCAGATTTTGCATTCAAGACAAGGACCCTCACTTATTTATGTCCCTAAAATCCTCTATTTTTAGTGCTCAACACAAGATTAGCCCTCAGGATGTCTCTCCCATCAGATGTTTGCATCAAATGTGATTCTTGCCATCAGTTTCATAGATCAGTCCTCCCAAAAAACTATAGAATTTGGATTCAACCGATGGTAGATGAGCATGCTCTTCCTCATCATTTGGATGACTCAATCATGGATACTATGTTCTCTTTTCACTCTACTTCAATTTGGCGGGTGATACAACATGTAATTGGGGAGGAGATTCTCTCTCCTTCCTCAAGGCAAGTTCTGTTCCCTACAAACTTGGTGTTAATTTTTTTGTCCAATGCAATGGCCTTACTACAGTCAACTACGCTATTGGAAATCCTTGCAATGAAAGTTGTATACCTGAAATTCTAGACTAAAAATAAGCTAAAAGTGGCAATGCAATGGTATGATTTGTGGGCAGGAAATGCTTTGGTGGGTGGCTTGTTCACAAGGTCTCAGCTACTATAGAAACACGAGGTCATGGCTACCTTTGAGGCACTCCAAAAAAATTTTGAAAAGTAGAGCCCATGTTTTATGAAGTCCACCCTGCAAGTCACGGCGAGAGCATTGGGACACCAGCTGGAGGAGGGCATGAAGAGAAAGGGCTTTGCCTTGCTTGACCTCTTGGGGCTACTAAATAGAGATGTCTCGATTATGTGTGGTCAAAGGGTGTCACCAGGGTGGATTTTGGGTTCCTAATCTGGGACTAATGCTGGATTTGTGGTGTGTTCAGCTAGTGTGTGCTCTGGTTACCCTACTTCTGTTGTTCAAGGTTCTGTATGGTATCCTCCTTCAGACAAAGCCAAGGAAATAAGATGGGATGTGCTTCCGGGTTATGTGTCTACTATCGTCGATGCCACAGGTTCTGGCTCAGGATGGGAGTCCACTTCTCTGCCTCGCATGGACTTCGGGTGGGGTTATTCTTTGCAAGATGGTAAGGCCTCAGCTTTTGGTGATGGTGCTACGTGTGAAGAAATGGAGGAGTGAAAACGTGATGTTTCTTGTTTTGGAAAATTTTGCTAAACACCATGGTAATTAGAAATGTTTTGAAAATTTGGAGAATTTTGTGACTTCCGGGTATGAATGTTGAAAATTTTGAAATATTGTAAAAATTAGATTAATTTCAAATTTTGGAGGAAGTTTTATCTCCACATTGTACTCAAGATTTTGACCATCGATATAAGTATGTTGTAAATATCGATCCTATAAACATTTATATATAGCGACGATGTTGGGTTTTCTTACTGGTTCTTTCCTAGTTGAGCATTTTTTTGAATCAAGTTTATTTAATAAATATATTCAGTGGCTAGTCCACTTTTGCTGAAAAAAAATAAAAAATATTATCCTTCCAAACAATATTTGATAAGTGACACACATATATCAAATGTTGTTTGAACTAAGACATATAGCCTTGTCCCTCTCTAAGCATATTAATCAAAAGATGTTTTTATAATACTAAGTCATAAAAATGACCAACTTTACTTCATGACTCTTAGGGAACAAACCCTTAAACATATCTTCATTTTTATTTGCATTCCTTTGACTTGAGTTTTGTCGCCAACTATGGAGAAGACTTAGGGTTTAGAGGGTTTTCTTGTACAATTTTATAGTCTCTTCAAAGCTTTACTTTAGATCCTTTTTTGTCCTATAGGTACATCAAGTTCCATCATACCTTGAAACTTTGAGGCTTTGTTCTTCTGATTTGTGAGCACAATGGCTTTATAATTTGAAATAATTTCACATGGCACTAGTGCTCACATTTGAAGTATATAAATAAAACTTGAAACTCTATGTTCTTTTCCTTGAAATATGGCACTTTCCACTGTTCATAAAAATGGTTTCTTTTTAAAAAATCTTTGTTGTATTCTCAGCAAGGGTTTATAGAACTTGTTTTCTTTCAAAAAATGTATGCTCCGTTTATATGGTAAAACAAAACAAAGAACACTTTGTACATTTTATGCATGCCACAGTTTCTATAAAATGTAACATAATTGCTTCCATTTACTCATAAATTCACACGTCGTGGTTTATATTGGAAAATAAACTTGAATCTATCATATTGATTGTAGCTTTATGGTGAGGGTTTCTTTTAATCTTGAAGACTTTTCTGATAAATATCTAAGATATTCTTTAATGGTCGTACATTCCCTACAAGGGTTTTCAAGATTTATAAAAGAAAACTTGAATATTAATTTCTCAATGAGGGGTTCATAGTTTTACTTTGCATTTCATCATTTTATTCCATATTTTGGCATTGTTATTATGGAAAATAAAAAGGGTTTTGACTTCTCTTTTGTGCATTTTATGAAACCCCACAGAAGAATTTTGAAGAAACTTAAAACCTTTGCAGGTTTAACACCATATTGTTCATATATACCTAAGCCTTGTGCATTTGTAAATGAAGATATTACCCTTTATCCACTATTGAGTTCATATTGACTCGCTCTTCATTGTACTCAATATTGGGATCTTTGTTCTCACAAAATAATGACAATGGATCCATCTTTTCATGTATATGGTTTCTTGTAGTGATATTTGTGGAAAGATCGTATGGGTATCTGACTCCCTTTTAGTATATATTTATTGATCTATATCTTTGACATGGCTTTAACATTGAAACCCTTTACTCATCTTTACATGGGTGTGGCTCCAAAACTTGCAACAATGATTACATAAAGCTTTCTTGAAATTTATTGTGCATTTTTATATGAGAGTTTTTAGATTTAAACCATGGCCTCTCTCTTTTACACAACCCCATGAGGGCTCTCCATATTCTATGCCCTTGTAGCTCTTTAACTATTTTACCTACCCATTTGCTACCATTTCTATTTGTGATGCCAAATACTATCAGACCTTTTTATTTCTCGAGCTAGATCCTTAGATGGATTTGGTGATGTTTGATGTTATGAAAATACATGTTGATGATTCAATACTATGATACTTTGATTATTTATGTATAACATGTTAGTTAGATGGTGATTGTTATTTTAGATGATGATTCTATGTATATTTATAGTTTTTACTTACCCCATACATGCATATTTATGGATGACGTGTATGATTTATATTTCTATTTGATGTGTCAGATATGGTGAGGGACGTGTTGGTGAGTAATATTTTGGAGCACTAGAGATCACTTGAGGGTTTTCATTTATGGAAACACTTATGCTGGAGTGATCACATGTAGAGAGTTTTGGTATTGGAGTCATAGTCATGAAAATGACTAAGTATAAAATTAGGATAACAGTGTACTATGGTACAGTTTTGGTTAGCGATGACAATGTATGATGTATTATGCCTTGAGAAGTTAGTAGAAGGTATTTTGGGATATGTATATGCTTTAGTTAAGATTATATGTGTTTTGATGATTAGATTAATGAGATACGATTATTATAAGGTATCCGAAGACAAAGAATCAGTGTAATAAGGAACACTAATAGTTGCGATGATTGAGAGAAGGATAGTGGATATGGTAACTGTTGATCCCTAAAGCTTTGTTATCTATTAGTTTCTTACACTTAGTCATTTTCTAGGAAATGTTGGTTGGTCATCACTATGACTGAGTCATCATATATAGGGCATGAAGTCATGTATAATGTACATTTACCGAGTAGTAGTCACTGCCGAATAAAATTGTGGTACCAAGTACTTTTGTATTAGCCAAGTCAACTTTTGTCAAGTTATGTAAAGAAGACAATGTTGAGCGTCAAAGTATAAAGAACAGTGAATACTGAGTGCCAAAGACATCCAATGCCGAGCAAGCCAAAATTGACATATGTGTTTCTTATGACACAAACACTTAGGTAAACCATTTTGGCCAACATTTATATTTTGTTTACTATTTATTGAGGAAATCATAGAGGTGATTACACTCCTATATTGTAATCATTGATCCCTATGTATTACATGGAACCAATCAGAATTAGGGAAAGGTTAACCAGCAAAATGAGATAATCTATATCGTAGATCTTTAACCTCGAAGGAAGTCAATTGTCTATATAAGATGTGATCTAAACCCTTAAATGATGTATGAGTGGAAGGAAGAAGTGTGACCGAGAGAATATCTTTAGAATAGTGAAGTATTCTGATAGAGTTCAGTGACTGGGTAGAACATAGCTAAGCAGTGACGAGAAGAACAAAGATATACTTGATAGATGAGATCAAATCTATACTAGAAGGAGAAGATATGTAATCAGCATCATAGTGCAGACTGAAGGATCAGGTACTGAGACATTATAACAAGTGTGTCAGGTTAAATCTTTTAACAGAGTGGTTTTGACAGACCTTAGTAAATCTTTTAACCGAGTGCTTACTTAGTTGTAAGTCTTAAATCCTTTTGTAAGGTAGATTGTATAAAGCTTAAAGCTCTTAACAGGGCAGACCCCTCACATGGTAGATCATATTTTATGATCAAATTTGTATCCCTAATAGGAAAACTTTATACTGTAGTAGTGAAGATTTGTGGGTGTCATCCCCACCCCAGTTTTACCTTTCAAGGGTTTTTGGGTAACCAAAATCATGGTGTTATGTGTATTTTCATGAGTGATGTTTAGCTTATTAGATCCATTACATTGTTGAAGTTTATGTTAATGCTATGCAAGTTTTCATTTATGATAAAATGGATAAATCAATGATATCTGATTCACCCCCCCTCTCAATATCACATTTTCCCAATAGATTTCCAACAATTGGTATCAGAGTAGTGGTCTCTTATAGAAGTCTAACCACTTGTGAGATAAAGATCTTGAGATGGAGGTTTATAAGTTGGGAAAAACCATAGAAAATTAGAAGATTGACATTCATATTACATTACAACAACTTGAAGCAGCCAGAGCAGAATTGAAGAAATCCTTAAGCAAAAGAAGATAAATTGCTATTCAACAAAATGAAACACAATATCAAGAAGAAGATACTATTGGACTATTTGATAGTGGGAACTCTGCATAAAGTAACAAAGCCATAAAAGAACTACTAGACAAAAAAAAAACATACTAAATGAGGACATTAGAAATCTGAAAAGAGAACAAGAAATTCAATTTGTGAGACTCTGTGAAGTAATTGAATAGAAAAACAAAATTGAAGAAGACAAGACAATGGCTGAAGAAGACAAAAGACAAATATCAATGAGACTTGATGAAAAGACAAATGGCATGCAAAGGTTGAAAAATAATCAACTAGACATGGTAAATCAACTACTACTTGTTAATCAAGATTTGGGAAAGAAAGATGTGGAACTCACCAATCTGAGATCAGAAAATAATCAACTGAGGAATGAATTGAGACCTGAAAAGGAATTTAATGATAGGATGAAAAATCCTAACGAAGTTGTAAGATACTTTGAAGAGCTGTTAAGGTCACCTAGAAGATCTAGTGACACATCTGGACTTGGACTTAATGAGCAATTGTCATACACTGAGGAAGGAGAAACATCAAAGAGTGGAGAGAAAAGAAGTGCTAAACCAAAGAACAAAAAGACTACATGTCATCACTGTGGAAAGCTAGGACATACAACCAACATCTACAGAAGAAAACATGGTAAGTTTGATCCTAAACCTAAATTTAATGGATGTTGTTTTAACTGTAAGAAACATGGATATCAGGCACAAGAATGCAGGACAAAGGTCAGTAATCCACCTACCTCACCAAAATTTCAAGGACACTATTTTAACTGTCAAAAGTATGGACATAGAGCATTTGAATGGAGATCTAAACCCAAATGGTCATCAAATCAATAGACTAAGTCACCTAAGAAGGGTAACACATACAATTGGGATTGGGATTACAACACTTGGTACAGTTGTCATTACTGTGGAAAATATGGGCACATTGGAGAAAATTGTCTGAAGACACATTTTAGAGGTAAATCCAAGAGTTGGATGAATTGAAGTATGGTATGCTATAAATGCAATAAGATAGGTCATCTAAAGAAAGGTTTCAGATCACCCATACCGAGCAATGATCAAAACAAGAATGAAGAAATCATTGAATAAATGAGAAATCAAATGAACAAAACATGGAAGAAGAAAGAAGAGGCAAGCAATAGTGAATCCAGTGCACCTGAGGTCACCAAATCCAATGGATCAGGTGATCACACCACTTCAAAATAAGCAAAGAAGGTATGTATAGAACTAAGTACCACAATTTTTTAATCTTATATCAGTTCCTAACTTATGTTGAGAAAAAGTCCATATCTGCATAGATTAAGATGCATTAGGACATATTTGAGAAAAGTGCAACAATTCATATTTGATGTTGAGCATCAATGTTTTAGTCTATAGTGACCAAATCACCAATGTATGTCGAGTACCTATGATAGCCGAGATGTGATGTACACTGAGCTGTAACCAAATGGTTTTATTGACCGAGCTTATGTTAGCCAAGCTTAACATGAGATTGTTGAGACAACTGTATCTCACCTAGAAAGTGTACAAATCATTAAAGAAGCCCTAATCTGACCATTTGAAGTCTATAAAGTGGGAAGTTACTATTTATTTCATTTCACCAGTGAATTGAAAATTTCTAAGAGTGATTCAAAGAGTGAGTAATTACATTAATTAAGAGATAAGTATAATTTTAGAAATCTTCACAGCGTGTCATCGCCAAAACATCTGAAGAACACTTGTGCAAGGTACTTTACCGAGTGAAATCTTATCATATTTGAATTCTTAAAATTGTGAATCATGGCATCATCATCATCTGTTGAGATGAAGGAACAAGGAAAGGAGGTTTTCAATGTTCAATTAGTAAGGAATGAGGCATGTAAGCCACAAAATTTTTAGGCCGTTCCAGAAAGCACAATCATGGGAGATCTTAATGGAGCCTTGTCATCAATTTCAAAGAATATTTTAATGATAAATGATATCCGATCATGTTACATGTGCAAGATTGAAGAGATTGGTGATTATGAACTCAGGGAAGCATACGAGAAACTATGCAGCAACAGGGTGTTGAAGTCAGAACACTAGAAGGTTTTCGAGCAAGGGTTAGTTCATACCCTTGACTTTCCACAAAATTTCAAAGTTGAATGGATTAAGATTGTACTAAGCAGAGTACATGACATGAAAATATGGTTGGAGGATGGACCAGTCCAAATCACCAAAGAAATGATTTACTAAGTAACTAGATACCCTAAACTCCCTAGAAAGAAAACCATGAGATGTCAAAGCAAGGAGGAGATTCAGGAAAATACATAGGCAATATGGAACAAGCACGGAATGACCATTCCTAATATCACTGATCCAAAGATTGAGTTTGAAATAAGGGTGATAGTACACAAATTCTATCAGTCAAGTTGGTTGGATAGTGTCCCATGCATGGCAATGGACCAAGCTTGGAAAAACATTAAGAAGGATCACACCTATGACCTTGTCGAGCTCAAACTGACTCAACTTGCCGAGAACCTTACATCAATTCTCAAAGAAAAGAATTCAATGTGTAAGTTTTCTTCCTTACTTGTTTGTCTATTCTTATATATTTAGAAAAAATTTCCTACCGTTGGGGAGTAGTATGAGACAAGAGTATGCCAGTTACAGTTCAGATAAATGAGTTTATCAATCAAATGGCAGATAATTTTGAGAGCATAATGGAAAATTACTTTGTAGAGTTCAAGAAGAAAATGAGGAAGAGAAGTAGGATTCATGTATCCCTAGTAGAGAAATACAAACAGGACATATGCTTCCTAGTTGAAACAGACCTCACATATGCTCAAGCTGCAATACCGAGGGTCTCATGGCTAATGCCAATACCTTATGAGGTAAATATTGATGAAATCACAGCAGTAATCACAACCTTGTTAGCTGAGGAAGTTGACAAGAAGGCTACTTATTTTGGAACCTATGAGGAAGAAAAGGCTAAGATAACCATGGGACTGAAGTCTGCAATTATGGAGAGGAGGAGGAAAAAGATAGTGAAAAACCTAGAAAATATGATAGGAGAAAGAGAGGTAGATGCACCTCTAGAACTAACTCAAGTTCTAGGAGAAGATAAATCTAGTGAGTCTAGTGAAAGTGAAGAGGAGGAGAAGGTAGTAGAGAAGAAAGGCAAGAAGGAATTAGTTTTCAAGCCTATGAGAAAGACAATGTATAAATTGAAGCCTATCTCATCACCAGTACTTAGGCCAAGAACTAGGGAAGTCTCTACAGTTGTAGTTGGCGAGCCTCAAAAGAAAAGGATAGTGGATAAGGCAAACTAATAGTTGTGATGATTGAGAGAAGGATAGTGGATATGGTAACATGCTAAGTTAGATGGATCAAGTATATTGCCAACACTTTGGTAATATAAGATCACCAACTCTATGTTTATCATTTACATAATTTATTATTATGTTTTGTATGGTATTTGTGAAGTGAACTGGATTAGAGAGCATAGAGCATATGTGAGATTAGTGTTTGATAGAGCTATAACTGTAACTATCTAAGAAAAGGAAGTGTTTGTATTGTTCATTTTTGGAGAACTCTTTGAGACAATTTTTTATTGTAAGAGTTGTATGCTCACCACCTTTAACCAGGTGTTTGTATCCCCTAACAGGGTTTTGTATTCCTCTAACAAGGAAATGTACTATGTCATAATCAGCTCCTAATAGGGATTCATCTCCTAATAGGGATATAATATTTTAGTGCATAGTTGTGGGTACCATCCCCACCGGGGTTTTCCCTTGGCTAGGGTTTCCTCAAGAAAAAATCATGGTGTCATGAGTTATGTGTTGTGCTTATATGTTCTTTTCATTTCAACATTATTATAGTTTATTTATAATTGGTTGAAATTTAAATTAAAGTGTAGTAATATTGATTCACCCCCCTCTCAGTATTATCTAATCCTAACAATTGGTATCAAAGCAATTGGCCCTTGGAGAGAAATCCTAACAACTTAAGGGAGATCAAAATGGATTTGAAAAGTTTTAAAGAGAACTTTGAAGCAACATTTGAAGATCTAGACAAAGAGAAGGCTGAGAATGGTGTATTAAAATTCAAATTGAGAAGAGCAGAAGGTTTCATCAGGAAACTAAAAGAACATCTTGAAACTTCAAGAAGTCAGAAATGAGACCTTATGGACAAGATCAATGAAGATTCAGACAATGATACATCAGATTAAGTAAAGAAGTTGGAGCAATAAAAAGAGAAAATCAATCTTCTGATGATTAAAGAGATTCAAGATGAAAAGGATGCAAGGAACAAAGTTGAGGAGTCGCTAAAAGAAGCAAATGAATAGATAGGACAAATGAAGATAGAACTTGACCTTTACAAGGATAAGTGTCAGGAATTGGAGAAGTACAATCAGATCATAAAAGGAGAACTCACTCAATCCAAATTGCACATTGAGAAGTTGCGCATGAGTAGTGATAAAATTGATGAGCAAAGAGCGAGACAAAAACCTAAAGGAGATATGACTGGAGTTGGATTGAATGAAGTGGAATGTTCTAAGACCAATGAAGAAGAAAATGAAGTGAAGACTGAAGAAATACCCACTCATGAAGAACCTAAAGAATAGATTAGATCTTTCAGAGGTAGATGCTTTGGATGCAACAAAGTTGGACACATGAAAAGAGATTGCAGAAGTAAAGGTACCTCTAAACCCTTTACCAACTACTATTATAATTGTTATGATTATAGACACAAGAAAGAAAATTTTAGAAAACCAGATCAATCTAGGTATAAACAAGATTATGTCAAAGAAGAATCAGCAGCCAAGATCATATGCCTCAAATACAATAACTTTGGGCATACTGTAAGGTATTGTAAGCTACAAGTAAATTAGGATAGAAGGAGACCTCCTACATGTTACAAATGCAACAACCTTGGACACATAGCGAAGTTTTGTAGATACAATGGAGAGGACAATAGAAGAGGACCAAGAGAACCAAGAGGACCACCTCCTGTGGTTATAAGGAAGAATGTTGGTGACAGCGGCAAAAGTCTTAATGAGTATATGAATGAGTTTGAGAATCATTTCAAGAAATTAGAAAGCAAAGAGGATGACAAGATATGGAAGGTGAAAGAATTCAATAAGGTATTGGTTCAGGGAGAGACAATAGATGATACTGTGTCTTCGCATGATGAGTTCTTTGAGACATCAACCTAGAAGGCCACATGGCCTTAGGGGGAACATTGGATGTAGATAACAAAATATATCTAGCCCCTTTGTATGTGGACTAAGCTCATGTGAGCTTAGGTATGGTATGTATATACACTATTGAGTATGTGGTTGAGATTGCAACACTTGGAGATTCATTTTCTGTGTTCATAAGATTTTTATTAACTGGACAGCATGCAAAGTTGAGCTACCTATGATTAATGCACTTACTCAACTTGTGAAGGATAAAAAGGCTTGAAGGATATCATTTCTGCACCATTTGTTGATCAATGACTAAGTAGAGAAGAGTTGTGAAGCATTTTAGTCATCTAGCAGAGAGATTACGTGATCCTATGAAGCAAAGTTCTAGATTTTTGCATGTTAAAGGGAGAAATTTGAAAACATCAGAGAAGAACAAGAAAAGGTAACAAGATAAAGAAAGATCAATAAAATTATTGAAGATATCACTGCAAAGGTAGGAATTACTAGGAAGAAGCTAAAGAACATAAGGACTAAGATGTCAGAAGCATCTTCTAGCATGGTTATTGATGCACCTACTCCCTCTGAAGCTAAGAAGATAGTAAGTTCTACACCAGACATAATTGACCTATCACCTACACAAGAGAAGACAATACAATAAATTATGCCTGTGAACATTCCTAGAAGATCTACAAGATCTATCACGAAGAGGAGTCTTAAGGAAAAAGAGGTAGAAGTGGAAAAGAATAAGAAAGAAGAAAAGGTAATTGAGAAAGAGGAATAAAAATTAGCATAGAGGGATCCACAAACTCTGTGGAAACCAGACATTCAATCACTATAGAAGAGAGTGATAAAAGATAGAAATCTCAAGACTATAAATAGATATCATGAGAGATATGACCCTGAGAATCAAGCAATCATTGAGGACACCATAATTGAACACTTGTTGGTTTTCAAGAAACCTTGTTAGAGATTGAAGGAAGCATTGCAAAGGAATTGTACAGTAAGTTAGAGATTAGAAAATAGTTGGCACAATCAGAAGATGAGAACATAAGGAACAAAGCTATTGAGGACAAGTTACCTATTGTCTCAATACAAGAAAGGGAAAGGGTAATAAATGAATTGAAACCCTTGTTGAGAACCAAGGCTCGATTGGTAAAAATCATGGCTAGGAAATATGATGAAGTAATTGAGGACACTCAAAAGGCACTAGACCAAATCCTTATGAGTGATATGCCAAAGAAGACCTCACCACCCAAGGTCACCAAGTCTACACCTTTGGGATTGGGAGAAATTTCCAAGATTACAGAAGTAAGTGAACAAGCAAGCGAGGCTAACATGCAACCAGAATTATTTGTCTCTGGTCTGCCTGTGACCTTTGACACTTTGCATGATGTAATTGATCCATTTCTGGACAATTTGGATAGTGCGATGGAAGTTGAAGTACAAGGATAGATAAAGGAGGAGAAAATAAAGGATAAATAGGAAGAGAAGATACAAGAGAAGGAAATACAGTAGGAAGAAAGGAAGGAAGAAGAGACTAGAATAGAGAAAGTAGTTGAGGTTAGAATGGAGAAAAGCAAGAAACTGACACCTCTTCTCCTCTATTGTTGGAAAGTATAGCCAAATCGGTGAGTGTTGATGTAGATAGAATGGATGAGGATGAGCTCATGAGGCTATCCTTCATGGCCTTCACTAAGGCTAAGGAAAGGTTAGTACAAAAAGGGGACAAAAGAGTAAAAGTAATGGCTAGGGTTGTAGAGATAGTAAATAAATTACTTCCTACACTGATTATCTTTCAAGGAAAGGATGAAGCTAAGAACATAGGTATGGCACTGGATAGCTTTGACAATCATTTTGAGTCATTGTTGAAGACTACAGAGGATAAGGTAGAAAAGAGGTTCTTGGAGAATAAATTGAGAGAAGTCTGTCAGTCCATCTCATGGGACTTAGACATTCTCAAGGCAACTACACTGAAGGCTAAGATTTGTGTACCACAAGGTAGAAAGACATATAGTCACTGCATAAATCCTTGTAGACACATGAAAAATATTAAAGACATTATAGCCAAGGATAGGGCTACCCTTGATAGTCTGATGGATAGCTGTGAAACATCTTCACTAACTTTGAGTGAAATGGATAAACAAACATCCAAGATTTTGGATAAGATTATTTATCTGGAAATGGAGAAAGGGAGAGTGATAGACAAATTTGGCCTATTGAAGAACCTAATAACTCCTAAACTTTCAATGCTTGAAACTCATCTAACAGAGATATAAAAGGTAAAAGGATCAATGTCTAAAGCTATACCCATTAAGCTTAAGGTAGCAGAGACAACATCATATGCACTGAATGGATTGATCCATGTTAGTGAGCTTTTGATCAAATCATAGGCTGAGGAAGTGAAGACCTTGGAAAACTCTTTCCAAGATATCTTAAATTTAGTGAGTAAGCACTAAATCTTTTTGTGCTTAGAAGTTTTGAAATTTTGTAAGTACCTTTGCCATTGATGTCAAAGGGAGAGGAAGAGAAGAGAGGAAGAGAAGAGAAGAAGAAGAGAAGATTAAATAAAGAGAAAATAAAAGAATCAAAAATAAAAGAGAAAAAGAGAAAAAGAACAAAAATATATGTATATAAGTAGAAGGGAGATAGTGCTTAAATGTTTACTCATTTTTCGCTAAGTGTTGCCATCAATGCCAAAGGGAGAGATTATTGGAAAATAATGTTTTGGAGCACTAGGGATCACTTGAGGGTTGTCATTTATGGCAACACTTACCCTGGAGTGATCACATGCAGAGAGTTTTGGTACTGGAGTCGTAGTCATTAAAATGACTAAGTACAGAATCAGGATATCAGTGTATTGTGGTATAGTTTTGGTTAGCAATGATAATGTATGATGTATTATGCTTTGCAAAGTTAGTAGAAGGTATTTTGGGATATGTATATGCTTCAATTAAGATTGTATGTATTTTGATGATCAAATCAGTGAGATACAATGATCTGAAGGTATGCGAAGATAGAGAATTAGTGTAATAAGGCACACAAATAGTTGTGATGATAGAGAGAAGGATAGTGGATATGGTAAAGTGCTAAATCAGATGGATGAAGTATATTGTTGACACTTTGGTAATATAAGATCGCCGACTCCATGTTTATCATTTACATAATTTATTATTATGTTTTGTATGGTATTTGTGAAGTCGATTGGATGGTAGAATTTGTAGAAGTATAGAGTGTTTTGTGGAAGCGATAAGTGTGAAAGTGATGATGATGTGATGGATGCAAATTTGAGAGAAGAGAGAAGATGTGAGATCAGTGTTTGACATAGCTATAACTGGAACTATCTAAGAAAAGGAAGTTCTTGTATTGTTCATTTTTGGAGAACTCTTTGAGATAGTTTTTTATTGTAAGAGTTGTATGCTCACCACCTTTAACCAAGTGTTTGTATCCCCTAACAAGGTTTTGTATTCCTCTAATAAGGAAATGTACTATGTAATAATCAACTCCTAATAGGGCTTGATCTCCTAATAGGGATATAATATTTTAGTGCATAGTTGTGGGTACCATCCCCACCGGGGTTTTCTCTTGGCCAGGGTTTCCTCGAGAAAAAATCATGGTGTCATGAGTTATGTGTTGTGCTAATATGTTCTTTTCATTTCAGCATTATTATGGTTTATTTATAATTGGTTGAAGTTTAAATTAAAGTGAAGTAATACTAATTCATCCCCCTTTTCAGTATTACCTAATCCTAACAGGATGAAGTCGTAGCTACTTTCTTATGAGATCCAAACAATGAATTGACATGTATGTACATGCTCGACTTTATGATGCAGGTTTGCAGGTACCGGGCATCAACTTACCTAAATTGTCAGGATGAGCGTGCCCTATCACATTATCTCAATAGTAAGAGAGAGGAGATAACATTCAGGTCTAAATCCTATCCTAAGCCTATATTTTGTCCTAAAACAGTGGACAAGTATCTAGTTGACTACCCTATCTGAATTCGTCAAGGTGACGTGAATTCGTGAACCCTTGCTTAAGCATGCTTATGTGTTTTGCATCTTTTTTACATTATGATTGGTCAATTTTCAGTGTGCATGCATTCATGTGAGTTAGTGATGCATTTTGTCATGATGTCAGTAAAAGATTAATTGGAGGTTAATTATAAAAATTAAATAATTAAACCTTCTAGAATGTTGTAATATTAATATATAGTTATTTAATTAATAAGTATTAATTAAGTACCTATATTTATTAAATGATTTAATTATAAAGTAAAAAATAATAATAATAGAGATTTAATCAAAAATAAATAAAAAATGCATAATTGAGTTAAGTGAAACTTTGATATTCACTTGTATTTTCAAGTTGCATATTTTAATTATGCTAAAATATTAATTTAATTAAAATATAAATCATGCAATTTAAATGCACTTTTTTTGTAAGTTGAAATTTTAATTTAATTTAAAAGTTAAATTGTGTAAACTTATATTAAATTAAAAATTAAATCATGCACTTTTGAATGCATAATTTTTTTATAAAAACAAAGTTGAACTCAATTAAGAGTTCAGTTGTGTAAACTTTAGTAGAGTTGAGATTGAGTTAATTGATATTTATTTTTGAGTTGCATATTTTTGTTAATTAAAATAAAATCATGCAACTTAAATGCACTTTATTAATAAATTAGAACTTTAACTTTAATTTATAAAGTTGAGTTGTGCAAACTAAAAATTATTTAAAACTAACATAAAGTGATATTATAAATTTTAGAGTTGCGTTCTTTTTTCTTAATTAGGGTTGCACTTTTCAAACCCTAGCTTCTTGGGTTTTCTATATTATACATCTAGAAGGCCATTTGAGAGATTTTCAATTAGGCTTTGGAAGAATTCCCTCTCAAGTGAATTTTGAGATTTAAAAAATTGGGTTTTGAAAGCTTTGGATTTTGGTTTTAGATTTGGTCTTCTTATCTCTTCAAATCAATTCTTCGATTTGAGATAGGGTTTTGGACCTTTTTAATTTTCAATTGAAAAGTGTGTCTTCTTCATGTCTGATTATTTTGTGTAATTATTAATTGCCTTCTTAAAAATTTAGATTTTGATAATTGCATCTTGTTTGGGTAATTGTGTGAAAAGATTTGATAAAAAATTTCATCTTTGAAAGTTTGATTTTGCATGTGTGATTTTAGGATGTGCCAAGGAAAGGAATCTCATGGTTTTAGGGTTTTGAAAATTACAAATACCCTTAGGTTTTCTAAATTTGGTCTTTCATTGAATTATTGAATATTTTGTTTTAAAATTTGAATATTTTGTTTAAAAATTTGTATATGCATGTAATATAATTTAGGTTTGCATGTCAAAAGTGAATTTGCATTTCTTTAAATAAAAATACATGTATATGCATGTCTTTAAATTATATATATATATGTGTGTGTGTGTGTGTGTGTGCGTGCGTGCGTGCGTGCGTGCATGCGTGCGTGCGTGTGTGTGTGTGTGTGTGTGTGTGTGTGTGTAATTAAAATATAGAATTGCATGTCAAAGAAAAATAGATATTTTTACATTTCCATGTCTTCGATTAAAAATACTTATATATGCATGTAATTAAAATATAGAATTGTATGTCAAAGAAAAAATAGATATTTTTACATGAATGCATGTCTTTATATATAGATGTGTGTGTGTGTGTGTGTGTGTGTGCACGATATAGATTTGCATGTCAATATAGATATATATTATATTGTAGAAAAGAAATATGCATGCCCTTTCTTTTTAGAAAATAAATTAAAAATATATTTTTTTCTAATGAAAATAATTTTTTTTTAAAGTGCTTCTTTCTATGCATCAATCTCTTTTTTTTTAATTATTTAATAATTAATTAAAAATTTCCTTTTCAAAATTTTCTTGTAGAGATATTCTATTTTTAGAAAATATATATTTATTTATTTATTTGATGGGAGTTTAAATGTGGATGTGTTTTATAGTTTGATTCAGGAGCATCCAGGGTGTAAGAGCAATCTTGCATCACCCAAATATTATCTAGTTTTAATAAGGGCTACCTTTAAACAAGGTGACTATTTTTAGTAGGTTGTTCATTTGGGCACAAATTGTTCCATTTTCTTTTCTGGAGGCTCATCTTGGATATATAAGCCTACTAGTAAAGTTTCATGGCAGGATCATGTCTAGTTTTTAAGTTATTGCATTTTCTATTTTGGCGGGTGGTACAAAACACATTTGAACTATGTTTTGAAGGCTTTAGAGGCTCTTAAAGGGGGTCAAACTTTTATTGGATAGTGTTTTTCTAATGTGGGGCGTAGATCACTTTGTGCTATTTCTAAAATGGTTTTATAATATCCAATCGACTCAATGGTTCACAAGTTATGGTTTTCGAAAGTTGTGCCTTTAGAACTCTAGTTTCAATACAAGCGAAAAAGAGAGAAAAATAACTTAAGGTGGGAAATTGAACCTGACACAAGGGAAGGATAGATAAATGAGACCAAAAGCTCACCCAAGTACCAAACCACCTTGTAGAATTACAACATGGAAGCAATTACACAAAAACAAGGAGAAAGGAAGTAGATCAATATCATTTATTCATCAAACTTCATACATGTCAGGTTGTGAGGCCTTCCCGGTTATGACCAATATAGATAGAATTCAATTACAAAACAATACCATCCTCATATATGCGAGATCCACAATCTCCAACTCACTATCTTCCTTGTGGAATTTACTCCCTAAATCTAAGATGGACTATTACATTTATACTTGAGGCTACCGAATGAGTCGACCCAAAGAATCATTTAGATCCATAATTGGAGAAAGAAATAACCTAGATTTAGGTCCACATGTTTCCCAATGAATGATCCCAACATTAAGATCATGACCAAAATTAAATGCACATGTCGGCCTCAACAAAAGATCCAAAATAAACCCCTCGGTGAACTAGGCCATCAAGAAACATAGACACACCAAACCAACTCAGTGAAAAAAACAACAAATCCACTTAGTGAAAAACACCGAGCATAAAATAGGTAACCAATCTCATTGGTGAACAATAGGAACACTCCACCAAGAACTCCAAAGTATATATCGAGCACATCAAACAAGATACCGAGATACATGATTGTCATAAACCCAAGATACTCCTACATTAGACACCTGGGGTTAAAAAAAGTTATTCTCCATATCATGAGTGGGGTACAACCCAAGCTGAATCCAAATCATATTGAGAAATCCATGAAGAGTCTTCCATCGGATTGTTATTCCACTTTACAAAGTATTCCATGTAGTCCTTTCCTCTTGTACTTTTGTCAACTCTTTGTTCCAAAATTTGTTCAATTTCTTTTGTCTGCTTCTTAGGATAATCACTCAGTATTGTCATTTCTTCATCAAGCTCATGATACTCATACAAATATGCAATGTTAAATATTGGTGATATGTCCATGTCATCGGGTAATTCTATTTTATAAGAATTTTCACTATCAAATTTCCTCAATACCTTGTAGGGACCAAATTTATTCATCTTCAACTTACCATATGTTCCAACAGGAAATATTATTTTCTTCAAATGAACCATTACCTCATCACTAACATCAAAAATCTTATGTCTTCTTGACCTATCTGCATTATCCTTTTATTTCTGATTACTCTACTCCAACTTATGTTTTACTTCCTCATGCAATGACTTCATAAACTCAGTAAATTCTCCCCTTTAGTACTCCTCTTTTCTTCTCTAGCAATATATTTTAAGTCTGATATACCTCTTATTTGTATATCATTAACAATCTCAAAATGTGTCTTGTTAGTACTCTTATTCACTGAATTATTGTATACAAACTCTACTTGTGCTAACATTAAATCCCAACTACTCAATTTATCTCCAACTAAGCATCTCAACAGGTTACCCAAAATTCTATTTACAACCTCAAATTATCCATCAGTCTGTGGATGAAATGTAGAACTATATTTTAACTTGGTGTCCATCTTCTTCCATAGAGTCTTCCAAAAATAGCCAACAAACTTTTTATCTCAGTCAGAGATGATACTCCTCGGTAATCCATGCAATCTAAATATGTCCTTAAAGAAAATACCTACTATATATACTGTATCTAATATTTTCCTACATGGTATGAAATGTTCCATCTTGGAAAATCTATCCACAACAACAAATATGGAATCATTACCTCTTATTTTCCTCAGTAAGCCAAGAACAAAATCCATGCTAATATCTCTCCAAGGTTTCTTAGGAATAGAAATCATTGTATACAATCCAATATTCTAACTTACTCCTTTTGGAACTTGACAAACTCCACAACTCTTCACAAATTTTTGAACATCCTTATACAGTTGAGGCCAAAAATACCTTTCCTTAAGAAAAATCAATGTATTATCAATGCCAAAGTGTCTAGGCAAACCACTACTATGTTTTTCCTTTATCAAATTAGTTCTCATTGATCCTCTTGGTATACATAACTGAATTCCTTTGAACAACATACCTTCTTGAATAAAATAGTCTTCCCACTTACTCAGTTGATCTTGAATAGGTGCTCTACACATTCTCTATAGCTCAAAAAAATTAGGGTCAGTTTCATACAAATTCTTCATGTCATCAAAACCAAGAACCTCAATTCTTATTTTAGTCAGCAAAGATCTTCTTCTACTCAATGCATCAGCAACTCGGTTAGACACTCCAGTCTTATGTTTGATTACAAATGTAAAATTCTGCAAATACTCAACCCATTTCATATGTCTCTGATTCAACTTATTTTGACTACCCAAATACTATAAATCCTTATGATCGGTATACAACACAAATTCTTTTGGCATCAAATCATGTCTCCATTTATTCAGGGCTTGAACAATAACACATAATTCTTGATCATACAAAAAATATTTCCTTTTAGCATCATTCAACTTCTCACTAAAGAAAGCAACTAGTTTACCTTGTTGACTCAACACAGCTCCTATTTTACTTCCACTTGCGTCACATTCAACTTGGAATACCTTATTAAAATTAGGTATAGCTAACACAAGCAATTCAGAAACCTTCTATTTCAAAGTCCCAAAACTCTTATCAACTCCATGTGTCCACTTCAATTCTCTTTTATCTCCTCTCATTGTCTCATTCATAGCATTGCAAATTGAACTAAAATTTTTGATGAACTTTTAGTAATAACTTGCTAAACCATGGAATGATCTTACCTCACCAACATTCTCAGGTGTAGTCCACTCAATTATAGCTTCAATCTTCTTAGGGTCCATCTTCAAACCATCAATTGAAACCACAAATCCCAAATATACAATTTCTTCTTTCATGAAGGAACATTTTTTCAAATTAATCAACAACATTTCCTCTTTCAATTTCTATAATACCTTCCTAATGTACAACAAATGATCTTCTCTAGTTTTAATGAATACTAGAATGTCATCCAAGTACGCAATCACAAATTTACGCAAGAATTTCTCCAGAACCTCATTCATTAACCTCATAAAAGTACTCGGTGCATTACTTAAACCAAAAGGCATAACCAACCACTCATACAAACCTTCTTTTGTCTTGAAAGCAATCTTCCCATCACCTTCTTTGATTCTGATCTGATGATATGCACTTTTCAAGTCAATCTTGGGAAAACATTTTGCTCCACTCAAACAATCCATTATATCATCCATTCTCGGTATAGGGAACTGATACTTAACTATTATCTTGTTGATTTCTCTAGAATCAGTACACATTCACCATTCTTCATTCTTCTTATGTGCCAACATAGATGGTACTACACATGGACTCAAACTTTCTCTGATCAAACCTTTCTACAACAATTCTTGAATTTTTTGATTGAGTTCCTCATTCTTGGTTGGTTTCAGTTAGTGAGGTGCCTTATTTAGAAAACTAGTTCTAGGAATCAAATCCATACAATGACATATACTTCTCATTGTTGGAAAACCATTGGGTACATTATCTGAAATAATCTCCTTGTACTTGGTGAGAAACTTCTCAATGTCTTCAAGAGATTTATCTACTATTTTCTCACTCGGTTTGTTAGGAATCACAGCATAGAAAACATCACTTTTCTTCAAGTCATTAACAAACTATCTACCTTCCATCAAACAAACTTTCACATATGTACATATCTCACCAACAGATTCTTCAATCAAAGGTAACAATATTTTTCTCTTTCCATTAGCCAAAATAGTATATTTATGCAATCTTCCATCATATATAGCATGCCTATCATATTTCCAAGGTCTACCCAACAAGATATGACAACAATCCATAAGCATAATATCACACAAAACCTTATCATATTACTTTCCAATTTTTAGATTCACAAAACATTGTTCACTTACCATAAGTGTATGTCCATCCTTGATCCATGAAATCTAATAGGGCTTTGGGTGCTTTAATCTTTCCAACTACAACTTTATAACCATTTCTTCTAATGTTAGATTCTCTGAGCTTCCACTATCAATGATCACTTTCCAAAATTGTCTGCAACTCTACATCTATTCTTGAACAAACTTTTCTTTACCAAATCTTCCTTAGTCCTTTCACTCCATAATGCTCTTCTGACCATCGATTTTCTTTCCTTCTCAGGTTCATTTGATGAACCCTCATGTACCAAAGCATTTCTACTACTACTGACCTTCTTACTTGCATGTGTACACTCAAATGATTTATGTCCCTCTTCACCACAATTTTTACAAGTTCCTCAGAATCCTCCTCTGTCATAGCCACCTCAGGATTAGTTACCTCTTTCTTGGAAGGAACTTTTACCTTTCCACTCGGCCTTGCCTTTGTTTTGATTTGTTTTTTCCTAATCAGATCTACTATTTTCACCATAATATCTACCTCTTCCTCTAGGGAATCTACCACCTCTTCTTATTTATCTTTTCTCATGTCTTTTATTCAATTTCTCCTCAACTTTTAGGGAAAATCGATAAGCCTCTTCAATACTCTCCATTTTCACCAAACTAATATCTTCTTGAATAGAAGTCCTTAACCTATTTAGGTACCTTTTAATTCTTTCCACATCATCTGCAATATGCTTGGATATGATATCTAGCCTATAAAATTCCTCGGTGTAATCCTTTACCAATTTATATTTCTTCCTCAAACTTTACATTCTCCTAACTAGGTTAATCTGATAATCACAAGGTAGAAACTTTCCCTTCAATTTATTTACCATCTTTTCCCATTCCTTGATTTTGGTTTTACCTCTCTTCTTTTCATCCAATTGTAGATGATCCCACCATAAGTATGCATGACCTTTCAATTTTGTGCTTGTAATTTTCACCTTCTTCTCCTTTGGTATATTCTCATATTCAAAGTATTTCTCCATCTCAGTTATCCAATCCCTAAATTCATTTGAATCCATCTTTCCACTATATTTAGGAGGGTTAAACTGTGGTGTAGCCTTCAAACTAGGTTAATCTGATAATCACAAGGTAGAAACTTGCCTTTCAGCTTATTTACCATCTTTTCCCACACCTTGAATTTGGTTTTATCTTTCTTCTTCAGATCCAATTATTGATGCTCCCACCACAAGGATGCATGAACTTTCAACTTTTTACTTGCAATCTCCACCTTCTTCTCATCTGATATGTTCCAATAATCAAAGTATTTCTCTATCTCAGTGATCCAATCCATCAACTCATCTAAATCCAACTTTCCACTATACTTAGGAGGGTTAAGCTATGATGTAGCCTTCAAACTAGTCAATGCCTTCAATAATATTTCTTCTCCTTGATCCATTATAGGTGCAGGTGCAGCTTCCTCCTACATTTCTTTAACTTTATCATCACTAACATCATCAATGTGTCTTCCTCGGCATTGGGTTGTCTTAACAGCTTCTAATCTAGCAACAATTTGTCTTAGCATATAAGCTAAGCTTGGATCTTCATTTCTTCCTCCTTGAACCATCTTGAAACCCTCTGCAATTATAGGTCATATCACAATATACTACCCCACAACAAATCAACCAACTAGGGTTTGCAAGAAGGAACCCTCGACTGAAGACCTAGATTTGCAAATTGAGATCAAAATATAACTTGGTTCTGATACCACATGACACAAGGGAAGGATAGATAAATGGGGCCAAAGGTTCACCCAAGTACCAGACCACCTTGCAAAATCACAACATGGAAGCAATTACACACAAATAGGGATAAATGAAGAAAATCAATATCATTTATTCATCAAACTTCGTACATGTCAAGTTGTGAGGCCTTCTCAGTTATGGCCAATATAAATAGAATTCAATTATAGAACAAAATAGTCATCATACATGAGAGATCAACAATCTCCAACATAATATCTTCCTTCTAAAATTTTCTCCCTCAATCTAAGATAGACTATTACATTTATACTTGAGACTATTGAACAGGTCGGCCCAAAGAATCATTTAGATCCAGCATTGGACAAAGAAATGACCTAGATTTAGGTCCACATGTTTCTCAATGAGAGATCCCAACATTAAGATCATGACCAAAATTAAATGCACATGTTGGCCTCAAAAAAAGATCCAAAATAAACCCCTTGATGAACTAGGCCACCAAGAAACATAGACACATCGAACCAACTCGGTGAAAGAACACAACAAAGCCACTCAGTGAAATGCACTGAGTAGAAAATAGGTAACCGAGCCTATTGGTAAACAACAAGAACATTCCACCAAGAACTCCAAAGTAGTTACTAAGCTCATCAAAAAAGATACCAAGATATAGGATTTCCATAAACCCAAGATTCTCCTGCATCAAAACTGTTGGGCATCAAAAGCAGGAAAGTTTCACTTTCCAAAATATTATAAGGTAGTTAATTGTACTACTTGTATAGGGATAACAGGGAAATTTACAGTTTAGTTCTAAAAGTGTAGATTGTGAATTTGTCTTGCAAATTATTGTAATGAAAATTCCCATGTGACTATAACATTTTTTTCTAAATATTGTAATGTCATTTCATTTAGGATAATAGAAAGAAAGTGTTTCTATTCTTGCCAATAATTTGTTCTTGCAAATTTTTCTTTTTATTTTCTTGTTGTGTTGTGTGTGTTTGGTTGAATAAGCGGAGTACCCTTCATCATAGTTGGGATTTTATTTTGATTTCATTTGAGACTACTTGTCAGTTATGAGTAGAGTAATGTCCTAGGAGGGTATTTTGTCTTTTGAAACTTGAATTATTTTATGGATTTATATTTTTTACTCCTTGAGTTTATATTGTGAAAAGTTATGATGAAGGGTGCTCCCCTTAATACCACAAACACATAAATAGCTTCCTACACTAATCTCATAAGGAAAGTATTGTGAAAATTCTTTTAAATCCTTACAATTTTAGATTCGTTAACTACTTTAACAATGATATTGCAGCCATATACCATGCATACAGAAAATAGAGAATGACACAATGATTTACCCTGGGGAAACCTTTTTATAAAAACCCCAGCACTCCAAAACCTACACAGTGTATTAATCAAAACTATTACAGTTTACAATACACTTTCAATGCAAGTTCTTTCAGAAGATTTTCCAACTCTTGAAGACAAATCGCGGTAGCATAAAATGTTTCAACAATACACTAACTTCTCTTATCTTTGCAACCCTAAAAAATGCTTATATCATGCACTTCCCTTTTTAGGGCAACTTCCAAAGATAGTCGTATTGGGAAAGAGTGTACATTACTCAATTTTATCAATTGCCACATGTCTTCACCTATCATTGAATCTTCTAGACATAGCTCTTACATGTCATAGGAATCCATCATAACTATTTCAGCCATGATCTCCTTACACACAATTCAAGAAGCTAACACATCAAGTGGAGTGACACATCAACATGCCAACTAGACATGTACACTCACACTTAATTACATTATTTGCAAGAAATACATTTTACAAAAAAAATAATAAGAATAGGAATTATCCAAGGTTGAGACACCTTATTCCTAACATTCTCCCACTTGTCGAACACCTTGTAAGAGAAACAGGAACTAACCGCTATAGGCCAAAAGGCCCATAGACTCTGAACACCATCTGAACTTCTCAGTGCCCACTGGTTTCATTAATGCATCTACAAAATTCTTCACAGTATCTACCTTCTAAAAATTTACCTTTCCATCTTCCACCATATCTCTCACAAAGTGAAACTACACAACAATGTGCTTCGTTCTTGCATGAAAAGTTGGATTCTTCACAAGGCAAATAGCGCTCTAACTGTCACACCAAATAGTAATCTATTCTGCATCAAAACCAACATTAGAACACAATCTCCTAAGCCAAATGGCTTCCTTACAAGCATGAGTAGCAGCCATGTACTCAACTTCTATAGTGGACAAAGCAACCACAAGTTGTCGCTTACTCATCCAACTGATAGCACCACCAAACATAGTGAACACATAAGCACTAGTGGATCTCCTACTGTCAATATCACCTGCCCAATCTGAATCCACAAAACCATGAATACAAACTAAATGCGGAGATCCAGAAGATTTACCATGGTAACATATGGAGTAATCTGATGTATCCCTCAAATATCTGAATACTCACTTAACTGCATCCTAATGTACCCGTCCAGGGTTAGCCATAAACTGACTCAGGACTCCCACTACTTGGGAAATGTTTGGTCTAGTATAGACCATAGTGTTGGGTCATTTTCCAGTCATAGCAAAAATCCTTTGAAAATGACCTCTTCCCTGCAAATTTTGTAAAAGTTGTCTCTACCTGGCCTGTAATCATAGTTTTAATGTGCGAAGAAAATCCATAATGTTTCATGGTGTGCACCCTTAACCCTGTGTTCCTCATATTGTCACCATGCTCTAGTTCAGATCGCATCTCTTGAATCGTAAAACCCAAGGAGATATTCAAGTTTTAAGGTTTGTAGGAAACAATTTCAAAATCTGCCTAAGTGTCGAAAACCCACAATGTTTTTGAAAACCTTGGATGTTTTCGATCTTTCACTGAAAACCCTGTGTGTTTTTGACCTTGCACTTCTGCCCTATTTGTTGGCATTCTCTAAATGCACAAGTCCGACTAGATGGTGGGCCCTAGTCTTCAAAGGTTTCAAAATGATTGGTTGTCGCATGATCGCATGTCAGATTTTTCTGACATGCGACCATGCAACTGGTCACTCCAGGTGTTGTCACGGAGGTGGTGACATGTTTAGTTTTTATTGGTAGCCGAGTGGTGATGTGGAAAGGGTTTTTAGTCTGTCTCGAGGCTAGGGTATTCTAAGATTCTGCAACTGGCGGTCGTCACTAGCTCTCTTGTTTCTGGCAGTTAGGTGCCTAACCTTCAGTGACCTAGCAGACGGTCTATTCTCTTTAGTCTCATGATCTCTGAATGCTTGGTGGTCATATGGCCCTGTTGCATGATCACAAGGGCCATCTTTCAGCCATGCGATCATGCGACAAGGTTGCCACATTGTGCTGGGGCCTAGTGGCAGGTGGTGGTGTGGCATCTTTCAGTTGGTCTGAGTTGGCATAATGGCAGACGGGCCCAAGTACTATTGGAAAGATTATAGATCAATGGTGGTTGTGTGTTCATGTGGAATATTTCTAGTCCATGTGATCATGCGACCAGCCGTCGATTTTCCTTGGCGGGCCCAGTGTGATTTCTTAGTGTTTTTGACAGTATGGATAAAATGTGGCAGCCCTGACAATTTTTTCTCTTTATCACTGGTTCACATGATACTTTAGCGGTGGTGCTATTGTTTTCACAAATTGGGGAAGTGCCTTTAGTTGCTAGTTTTCCAGATAACTTAAGTGGCCATTTTTGGCACGTGTTGTCACTAGTTCGTGGAGTTAAACTGAAGTTAAGTCTTTCATTCTGTGACTAAGAAATACCTTGTTGCCAGTTTGTGGAGTTAACCCAAGGTGCAGTTGAGTTAAATCCATAGCCCGCGAAATACATGGTGACCATTGCAGTTTGAATTTGACTTTCCTCAGGATCTGTAGAGATAAAAAGTACTAGTTTTAATGCTTTTCTGGTGGATTTCTTACTGGTTTGATGGCGGTAGGTGTTGAGATCTGGCCTGAGGGTCCTGCTGATCAGTGGCATGATGTTTTGTACCCGGTGGTGAGTGTTGGTGGTGTGTCACATGTTTGCATAGCCCTTTTCCTAGCTATGCAATCATGCAATGACCATTGTTTTGTAGGGTTTTCAAGCAGTTTGGCCATATGGGATGAGTAGCAGTTGCGTTGATGATGTTGAAGATCTGGGTTATTGTCTTGGTCCGATCTTGCTTCCCTGGGTGTCATGATGAGTTAAATGCAAAGGACTGTTATTTTGATGTGGGCGGCTAGGGTTTTGATGTATGTCAAAGATCTCCATGGTTAGTACACGTGAAGTCATCAGACTGGCTCTGGCATTGAAGTTTTTCTTCCCACAAAAAGATATCACTTCTACTTGTGATTGTAGTTATTCTATGATGATGAAACTGATGCAATTGTACATTAGATTTTACTTGATTTCTTCTCAAGTTTCTAGGCTTCTCTACACTCTTTCTCTTCTTGTTGTACTGGGTGGTTGCAGACCTAAATTTTGCTCTAGGTGATCCTTTGCTTATTGCAATCCTTGTTCCTATAAAAGGATTTTCAGGATCATTAGGAGGGGTTTGAATTTTGATCAGTTCCAAGGGTTTTGGTTTCTATTGGTTCCAAATGAAGGGTCCTTTTCCTATAGATATTTCCTTTTCTCTGCATATAGAGTTCCCTCTTTCCTCTCTAGTTTTCTGAGAATATAATACAGATTGTAATAGCTTTCTTTATGCATGAGACTCAATATATTTCTATTGTTATCAGATTGTCTCCATTTAGGTTTTAGACTTATTGATTATGGCATCAAGGGTGTTATGGTTTTTCTATTTGTATTTCCAGTGAGTGTCTACAATAGAGTTGTCTTTGCAGAGATAACTAAGTTCAAGATTGGTTTTCAGGTGTGTATGAGCTGAGGTATCAAGGGTGTCTCAGGCTTGTCTTCCAGTGGATGCTAGTTATGTATTGCTTGTTTATAGGTCTTTTCTAATGGGAGGGTTAAAATCCTTTAAATGAGTGATAACACATTTGGGTACACAGGTGGTTTGATAATGTATGGTCTGATCAATGGTGTGTGATTGATGTAACATCACCATATTTGAATGTATTGTCTTCTTGTTTCATAAGCTCTTTGTTATAGTGAGGTATTTGACTCTGTTGCCCATTGGATAAGGCACTGGTCTATGAGAGACTTAGGGTATCTTAGGGGTCCTTTCAACCCAACATCAATCATTCAATTCAAATACCTTTCCCTTTCATGTTGGTAGTAGTAGTAGGAGGTTCTCTCTAGTCTTTAGACTCATTCTATGCAAGTAGGGCTATTGCATATGAATTGGCTTCATTGAGGTACAGTTACCTGAAGGGGTTTGAAGACTATTCCACACTAATGTATCTGTAGGCCTATTGTTTATTATCAAGTGTCTTGAGTGTGCAGATAAGGCAATACCCACCTGAGTGATGTGGAGCTCAAAGAAGAAGGAGGATTCCTTTCAATCCTCATCAATTGGACTATTTTCTTGTCAAACTTGAGTGCCTACCTTGAGAATCAAGCCCATCATTTGATTCAAGTTTGGTCCTGCAAGGAAAAGCTCCAACAAAATGGTGACTCTGCTAGGGACCCATTGTAAAGAGTCAGATGAACAAACAAGAATTTGCTAAATTTTCTCACCTAGTGGTGAGTGGCGGCTCTGATTTTTCTCTGTTTGATCAGTGTAGTTTCTGATAAGTAGTGAACCCTGTGAAGTTCTATGTATTGATTGGAATAAGATACAAAATTAGTGTAATATCTTCCTCTTCAAGGAGGTGGTGATTCTATATATCAAAGAACCTAATGGATCTGCATGGTGAGCTCTAGATCTGCCATGTCTTCCCAGTCAACAAAGTTTTCTACTGCAAAACTTCCAGGTATTTATGATTACAATGTTTCCCTATCAAATATTCAGTGCTAGTATCAAGGGAAGACTGAGATAAGATGAGTGGCTCTCATCTTATTTCAAATCCAATGGATAATCAAAGGAAAATCCAATCTAGGTGACTGGGTTTTGTCAAGTTGGATAGACCTTTAAGTTATGTTCTTCCAAGGTCTCCTCACTCTTTTCCTTGTGAGCTTTTGGGTCTGATTCTTATTTTTGATTGCCAGTCTGATTCAGCAATGAAGCATGCCCTAGTATTCTATAGATTTATTATAGAATATCAAATTTTTGATGAGGATGTTAGCATGATGTTTTTTGGGAGATCCCTCAAAGGGGTTGCACCTAATTGGTATCTAAATCTGCCCCCAAAATGCATCTCTTCTTTGACTGAATTCAAGTGGTTGTTCTTAGAGGAGTTTGCTGATGATGATAAATGGAATGAGCTACAAAAGGATCATTAGCAAAAAGGGAATACAAGTTGTATTTTAGAGCAACCCATATCTAATGCTGAGGGTACTTCTTCTGATGAAGTTTTGTCAGAGGAGTATTCAAATTGTGGCAGTGAGCAGGAATCAAAATCAAGGTGTGCAGGATCATCCATTCATTCAGAGATGTTTGAATGTGATTTCAGTGGTTATTCAGGTGAGGATGATGAAGGCAGTGATGTTGATGTATCCTCATATGAATCAGATGCAACATGGAAAGAAGAAAGTAATGGTGGAAGTGAACACTCCTTCAGTGAGGAGTATGAAGATAAGGAAGTGATAATTGATTGTGATATCAATGAGTTTGAACATGAAGGTTTAAGTGATGGGTTATTAAATAATCCTAAAATGGGTAGTGAGTTTAAAGTGTTCACTAACATTTTATATGATGAAGACTATGATGATTATCAGCCCATTTTTTGTCATGATGTTCAACATTGTGCATTGCATGGAGTTATCAATCCTTTGTTTGTAGAACATGTGGAGGTCTTAGATTCAGTTGAATCAGGATGCCCATTTTTTATCTGTGGGTATCAATTTGATTAATCATTCAAGGTCCAGTCAGTTACACCTGTGGAAACGCAAAGTCAAGGTATGAATGAGGCCTTTCTACAGGTAGAATATGAGGCTTTTGTGTTTCCAATTGATAGCATACATGAGTTAGTAGAGAAGAATAGGTTCTTATTTGATGGTACTGTTCATGGGTATGCTGAATTGTTTCTTCATAGTGAGCAAGATAAAGAGAGTGCCAATAAATTTTACATGCACTATGAAGATAGCTACTTTGTTCTTCCTGATATGCTGGTTGAACACATTGACACGCCTATTGAAACAAATAAAAATAGAATGCCTGATGTGCCACATGAAGGAAGAAATGAAAATCAGATTTTTGACAGAGGCAAGAACTGACTCTTGTTTGTTGCTGTAGGTTTTTTGTAAAAATGTACATTTTGTGAATAGTTTCCCTTTCCTGTCTATTCCCTATGTTTTTTGAGGTCTCTATGTTTTTCCTAGTAGGTGGTCTGCTTCTCCCAAAGATCTAAATTCTTTCCATGCCTACAAGAGGCATGCATCCTCAGATAGAGCCACTATTGGGTCATTTTCCAGTCATAGCAAAAATCCTTTGAAAATGACCTCTTCCTTGCAAGTTTTGTAAAAGTTGTCTCTACCCGACTTGTAATCATAGTTTTAATGTGAGAAGAAAATCCATAATGTTTCATGGTGTGTGCCCTTAACCCTATGTTCTTCATATTATCACCATGCTCCAGTTCAGATCGCATCTCCTGAATGGTAAAACCCAAGCAGATATTCAAGTTTTAAGGTCTGCAGGAAATAATTTCAGAATCTGCCTAAGTGTCAAAAACCCATAATGTTTTTGAAAACCTTGGATGTTTTCGATCTTTCACCAAAAACCCTATGTGTTTTAAACCTCACACTTCTACCTTATTTGTTGGCATTCTCTAAATGCGCAAGTTCGACTAGATGGTGGGCCCTAGTCTTCAAAGGTTTCAAAATGATTGGTTGTCGCATGATCGCATGTCAGATTTTTCTGACATGCGACCATATGACTGGTCACTCCAGGTGTTGTCAGGGAGGTGGTGACGTGTTTACTTTTTATTGGTAGCTGAGCGATGATGTGGAAAGGGTTTTCAGTATGTCTCAAGGTTAGGATATTTCAAGATTCTACAACTAGCGGTCATCACTAGGTCTCTTGTTTCTGGCAATTAGGTGCCTAACTTTCAGCAACCTGGCGGGCTGTCTATTTCTATTTAGTCTCATGATCTCCGAATTCTTGGTAGTCATATGGCCTTGTCGCATGATCGCAAGGGCCATCTTTTGGCCATGCAATCATGCGACAAGGGTGCCACGTTGTGTTGGGGCCCAGTGGCAGGTGGTGGTATGGCATCTTCTGGTTGGTCTGAGGTGGCATAATGGCAGATAGGCCCAGGTACTGTTGGAAAGATTATAGATCAATGGTGGTCATGTGATTGTGTGGAATCTTTTCGGTCCATGCGATCATGCGACCGACCGTCGATTTTCCTTGGCAGGCCCAATGTGATTTCTCGGTGTTTTTGATAGTATGGATCAAATGTGACAGCCTCGACAATTTTTTCTCTTTGTCGCTAGTTCACGTGATACTTTAGCAGTGGGGTTATTGTTTTCACAAACTAGCAAAGTGCCTTTAGTCACCAGTTCACCAAATAACTTAAGTGGCCATTTTTAGCACATGTTGTCACCAGTTCCTGGAGTTAAACTAAAATTAAGTCTTTCATTTTGTGACTAAGAAATACCTTGTCGCCAGTTCACAGAGTTAACCCTAGGTGTAGTTGAGTTAAATCCATAGCCCGTGAAATACATGGTGACCATTGCAGTTTGAATTTGACTTTCCTGAAGATCTGCAGAGACAAAAAGTACTAGTTTTAATGCTTTTTCAGTGGATTTCTTGCTGGTTTGATGGTGGTAAGTGTTGCAATTTGGCTCGAGGGTCCTACTGATCAGTGGCATGATGTTTTGTACCTGGTGGTGAGTGTTGGTGGTGTATCGCATGTTCACATAGCCCTTTTCCTGGCTATGCAATCATGTGACGACCATTGTTTTACAGGGTTTTCAAGTAGTTTGGTTGTACGTGATGAGTAGTAGTTGCGTTGATGATGTTGAAGATCTGGGTTGCTATCCTGGTCCGATCTTGCTTCCCTGGGTGCCACCATGAGTTAAATGCAAAGGACTATTGTTTTGATGTGGGCGGCTAGGGTTTTGATGTATGTCAGAGATCTCCATGGTTAGTACACACAAAGTCATTAGACTAGCTCTGGCATTGAAGTTGTTCTTCCCACAATAAGAAATCACTTCTACTTGTGATTGTAGTTAGTCTATGATGATGAAACTGATGTAATTGTACATCAAATTTTACCTGATTTCTTCCCGGGTTTCTAGGCTTCTCTACACTCTTTCTCTTCTTGTTGTACTGGGCGGTTGCAGACCTAAATTTTGCTCTAGGTGATCCTTTGCTTATTGCAATCCTTGTTCCTATAAAAGGATTTTCAGGATCATTAGGAGGGGTTCAAAGTTTGATCAGTTCCAAGGGTTATGGTTTCTATTGGTTCCAAATGAAGGGTCCTTTTCCTGTAGATATTTCCTTTTCTCTGCATATAGAGTTCCCTCTTTCCTCTCTAGTTTTCTGAGAATATAATACAGATTGTAATAGCTTTCTTTATGCATGAGATTCAATATATTTCTATTGTTATCGGATTGTCTCCATTTAGGTTTTAGACTAATTGATTATGGCATCAAGGGTTTTATGGTTTTTCTATTTGCATTTCCAGTGAGTGTCTGCAATAGATTTGTCTTCACAAAGATAACTGAGTTCAAGATTGGTTTTCAAGTGTGTATGAGCTAAGGTATCAAGGGTGTCTCAAGCTTGTCTTCCAGTGGATACTGGTTATGTATTACTTGTTTATAGGTCTCTTCTAAGGGGAGGGTTAAAATCCTTTAAATGAGTGATAACACATTTGGGTACACAAGTGGTTTGATAATGTATGGCCTGATCAATGGTGTGTGGTTGATGTAAAGCATCACCATATTTGAATGTATTGTCTTCTTGTTTCATAAGCTCTTTGTTATAGTGAGGTATTTGACTCTGTTGCCCATTAGATAAGGCACTGGTCTATGAGAGACTTAGGGTATCTCAGGGGTCCTTTCAACCCAACATCAATCATTCAATTCAAATACCTTTCCCTTTCATGTTGGTAGTAGTAGTAGGAGGTTCTCTCTAGTCTTTAGACTCATTCTATGCAAGTAGGGCTATTGCATATGAATTGGCTTCATTGGGGTATAGTTACCTGAAGGGGTTTGAAGACTATTCCACACTAATGTATCTATAGGTCTATTGTTTATTATCAAGTGTCTTGAGTGTGCAGATAAGGCAATACCCACCTGAGTGATGTGGAGCTCAAAGAAGAAGGAGGATTCCTTTCAATCCTCATCAATTGGACTATTTTCTTGTCAAACTTTAGTGCCTACCTTGAGAATCAAGCCCATCATTTGATTCAAGTTTGGTCCTACAAGGAAAAGCTCCAACACATAGCATACATAAGACTACCAACTGCACTATCATAAGGTACTCTACTCATGTCCTCCACCTCACTAGGAGATTTTGGACAATCATCTACAGATAACTTTGTTCCCATAGAAACAAGAACACATAGTGGTCTACAATCTACCATGTTGAACCTTTCCAACACAGACTTCACATACTTACTCTGACTCAACCAAAGTTTTATGTTAGACCTGTCTCTACTGATTTCCATACCCAAGATGTACCTTGCTGCCCCAAGATCTTTCATCTCAAACTGTGCTGACAACTAAGATTTAAAATCAGAAATCATACCCTTACCCTTCCCAAATAGCAACAAATCATCAACATATAATGCAACAATAAGAAGGTGATCATTTTCAACTCTAAAATAAACACAATGATCTAATTTTGATCTTACAAATTCAATTGACAACACAAAGGCATCAAACATAAGGTACGACATCCTAGGAGATTGTTTCAAACCATATAGAGATTTTTTTAATCTACAAACTAAGGATTCTTTACCTTTAACAATGTAGTGCTCAGGCTGTGACATATAAATCTCTTCCTCCAAATCACCATGAAGGAAAGTTGTCTTCACATCCATCTGTTCTATCTCTAAATCATATGATGCAGTAAGAGATAACAGAAATCTAATGGATGTCAACTTTGCAATAGGAGAGAATATTTCACCATAATCTATTCCCTCTACCTATGAATACCCTTTTGCAACCAATCTAGCTTTGTACCTTTCAACACTGTCATCTACATAGAATTTCTTCTTGAACACCCATTTACAGCCAACATTTTTTCTCCCTTTAGGAAAAGGTACAAGGTCCCAAGTTTTTTTTTTCTCTAATAAAGCCATCTCATCATCCATAGCCTCAATCCAGGAACCTGCATCTTCCATGCCCAAAGCCTCTTTCACAGATCTAGGCTCATTAGTGTTAGTAATCAAAGCAAAAGCACAACGGGAATCTAACATAGAATAACTGAACCTTTTTGGTTGCTTTATTTCTCTCATGGGTCTCTCAAGGGCTGAGGTTGAGGTTGTTCTTCCTATTCTTCCAAACTATCAAAGCTGCTAGAGATCTCCTCATCATTAGGCCCAACATGGTCTCTTTGTTTAGTCTTCTCAAGGGTAGGAGGCAACTGAACAACATCTTTTTCCTTTTCTTTTTCATCTGGTTGTAGCACAATAGGAGAAGATGTTAGCTCTCTAAAAATAACATTTCTACTATACAACACCTTACTAGTCACAGGATCCCAAAGCTTGTATCCTTTCACACCAACACTATATCCAATGAAAATACATTTGACAGCTTTGTTTTCCAACTTAGATCTTTTCTCCTTTGGAATATGTGCATAAGCTTCACAACCAAAAACATGAAGATGTCTAATTGAAGGCTTCTTACCAGACCACACCTCCATGGGTGTCTTACCAAAAAGATCTAATGTAGGAGATCTATTAACCAGATAGTAAGCAGTGGCCATAGCTTCGGCCCAAAACCTTTGTTCTAAACTAGCTCCACTAAGCATACTCCTAGCCTTCTCCATCAGTGTCATGTTCATTCTCTCTTCAACTCCATTTTTCTATGGGGTATAAGGAGTTATCTTATGTCTCTCAATACCTTGTTCTTTACAAAACTATTCAAACTCTGCTGAGCAAAACTCACCACCATTGTCAATTCTCACACACTTAATCTTCTTACTAGTCTGATTCTCTACAATAGCTTTAAATTATTTGAACCAACTAAAGACCTGTGTCTTTCTTTTAAGGAAATAAATCTAAGTCCTTCTACTATAATCATTTATGAAAGATACAAAAAATACAGACTTGGAGATTGAAGGAACTTTTACAGGACCAAATACATCAGAATGAATAAGATCCAAAACATCAGAAGATTTGTGAGAACTAGACTAAAACTAAACATGATTTTGTTTACCATAGACATAGTGTTCACAAAATTCGAACTTGAGATTGCAATCATTTAACCCCTCAATGATTTTTTTATTTTTCAGGGTTCTGAGACCCTTTTCACCAATGTGGCCAAATCTCATATGCCACAACATTGTCTTTTCTGTAGGAAGCTTACCTTCCAAAGTGTTTGCATTGCCATCAGAACCAATAACCATAGACTTCTTCACTTCTTGTTCAAATGGTGAGGATGAAGAACTATTACATAGAGGAATACATGCATCTAGTTGAAATAAGGTACCTCTCCTAGTACCCCTCACAAGCACTATCGATCCTCTCATCATCTTGCATCCTTCTTTCAAAAAAACAACTTGCACACCTACATCATTCAACATACTTACAGATAATAGGTTTTGTGCCAAATCTGAAATGTGCATAACTCCGTTGATTCCCTTTACTCATCCATCAAGAAATCTGATAGTGACCCTTCTGCATCCAACTATCTTTAGGTGAGAATCATCACCCAAGTACACCTTTCCACCATCAAACTCTTCATATTTTGAGAACCAATTTCGATGAGAGGTCATGTGAAAAGAAGCACCTGAGTCTACCAACCACACATCATCAGATGCATGGGCTGCCAAAGCTGCAATAAAAGCATCTCCATCTTCTTGAGATTTTTCAGAAGCTGAATTTGAGCCTTCCTTCTTCTTCTTTGGTTCTTTGCAGTCCTTTCGAAAGTGCCCAGATTTATCACAGTTCCAACATTTCACCTTGGACTTTCCAGGAGTCTTAAAACTCCCACGGGATTTAGATCTTCCCTTCTTTGACTTGTTGTCATTTTGCTTTCCTTTGTCATTGGATCTCCCGTGAATAACAAGGGCTTCCTTAGACAAATCTAAAGTCTTTCTTTGCATCTCCTCAAATAGCAGCAAAGACACCACATCATCCATATGGAATGTGACTATAGTACTTCTGAGATCCATCACAAGATGGTCCTGCGAATCTGGCAAGGAATAAAGAAGGGTCATACAACGATCCTCCTCCTCGATCTTGGCACCAAATGATGCCAACTGTGCAATCAATAAATTGAATGCATTGATATGATTAGTTATGGATCCACCTTCCTCCATTCTTAAAGAATACAACTTCCTTCTCAGGAACAACTTATTCACTAGAGATTTGGCCTGATACACAAACCCAAGCCGTTTCCACAAAGAATTTGCAGTAGTCTCATCAAGAACATTCAAAAGAATGGCATCTGCTAGATAGAGTCTGATGAGACCCTTAGCCTTCTGATCCTTGATCTCCCAATCTACTTGAGATATCACTACAGGTTTCACATCAAGTGAAGTAGCCTCCCATAGATCGCGGTCTTCAAGCATGTCTTCCATCTTGAGTTTCCACAACTTGAAATTAGTGCCATTAAATTTCTCCACCTCCATCCTACTGTATGAGGAACTTGCCATCTCAATCTGCAAATAAGATTCAGAATGCTCTACAAAAAACTCCCACTCAACTTGAGATTAGCTCAAAAAACCCTACCCAACAACTAGGATCAAAAGTTGATCAGACTCTGATACCACTTGTAAGGAAACTCAGGTGCGGAAACAGCTTCCTACACTAATCTCATAAGGAAAGTATTGTGCAAATTCTTTTAAATCCTTACAATTTTAGATTCATTAACTACTTTAACAATGATATTGCAACCATATACCATGCATACAGAAAATAGAGAATGACACAATGATTTACCCTGGGGAAACCTTTTGGTAAAAACCCCAGCACTCCAAAACTTGCACAGTGTATTAATCAAAGCTATTACAGTTTACAATACACTTGCAATGTAAGTTCTTTCAAGAGATTTTCTAACTCTTGAAGACAAATCGCGATAGCATAAAATGTTTCAACAATACACTAACTTCTCCTATCTTTGCAACCTTAAAAAATGCTTATATCATGCACTTCCCTTTTTAGGGAAACTTCCAAAGATAGCCGTATTGGGGAAGAGTGTACAGTAATCAATTTTATCAATTGCCACATGTCTTCACCTATCATTAAATCTTCCAAACATAGCTCTTACATGTCATAGGAATCCATCATAACCATTTCAGCCATGATCTCCTTACACACAATTCAAGATGCCGACACATCAAGTAGAGTGACACATCAACATGCCAACTAGACATGTACACTCACACTTAATTACATTATTTGCAAGAAATACATTTTACAAAACAAATAATAAGAATAGGAATTATCCAAGGTTGAGACACCTTATTCCTAACAAAATAGAGAAACAACAACAATTTGCAAGAACAGAAAATGGGCTTCTTATTATCTCCACAAATGTGGAATTACAAATTTCAAAATTACAATATGCAAAGCCACATGGGAATTTTCCTTTACAATATTCTATAGGAAAAAGCCTCGAATCATTACCCAGATCTACCCAGAACTGCCCTAGACAACACTATGGACCTTTCTTATATAGGCAATTTCCACCACCTGAGAAGGTTCTGTGTGTGTGAAAATTGTACCTGATCTGTAGACACAACACTTCAGTAAAACATTAGAGGTTAGCTATAATCAAAATCATGCAAAATTGAAAGCTATCTAACCAAGCGATTTACTGCCTTCTAATAGGTGCGAGATTGATGTTCTCAGATTGTAATCGAGATCAGTGACCTAGACAACACCTAAATGAAGGATTTGAATGCAAAAGATGGATATGAAATTGAATGCAATTAATCTATTTTTTTGGGTTTTCTATACAATAAGAATGATAAACTTGATATGAATCTATGCTAGATGAAATTGATATGCTATGAATGCTATTGAAAATTGATATGCAATGCTAATCTAACAATGATATGCAATATGAATGCAAAAATAAGATTGATCTCACAAAGATGTCGATTCGCAAGAGCTTTGATTCTTCAATTCCAATTCTCCAGCATAAGTTTGCACAATTATGAGATCCTGTGAATGCAAATTTGAGAGATATGAGAGATGAATTATGAAGAGCTGAGCCCTATTTTTATAGAAATCTAGGGCTTTAGAGGTGCATGGATAAAAGCCATAAATCACTCAAATAACTCAGGTTGATTTTTGAGTTATTTTTAAATAAAGGATAATTAACTCACAAAAACATGCAAAAGTTAAGTTTTAACTCAAAATAGAGTTTAGCTTTAATTGATAATTGATAGTTGTCTGCTTTTATGATTGTGCATGTTTTATTTATGAATTAATTTAATAATAAAGTGATTTATTTCCAACTTAACTGCTTTTAAAAATAAAATAATTGATTTATGAGTTAATCAATTATTTAATCAAATTTTTATTAAAAACTATATTATTAAATAATGACAACTTGCTTTAATTAATTAAATAAAAATTTAATCAATTATTCATAGGATATTTGGATTTATTGTCAAAATTAAATAATACAATTAATAATAGATAGAATTAAATTTAATTACACAATTAAGTGGCAAGATATTAAATCTAATTAATTAAATATGAAAATATTCAATTAATCAAACTTTAGGATAAATGTGATTTATTGTCAAATAATTATAAAATTAAAGATAATTATGATGATTAAGAATATTACTAAGAATATTCCCCGATGCAGAATTTAAGATAATCAATTATGATTCGATGATGTTTAGATGTGCCTTAGATTAGGACTTTGATGTCAATTTCTTTTGAATTGAAGATGTAGGAGATTAATGAACTTATAGCCCATTTTTAGGGTATTACATTTTACCCCTCTTTGAATTATTGTGCGAAGCGCAGTGGTTCAAAGATAGTCTGTGTTTGATAAAGATATTAAACTGATGTTTGAAATTGATAATCGATATGAGACAGAAGCTGGTTGATATTGATTTGATATGGAGATAATAGGTCCTGAGTGACCAAAGATAATGTTCACTATAACAGAAAATGAACCTATGATTGCGAAAAAGTGTCAAAATGCCTGATTCCAAACCTTAGGATTGCAAAGAAGTGAGTGACCCGTTCTAGACTCTATTGTCTTAGCAGAACTAGCAGGTATCACATCAAAACCTTCAGTTGCCGAAGAACCAAGGAAAGAACACTATGATCTGATGGTTGCAAAAACTGATACAGTTTACAAGATTAAGAGAATACCAGATTGATATGGATCTTGATGAATCTGATATGCCTCAAGTGATGATAGATTTGCTCCGAGCGATGAGGACTTTTGATGAATTAGTAACTAGACGTGATTGTTTGTCTTGATCACTGATGAAAGATATTGATAGACTTGATCAATAAAATTTTGATTTATAGACTTTGAATTGATGTGCAATACCATGCCCCCTTCGGGATTAAAATTGAAATCTGACAAGAAAAGTCAGCGTTGAGAGCTCAAAAGCATGTTGATTGATTTGAGAAGTGGTTAAACATGTTGAAGAATGCATTCTGCATCGTTTAGAGGTTTTGGAGACCAAGGTTGACTAGGTTTGACCATGAGTTCACCATGGTTGACCAAGTTAAAATTTTGATAGTTTGATGTTAGATAATCAGTTAAGTTGAATACTGGATTTTTGTGATGATTGAAGGTCGAATATGCAAGTAGTTAATAATATGAATGATCTCAGATTTCAATTTTGATCCCGAAAAAAGATTCTACTTGCTATTTCATTGGAGGAACCTTCGTGTGAGATTTAGCTCTTGTTAGATTTTAAGATGTGAGTGGTGAATTGTTTAAGCATTGAAGTTCATTTAGCCATTGTGAGATCATGCAAACATGCAAAATGCAAAGAGACATGCAAAATGAAATGAAACCTAAGACCTAGGACCTAGTCACTGATCATGTGTCAATTTTTTATCATCATTGAACTTTTAGGTAACCAGATAAATCAATACAATGCCCACTAGCCATGAAACTATAGACATATGAATTTTAATTTGTATGCGCAAGAATCAATACAACACCCACTGGTTATACGACCATGGACATATGAATATTGATTTATTTTCAAAATGTCAGATTAGATATAAGCATCAAAGCATAAGCGCCAGGATGACCTGAATATCATGTCCATTTTGATAGAGCAATTTGTATAAGCATCAAAACATAAACATCGTGATGACCTGAATACACCTTGCATTTAACATATACATCAAACAATCAAAAGATCATTCTAAATCCAGTGTGAATTACCCGTAGTGACCCTTTATCATTCAACTCCTTAGGCAAGATCATGTTTCATAGTAGGAGAAAAAATTTACTCAAAAAGATAATAGTTAGATCAAACTTCCTTGAATTTTCTAGGTATCAATGGTTGAGGTACACATGGCCATCCAATTCGAGATAGAGGCTCTTACAGTTGGACACCATTTCAATCTAGAATTTCCAAAGTTATAAGATTTCACATACAAGCAGAAAACCAAGAAAAGAGTATGCCCCTAGTCATCACTCTCTAAATCCTGTAAAGGACATCATTGGGGAGCTCGAAGGGACACAATATGCAAAAATCTCAATGCGAATCAGTAAGCATACAAGGAGATAAAAGCATGAAAAGCACAGATTGTTTTCAGTTTTCAGTTTGATGTTGATTGCATTGTTGTTGATGCAAAATCCTTTCTGGAGACAAGACTGACTGACTGACTCACATGAAGCTTCAAAGGACTCTGACTAGATATGATCCATCTAAGATACATGGGAGACCATAGGATATGACATCGATTGCCCCCAAGTGTTAAACATTGATAGGATACAGACGCTTGAGCCAATTGGTGTACAGACCGACTTATTGAAAACTGGAAATGTTGAAACAAACCGGGAGATATGTACAAACTAAAGTAAGACTGAAAGCTGGGAAAGACCAAGATTGTGCTGATAGATGGAGCATTTTGAACAAGTGGCACCCGTTTGCCAAGTTTTCACCATCTTGGTAGAGATTCTATTTTTGCTACCAAGGCACTTGCTTCCAGGTTTTCACCAAGGCACTTTTTTTTTCTTTTTTCTTTTTTTTTGTATTTTTCATTTTTTCAATTTTTTTGTACTTTTGATTTTTTTGTGAATCATCAAGGTGCCTATTGCTAGGTTTTCACCAAGATGTTCATTTTTTCAGGACTTTTTCTGATTTTTAAGATTTTTTTCAAGACATTTACCAAGCAATGAATGCCTTAGGCGTAGAATTTCTTCAGATGGAGAACGTTGATTGGTTCTCGGAGCTGTTCTCCTTCAGTTGTTGAGAGTTGATAGGCACTAGAGCCAAAAGTAGCAATGATAACAAAGGGACCCAGCCAATTGGGTTTAAACTTCCCCTTGCGTTCTCGATGTGATTGATTTTTAAGATTTTCTCTCAACACTAGATCACCAACCTGAAATTCTCTGTGTCTGACTTTCTTGTTGTAACCTCTAGACATTCTTTTCTGATACACTATGAGATAATCATACCCTGCTTGCCTGCGCTCATCTAGTAATTCAAGTTCTTGTAACCTAGACACTCTATAGTCATCGTTGGTGACAAGTCCATGCATTCTGATTCAGAGTGATGGGATTTCAACCTCAATAGGTATTACTACTTCAGACCCATAAACTAAATCGAATGGTGCAGCCCCAGTAGGCATTCTGATACTAGTTCTGATATTGGTTCTGATACTAGTTTTGATGCTTATTCTGATATTTGTTTTGATACTTGTTCTGATACTCATTCTGATACTAGTTTTGATACTGGTTCTAATACTAGTTCTGATATTGGTAGCACTTTTTCCATTGCAAACTCCCAACCAAGATCATATCATGCAATCCTAATGTCTAGCAATGTGGAGAACAAGAGGGATTGACAAGCTGGTGGAAGAGATGGAAGACAAAAGGATAATGAAGGGAAGAAATCCTCAAGGGAAAACTCCTCAAGAATACCCAAGCACATTTGGACAAGGAATGAAAGGCTAGCATAGGATAAGTCACAAAATCATAATGCAAGAGCAGGAAAGGATGCAATCCCAAGGAGTAGACATGTCAAGAGGCTTCATAGCACCGTGTTTTACTCTTTCTTTCTTAGATCAAGACCAAAGGGGAAAAGGATAGTGACAGGTGAAAATGAATGGAGGAAAATAAATATGAAGGCTAAACAGGAAGAGAATGAAAGCAAGATCATCATAAGTTAGCTCACAAAATAGCCAAATGTTCACCTATAGATCAACATTGTCAAGATCAAAGAGAGAAGATGAAATGGATGAAATATGTAGAAGAACTACGCATGATGCCTGATTGCCAGGTTTTCATCATGGTACTTATCCAAGGTGCCACAAGGGAGTGGTTTTCACCTTAGGATGAAATTTTTTTTCTCTTTACTTTTGCTACCAAGGCGCCTGTTTCCAAGTTTTCACCAGGGCACATTTTCAATTTTATTTTTTTTAATTTCATTTCCTTTTTTTTTTTTTTTTTTTCCTCTTTTTGGAAGAAGGCAAGCTTTTTAGATAATGCTCCTTGAAAGGATAAACTATGATATGCCAAGGATTCAAAATGATATGCTCAAAGATGCTGATAGGGAAAGGGAGATGGAAGAGAAAAATGGAGGATAAGGTTTTATGCAAAGCGAGGTTGGAAGATAAGAGGAATAGGCAAATGAGGAAAAATGATAGAATGTAGAAGGATAATGCATGGAAGGATTGTAAAAGGGTAGGTGGAAAGGAAGGCAAGATCAACGTCAACACATACCTTGAAGGGTGGTGAGAGGATGGAGGAATCATGAATGAAGGAATATGTGAAGGAATATGGTGAATGGATAGTAGAGGTTGTGGTTTAGGCACATGGAATGGAAGAATAGTTTTGGAAGGAGATGAAGTGGAAGTCTTTGGAAGCTTGAATGTCAACTTCACTTGTTGCTCAACACCAGACTCTTTCAAGAGAGACTTTGGAATCCATATAGTCATAGGCTTTTTATTTTCTTTTGATGATCTAGAGAGAATATCTTCAATGATGGATTTTGGAACCCATACTTGTCTTGTAGTTTTTTTCTTAGATATCTCTTTTGACTTTATGTTTCCATGTCTATTAGAGAAGACATGGTGATCTTTTTTTGATGGATTCTTGTATTGCTTCTTTTTCTTATATTGAACATTCAAGTTACTTCTAAAAGACTTGGGACTTGTGGAAGAGGGAGGATATGACTGGTTTAGATGGGTGGATGGATGAAAAGGATTCAACGGTATGCATCTATGTTGATCTTGAGGAAAGATGGGAGATGGAGGGACATAGGGACCCAAGATGGATGGTGAATTAGGAGAGTTAGGAGGGGAAAGTGAAGGGACATAAAGACCCAAGATGGAAGGTAGACGTGAAGCTCTTTGTAGTGGTGGAAGAGGTCCAAGGATGGAAGTGGAAGATGCAAAAGGATAATCAATAAGTTCATCAGCATCTATATGACAACCAAGGATATCAGCATCTTTAGAGTGAGCATTAGAATTTTCAATAGAATTGTGGACATCTTGAATATGAGCACCTTCTTTGATAGGATTGTTCAAAGCTTGCAAAGACTTAGGAAGAGTAGAAAGTGAAAGTGAACATGGAGTGGTAGAACAAGAAGATGAAAGACTTTGATCTTGACAAGGATCTTCGGATAGCATAAGCACATAATTTTTCTCTTGTTTTTCAATAGGCTTAACATTGGAAGGAACACCATTTTCACCAACCTTAATGGAAGTATCATCTTTGGAAAGCGCAAGCGTAGTAAGGTTATTTTGATTGTCAATAAGCTCAACAGTGTAAGTAGTAGCTTGATCTTGCTTAGGAGAAGACTTAAGACATGATGGAATGCATGAAAAAGGGTGTACAGGATCAAAAGAACCATGAAGTGGATAAGAGACATCGGGAAAAGGAGTGGATGACATGGAGGGTTCTTGATCTTGATCTTTCTTTATGTTCTTTTCTTCATCATTTTTAGAGTCCTCTTGACATGGAGCCACTTCTAAGGACAAGGAAGCATGTTGGGATTGTATGGATGACTTTGGAAGAGATGGTGGAGGACTAGCTGAAGTAGGGATTATAGCATATGAAGGCTTAGGCTCTTTAGGTTTATCATAATTGAAAGTCTTTGTAGCCAAGTGAAGGTTAGCTTGAGTTTCTTTAAGAGGTAGCCCTGGAGGATAACTATAGGGAACCACATGAAAAGTATCAAGGCTTGTGTCGGATGAAGGTTCTGTGAAAATTTTGAAAGACTCGGAAGCTTTAGGAAATGTACGAGTATTGGAGGAAGTAGGGGATGGAAGGGAACCATCACAAGACAAAGGTCCAACATTAACATGATCTTGCTTGAGAGTGTAATCTTTATTTTCAGCCTGAGAGTTCTTAGACGAGAGATCCTTATAGTATTGACATTTCAAGCTAGCACGATGCATTTTATAGTCCTCAGCAGTAGTAGATGGATCATCATCAAGGTATTGTCCACAAAAGCCATCAAAGTCTCTTTCAAAATCAGAATCATATGGATCACCATCATGATCTATCCAATGTGACGGCCCATTTGTAGTAAGTAGGAATGAACGATGAGGAGGACTCTTAGGAACAAAGGTGTCATAGGTATCATTACGTTGTCTGTCGTCATAGTCATCATAGTCTCCAAAGCAGGATGTGTCACTCTCCGTAGAAGAGGTATCATAAGGGTTATCACATTGCTCAAATTTTATCCGGGGGCATGGTGACATGTACAAGTCTTTATCAAATGGAAAAGAGTATAGAGATTCCACGGAGAACTCTTTAGGTTCCTTTTCTTTCTCAAGTTTGTCAAGCTGGACTTGCATAGCTTGCAGCTACTTCATCATAGCGGTGATCAAAATTTCTTCCTCATGTGTACTGATTCTTTGAGACATGTGTACTGATTTTCAATAGCTATTGCTCTGTTCCTGACACAGTGATATTGTTCGACAGACTCTAGAACTAGGCTGGAAACATTGGATATCTTGCAATTTGACAATTTCTGACAACTCTCTCAAATTTTTTCAAACGACACTCTGTAGACTCGTACGACACTGGGTAGTCTATGAAATGATAGTTGCTAAACTCATACGACAATTGGGTAGCAATGAAATGACAGTTGACAAAACTCGTACGACAGTGGGTAGGCTATGAAATGACAGTTGACAATATCATACGACAGTTGCAAGATTTTGACTTTGAAGATTTGCTGGCATGAAAACTCGTACGACACTAGGTTTGCTATCATATGACAGATGGGCAATACTGAAATGACACTTGACAAAAACTCGTATGACTTTTGACTTCCTGAAATGACTTTTGACTCCAGAAAGAATTTTACGTCAATTTTTGCAAGATTTAAGGTTTTCAGTTTTGGATTGTTTGCAAATTGTACTATCCAAATTTTGAAGGTTATACTAGATTTGATCATTTTTAATAGCCAAGTAGATAAACAAGCACGCAGAATAGCAAGCAAGTGATTCCAAGCATGTCTGAAAATAATGAACAAGGGCAAAAGCAACCTTGCGCATGAACAATCAAGTGACCAAATTGTGCTAATTCCTGAGAGTACTAATTGTGTATGTTTTAAAAAATTTTGCAATAACACACATATACCTGAGAATGAAAAATTGGCCTCTCTAGGGTTTTTAGTAATGGCTTGACTCTGCAACTTTTATGATTCAAAGGGGTGAACTCCAATCCCGGCACACCAGGGTTTTGACACAGTCCGAGAACTTAATCTTCAAGAGCTACTAGGGAGATCTGACAACCCAACAATGAACCATACCTATGGAGATTTCTTCCACAAGGACATTTATATAGCGACTGTCACTACCATGGTGAAAATGGCTATTACCGCTTGAGGTTCCATCAACGCAGTTTGCCCTGTGAAGGGATTGTCTGCTACGGTTAACCCTCTCTAAAGGTGACTCACAGATTTATACCACAAGGGGACTTGGCTCTAGATTCAAGGTTTTGACACCTCTTCACTTTTAACCCAAACAAAGCAAGCAGATTAATCCAACACGCTAAGACAAAGTTTTGTTCCACCAAGGTCTATGATATCAACTCCACATGATCTATCAACCTCTCTAGCGAGAGAATGTATCAATCAATAAGAGAAGATGCACTAACCAATTTTGATTCACCAAAGCTCGTGATATCAACCCCACGTGATCTATCAACCTCTCCGGAGAGAGAATGTGTCGATCAATAAGAGAAGACTCACTAACCAAGTTGAATGTGAAATGCACTAAGTATCCTCCCTACCTACAAGGATTCTGTCATCAAAGAAGAATTTTGCTAGGAATCTAATCTCTCAAGAATCACGAATAGTGTTCATAGGGCCTAATTACTATGTGAGCACAGATATATTCCTGAAAGCAAATCTACCAAAAGTACCCAAAAAGTAGAAAGAGGAACACTTAACGCTTAAAGTGAATATGAGATGAGTCCACAAGGTGGAACACTTAACACCTCACACAAGCTGAAAATGAGTCCCCAACTTAGAAAACAAGTGAGTTCTTAAAAGCACAAAAGGGTTGCCAAGTGGAACACTTAACGCTTCTGTCCTGTTGACCCCTCCCTTTTATAGCGCTGAGATTGCAACCACGGGGCAGAAATGAGGGGCCGGCGGATTAGCGAGTCCAATAACCCAAGATAGCAATCAAGATCAATCACAAGTATTCTAAGACTACTTAATGAATCCTTAAGGGTTCACAACCTAGTATCAATTATGCAAGTGTGTAGGAATAGATCAAAAGCATGAAAAGATGCACACAAGCTTGACAAATAAGAGATTTATTTTAAGTCCCAAATCAAAATTTTATTATATGAAGGAGAATACTTGGGATCCTTGCAACGCGCTTAGTAGATTTTACCTAATTTTTAGCAATTTTTGTTGAGCTTTACTATGCAAGCAAGCTACGAACTCTCCAACAAGCCAACAAGCAAACAAGATATGCAAGGTATATTCAACTTATGAAAAATTTAGGGTTAGATCTAAAAATAAATTGTTAGAAGTAATAATAACCATAAATTAATCCAAATGACAACTCATATCATGCATTGAATCATATCAAAAATAAGTGCATACCCATTACAAAATTTTAATTTTTTTGCATTGCATTTGACCTAGTCAACAAGATCTATTTTTTTTGATATGATTTTGGCCACAAAAATAGAAATTCAGAATAGAGACCCCTACTAAAAAATAGAGAGCTTTCCAAAAATGTAAAAATTTTAGAAAAATCTCTTCATTTGTGCCCTAGAGACCCATTTTATCAAAATAGACCAGTTTTTGCAAATTGACTATTTGAGCTATTAAATTGCATCCAAATTTAAAATAAAAAGAATAGACCCCCTATATAATTTGAAGGGATTTCTGAAAATATAAAAATTTTAGAATAATATGCTGATTTGCGTCAGATATTAATTTTTTATGAAAAATCAAAAAAAAATTATTACAAATTCAAAATAATTCAAAAAATTTTAAATATTTTTTTGAAGCTTCCTTGATATGTCTCCAACTTTTAAAAAAAAATTCTGACCAAAACTCCAAGATTTTTGGGAGATAAAATTAAATCTTTGAAACTTTAAGGTTTTAGCTCCCAAAAAAAATCAAAACTAGCATGCAAAGGAGGGTTGCCCCACGGTGGGCACTAGAAATGTGTGTGTGAAAATTGTACCTGATCTGTAGACACAACACTTCAGTAAAACATTAGAGGTTAGCTATAATCAAAATCATGCAAAATTGAAAGCTATCTAACCAAGCGATTTACTGCCTTCTAATAGGTGCGAGATTGATGTTCTCAGATTGTAATCGAGATCAGTGACCTAGATGACACCTAAATGAAGGATTTGAATGCAAAAGATGGATATGAAATTGAATGCAATTAATCTATTTTTTTGGATTTTCTATGCAATAAGAATGATAAACTTGATATGAATCTATGCTAGATGAAATTGATATGCTATGAATGCTATTGAAAATTGATATGCAATGCTAATCTAACAATGATATGCAATATGAATGCAAAAATAAGATTGATCTCACAAAGATGTCGATTCGCAAGAGCTTTGATTCTTCAATTCTAATTCTACAGCATAAGTTTGCACAATTATGAGATCCTGTGGATGCAAATTTGAGAGATATGAGAGATGAATTATGAAGAGCTGAGCCTTGTTTTTATAGAAATCTAGGGCTTTAGAGGTGCATGGATAAAAGCCATAAATCACTCAAATAACTCAGGTTGATTTTTGAGTTATTTTTAAATAAAGGATAATTAACTCACAAAAACATGCAAAAGCTAAGTTTTAACTCAAAATAGAGTTTAGCTTTAATTGATAATTGATAGTTGTCTGCTTTTGTGATTGTGCATGTTTTATTTATGAATTAATTTAATAATAAAGTGATTTATTTCCAACTTAACTGCTTTTAAAAATAAAATAATTGATTTATGAGTTAATCAATTATTTAATCAAATTTTTATTAAAAACTATATTATTAAATAATGACAACTTGCTTTAATTAATTAACTAAAAATTTAATCAATTATTCATAGGATATTTGGATTTATTGTCAAAATTAAATAATACAATTAATAATAGATAGAATTAAATTTAATTACACAATTAAGTGGCAAGATATTAAATCTAATTAATTAAATATGAAAATATTCAATTAATCAAACTTTAGGATAAATGTGATTTATTGCCAAATAATTATAAAATTAAAGATAATTATGATGATTAAGAATATTACTAAGAATATTCTCCGATGCAGAATTTAAGATAATCAATTATGATTCGATGATATTTAGATGTGCCTTAGATTAGGACTTTGATGTCAATTTCATTTGAATTGAAGATGTAGGAGATTAATGAACTTATAACCCATTTTTGGGGTATTACAAGTTCCAAAAATTTAGCCCTTAATGTTGACTATTCTTAGAATTATTTTATTTTCACAATTATTACATTAGGGTTGGCTCTAAAAGAATTACAAAATGTTTTTAGGTAACCCAACTTCCAGAGGCCATAACTTTCTAATCGTAGCTCTGTTTTTCTATTATAACCACTTTAGGACCTGATCTATAGTGCCTGACTTGCACAAGCTTCAGTTAGTTGGGGGTCGATCATGATCTGGAGCCTCTAAGGCCTTCAAAATTGACCTGAAATATTTCATACCCAAAAACCTTGATAACTTCACCAATACAGATGATGTAGAAATGAAACTCAACTGGTAGGTTGATATGACTAAGACGAACCTCCACCTTTGAAATCAGAACATTTCAAGATCGTATGACCAAATTACTAAAAATAGTAAGTTTCCATAAATAGTAGCTCTGCACAAGATAGCCCTTATTGAAAAGAAACTAGAAATATTTTTGGGTGATGCAAGATTACTCTTACACCTAGGATACTCCTGCATCAGACACCCAGGGTAATTTGAGAAGTGACCCTATCACGACTCAGGTGTGAAGAGGAAAACCAAGATAGTTAACCTCCTTTGTCAGCCATGATGAATCTTCAACGGGTCATCCTTTCCATTTGACCATATATTCTTCATATTTCATGTTCCTTGTGCTTCTGCCAGCATGACTATCCAGTATATCCTTAATCTCCTTGGTATTTGAACTAGTTTCCGGAATACTCCACTGTGCTTCTGTGATCTTATTTTAAACACCCCCTTCATGATACTCTGTCAAATCTGAAATGTTAAATACTAGTGAAATATTTAGCTCAGTCGGCAATTCTACCTCATAGGCATTTCTTGAATCATGCTTCTTCAGTATCTTACATGGCCCAAACTTCTTCATTTTCAACTTGTTATATGTACCCATTGGAAATCGCTCCTTCCGCAAATGAACCATGACTTCATCTCCAACCTAAAATTCCTTATGCCTTCTTTTATCATCTTCCTTAGCCTTATACTGCACATTCATCTTGGTAATGTGCTTCCTCACCTCCTCATGGATGTTCTTCAAATGTTCTACAAAATCCTCAGCTTTAGCACTACTTATTTCTCCTTTATCTGTCTTTCTCAACTCAGATGCATTTCTAGGACTAAGTTTCCATATAAAATCTAGAATGGTGATTTACTAGTGCTCATGTTGATAGAATTATTGCATGCAATTTTTTTCTATGGTAAAATCAAATCCCATCATGTTGGCTTATCTCCAACCAAACATCTAAGAGAAAATTTCCCAAACTCCTATCCACCACCTTTGTCTATCCATCAATCTACTAATGATGTGATGAACTGAACTTCAAATCTATCTTTAACTTCTTCCAAAATGTGCACCAAAAATATCCAACAAACTTAGTGTCTCGATCTGAAACTATACTCTTTGGCAAACGATGTAGTCTCACTACTTCTCTGAAAAATAATTCTACCACATGAACTGCATCATTAGTCTTCTTGCAGAGAATGAAATGTGTCATCTTCAAAAATCTATTAACCACCACAAAAATTGAATGATATCCCCACTGAGTCCTTGGTAAACCAAGAACAAAGTCCATACTAATATCCTCCCAAGGCTTTTTAGGTACAGGTAATGGCTGATACAACCTTGTATTCTACTTTACTCCTTTTTCCATCTGACATACTCTACAACTCTGTACAAACTTCTTGACATCTTGTTGTAACTGTGGCCAATAGTAATTCTCCAAAGCAATGGTGTTATCATGACCAAAATGTCCAGCCAATCCTCCGCTATGCTTCTTCTTGATGAGATTCTCCCTCATATAACTTTGTGGAATGCACAATTGACTCCCTCTGAATAACATATTATCCTGGATGATGAAATCCAACCACTTCATTATGTCTAGAGTAACCGGTTCGGTACAAGCTTTCCAAGCTTCTCCAAAATCAAGATCATTTGGATACAAATTCTTGAGTTCCTTGAACCCAACCACCTCAATCTGCATCTCTATCAGCAATATTTTCCTTCTACTAAGTGCATCTGCAACTCTGTTAAACTTTCCACTCCTATGTTTCAAAACAAATTTATAACTCTACAAAAACTCAACCCATTTCAAATGTCTTTGATTCAACTTTCCTTGACTATTCAAATATTGTAAAGCTTGACGATCAGTATACAAAAAAAACTCCTTAGGAAGTAGATTTTGTCTCCACTTCTTTAATGCTTTAACTATAGAATAAAATTTCTGATCATAACCAGAATATTTCCTCTTGGCATCATTTAAATTTTCACTGAAATAAGCAACAAGTTTACCTTCTTGACTCATAACAGCTCCTATTTTAGTACCACTAGCATCACAGTCTACTTGAAACACCTTATTAAAATATGGAAGTGCTAAAATAGGTTCTTCTATAACTTTCTATTTCAACAACTTAAAACTCTTATCTACCCAAGTAGTCCACTTAAACTCTTTCCTATCCCCTCTCATTATTTCATTTAAGGGTCCACAAATATTGCTAAAACTCCTGATAAAATTTATGTAAAAGCTAGCCAAACCATGAAAAGATCTTATCTTTGTAGCATTCCTTGGAGTAGGCCATTCAAGGATACCTGCACTTTCTCTAGGTCCATTTTTAGACCTTCTGCTAAAACTATAAATCCCAAATACACTAACTCCTTCACAAAACTACACTTCTTCAAATTAATCAACAATTTCTCTTCCTTTAACTTCTCAAACACCATACGAATATGCATCATATGCTCCTCCAATGTCTTACTAAAGATCAAAATCTCATCTAGGTAAACAATAACAAACTTACCCATAAATTCTTTCAGAACCTCATTCATGAGCCGCATGAAAGTGCTCGGTGCATTGGTTAGCCCAAAAGGCATAACTAACCACTCATATAGTCCTTCCTTTGTCTTGAAAGCAATCTTCCATTCATCTCCTTCTCTGATCTGAATCTAATGATATCCACTCTTCAGATCTATCTTTGAAAAATACACAGCTCCACTCAAACAGTCCATAATATCATCCATTTGTGCCAATGGAAACCTATACTTGATTGTGATCTTGTTTATTGCTTTGGAATCTGTACACATCCTCTATTTTCCATTATTTTTTGGTGCTAATATTTATGATACAACACATGGACTTAGGCTCTCCCGAATCAACCCCTTTTGTAAAAACTCATGTACTTGTTGAAAAAATGGTTAGTGCTCCCCTCGGGATTTATGGCATGGCTTAACCTCCTCTTGTGTCATGTATAAGTCTAGTGGTTGTATCGGGCATTAACAGGTTGATCTTTTGGTGCAACGACAACTACTACTTGTAACAAGTGGTATCAGAGCTTGGTCACAGGTTCAAATCCCCTCGGGTAACGTTGAGGGGGAGATTGTTGAAAGAATGGTCAACACTCCCCTCAGGATTTGTGGCATGGCTTAACCTCCTCCTGTATCTTGTATAATTCTAGTGGTTGTATCGGGCATTAAAAGGTTGATCTTTTGGTGCAATGGCAACTAGTACTTGTAACACTTGTATATTCAACTCTTCACTTTATGCTAGTCTCATTCTATGTGCTACCTTATTTGGCAAACTGGCTCCTAAAATCAAGTCCAACTGATGACTGATCTTCCTTACTAGTGGTAATCCATCTAGAAGATTATCAGATATAATATCTTGAAACTTATTCAACAAATCTACAACTTCTACAGGTACATCTTCTACTTCCTCTTTAGCATCTTTTGGAATTAAAGAAAAACACATATGCTCATGCCTCATACCCTCTAGGAATTTTCTTCCATCAACAAAGTTTATCCTTGCATTACCACATACCTTTTCTTTTGTGTCCTTCAATGGCTTTAGCTTATGTTTCACTCCATCCTTTGTTAAGGGATAGGTATTCGCACAACCATCATATACAGCACGCCAGTCAAACTACCACGGTCTACCCAACAACATATGACATGCATCCATAGGTATGATATCACATAGTACCTCATCATGGTATCTACCAATCTTGAACTTTATGATGCAAGGGCAGAGACCTCAGGGGCCAAATGATGGCACACCCTACAGATCTAACCCTGATCAACAACATGCAGAAGCAACAACAACACAGTGAGAGAGAGAAAGTAGGATCATTGATATATTCTTTCATTCAAATTGATTCATACATGTCAGGCTATAAGGCCTTCCTAGTTATGGCCATATATTAAAAATGAATTACAGAAGTCCTCAAACATGCAAGGATTTGCCAACAATCTTGATTCTACTAACTTCTATCTTCTATCAAAACTGACTCCTAAACTCTAACCAAACAACTATACTTATACAAGAGGCTACCAAACTAATTCAGCCTTCAGATCCATAATCAATGGAAGAAATATTCAGATCTGGGACCACACGCTTCCCAATGATAGATACCAATATTAAATCCATGACCCATAATCAATGAACAAGTCAGCCTCAATAGAAACTCAAAATAAACTACTCGGTAAGCAAGGATGACCAAGCAATAGACAAGCATCATCGAGCGCCAGTGAAACAACTGACCACCCAGAAGATAACTGACTGTACTCGGTAACCAAAGGAAACCAAACAAATACCGACCAACTTATTCAAAGAAGGAACCGAGCAACACAGACAAACTCAAATATCTTTTTGGTGACATAGAATTGCCAAGGACCCAATATGTTCCTCCATCAGACACTTGCGATTATTTTAGAAATGATTCTCTGAATCATTTAGCAGGCCTGATCCAAGTTGCATCCAACTCAGACTGTGAAATCCATGAACTGTCTTCAATTGGTCTATTCTTCCACTTTACCAGATATTCAATATACTATTTACCTCTTGTACTCTTTCCAATTCTTTGTTCCAAAATCTGTTCAACTTCTTCATTCTGCTTCTTAGGATATTCCATCAGTACTATCATGTCTTCATCAGGTTCATTATACTCATATAAATTAGCAAAGTTGAAAATCAGTGATATGTCCATGTCATCAGGTAACTCAATCTCATATGCATTTCCACTGTAAAATTTTTTCAAAATCTTGCAAGGTCCAAACTTCTTCATCTTCAACTTCCCATATGTTCCAACAGGAAATCAATCTTTCTTCAAATGAACCATCACTTCATCACCAACATCAAAAGTTTTATGTCTCCTTGATCTATCAGCTCTATCTTTGTATTTTTTATTACTCTCTTCCAGCTTGATTTTCACATCTTCATGCAATGTCTTCATGTACTCAAAAAATTTCACTCCATCACTTCTCTTACTTTCATCGGCAATGTCTCTCAAATCAGATATACCTCTCTATTGTATGCCATTCACAATCTCAATGGGTGTTTTTCCAGTACTCCTATTCACTAAATTATTGTATGCAAACTCTGCTTGTGCCAACACAGAATCTCAATTACTAGGTGTGTCTCTAGCTAAACATCTCAAAAGATTTCCCAAACTTATGTTTACAACCTTTGTATATCCATTGGTTTGTGGGTGAAATGTAGAACTATATTTCAACTCAATGCCAAACTTTCTCCAAAGAGTCTTCCAAAAGTATCCAACAAATTTACTGTCTCGGTCAGATATAATACTCCTCGGTAATCCATGCAATCTGAAAATTTACTTAAATAAAATATCTTCTACATGTATTGCATCTGATGTATTTCTACAAGGTGTAAAATGTGCCATCTTTGAAAATGTATCTACCACAAAAAATATAGAATCATTACCTCTTACTGTCTTCGGTAAGCCAAGAAAAAAATCTATACTAATGTTAGTCCAAGGTTCCTCAAGTACAACAATCGGTGTATACAATCCAGTATTCTGATTTACTCCTTTTGCAACTTGAAAAATTCCACAACTTTTCACAAATTTCTAAACATCTTTATACAACTATGGCCAAAAGTATTTCTCCTTAAGAAAATTGAAAGTTTTATCAATACCAAAATGTCCAGCCAAACCACTACTATGTTTTTCCTTCATCAAATTAGTTCTCATTTGTCCTCTTGGTATACATAGTTGAATACCTTTAAACAACATACCTTCTTGAATGAAATATTCCTCCCATTTTGTACTCAGTTGATCTTGAATACAAGGACCTCACGGGCCAAATGATGGCACACCCTACAGATCCAACCCTGCTCAACAACACACAGAAGAAACAACAACACGGTGAGAGAGAGAAAGAAGGATCATTGATATATTCTTTCATTCAAATTGATTCATACATTCTGGGTTGTAAGGCCTTCCCAGTTATGGCTAGATATTACAATAAATTATAGAATTTCTCAAACATGCGAGGATCTACCAATAATCTTGATTCTACTAACTTCTATCTTCTATCAAAACTGACTCCTAAACTCTAACCAAACAACTATACTTATACAAGAGGCTACCAAACTAAGTCAGCCTTTAGATCCATAATCAATGGAAGAAATAGTCAGATCTAGGACCACATGCTTCCCAATGATGGATACCAATATTAAATCTGTTACCCATAATCAATGCGCAAGTCGGCCTTAATAGAAACTCAAAATAAACTACTCGGTAAGAAAGGATGACCGAGCAATAGACAAGCATCACCGAGCGCCAGTGAAACAACTGACCGCCCAGGAGATAACCAACCATACTCGGTAACCAAAGGAAACTAACAAACTACCAACCAACTCAGTCAAAGTATGAATCAAGCAACACAGACAAACTCAAATATCTTTTTCGTGACACAAGATTGCCAAGGACCCAAGATGCTTCTCCATCAGACACATGGGGTTATTTTAGAAATGATTCTTTGAATCATTCAATAGGTCTAATTCGAGCTACATCCAACTCAGACTATGAAATCCATGAACTATCTTCAATTGGTCTATTCTTCCACTTTACTAGATATTCCATATACTTTTTACCTCTTGTACTCTTTCCAATTCTTTGTTCCAAAATATATTCAACTTCTTCATTCTACTTCTTAGGATATTCCATCGGTACTATCATGTCTTCTTTAGGTTCATGATACTCATATAAATCAGCAATGTTGAAAATCGGTGATATGTCCCTGTCATTTGGTAACTCAATCTCATATGCATTTCCACTGTAAAATTTCTTCAAAATCTTCCAAGGTCCAAACTTCTTCATCTTCAACTTCCCATATGTTCCAATAGGAAATCGACCTTTCTTCAAATGAACCATCACTTCATCACCAACATCAAAAATTTTATGTCTCCTTGATCTATCAGCTCTATCTTTGTATTTCTGATTACTCTCTTCCAGCTTGATTTTCACATCTTCATGCAATGTCTTCATGTACTTAGCAAATTTCACTCCTTCAGCACTTCTCTTACTTTCATCAGCAATGTCTCTCAAATTAGATATACCTCTCAGCTGTATGCCATTCACAATCTCAAAGGGTGTTTTTCTAGTACTCCTATTCATTAAATTATTATATGCAAACTCTGCTTGTGCCAACACAAAATCCCAATTACTAGGTGTATCTCCAGCTAAACATCTCAAAAGATTTCCCAAAATTCTGTTTACAACCTCTGTCTGTCCATCGGTTTGTGGGTGAAATGTAGAACTATATTTCAACTCAATGCCAAACTTTCTCCAAAGAGTCTTCCAAAAGTATCCAAAAAATTTATTGTCTCGGTCAGAGATAATACTCCTTGGTAATCCATGCAATCTAAAAATTTTCTTAAAGAAAAGATCTGCTACATGTACTGCATTTGATGTCTTTCTACAAGGTATAAAATGTGTCATCTTTGAAAATATATCTACCACAAAAAATATAGAATCATTACCTCTTATTGTCTTCGGTAAGCCAAGAACAAAATCCATACTGATGTTAGTCCAAGGTTCCTCAGGTACAAAAATCAGTGTATACAATCCAGTATTCTAACTCACTCCTTTTGTAATTTAACAAATTCTACAACTTTTCACAAATTTTTGAACATCTTTATACAACTGTGGCCAAAAGTATTTTTTTTAAGAAAATTCAAAGTTTTATCAATACCAAAATGTCCAACCAAACCATTACTATGTTTTTCCTTCATCAAATTAGTTCTCATTTGTCCTCTCGATATACATAACTGAATACCTTTAAACAACATACCTTCTTGAATGAAATATTCTTCCCATTTTATACTTAGTTGATCTTGAATAGGTGCTCTATACTTTCTCCACGGCTCAAAAAAATTAGGATCAGTTTCATACAAATCTCTCATCTCATCAAAACCAAGAACTTCAATTTTCATCTCTGTCATCAAAGATCTTCTTCTACTCAATGCATCAGCAACTCGGTTAGTGACTCCACTTTTATGTTTTATCACAAATGTATAACTCTACAAGTACTCAACCCATTTCATATGTCTCTGATTCAACTTATTCTAACTACCCAAGTATTTTAAAGCCTTATGATCAATATATAAAACAAATTCACTCGGTATCAAATAATGTCTCCATTTCTTCAGTGCTTGAACAATAGCATAGAATTCTTGATCATACACATAATATTTCCTTCTAGCATCATTCAACTTTTCACTAAAGAAAGCAACAGGTTTACCTTCTTGACTCAACACAGCTCCACTTGCACTACCACTTGCATCACATTCTACTTGAAATACCTTATTGAAATTAGGCAATGCCAAAACAGGTAATTCAGCAACCTTCTGCTTCAGAGTCTCAAAACTTTTATCGTCTCCATGTGTCCACTTGAATTCTCTTTTATCTCCTCTCATAGTCTCACTCATAGCTTTAAAAATTGAACTGAAATTCCTTATGAACTTTTGGTAAAAGCTTTCCAAACCATTAAATGGTCTTACCTCACTAGCATTCATAGGTGTAGGCCAATTCAGAATAGCTTCAACCTTTTCAGGATCAATCTTCAAACCATCAGCTGAAATTAAAAATCCCAAATACACAATCTCCTCTTTCATAAATGAACACTTTTTCAGATTTATCAGCAACTTTTCCTCTTTCAATCTCTACAAAACTTGTCTAAAATGCAACAAATGTTCTTCTCTAATTTTACTGAATATCAGAATATCATCAAGATATACAATCACAAACTTATCCAAGAATTTCTTCAGAACTTCATTCATCAGCCTCATAAAAGTACTCGATGCATTAGTTAAACCAAAATGCATAACCAACCACTCATACAAACCTTCTTTTGTCTTGAAAGCAATCTTCCACTCATGACCTTCTCTAATTCTGATATGATGATACTCACTTTTCAAATCAATCTTTATAAAATACTTTGCTCCAATCAAATTGTCCATTATGTTATCCATTCTTAGTATAGGAAACCTATACTTCACTGTTATCTTATTGATTGCTTTGGAATCAGTACACATTTACCATTCTCCATTCTTCTTAGGTGCCAATACCACAGGTACTACACAAGGACTCAAAATTTCTTTGATCAAACCTTTATCCAACAACTCTTGAATCTATCAATTCAATTCTTGATTCTCAGTAGGTGTCAACCAATGAGGTGCCTTACTTGGTAAACTAGCTCTAGGGATTAGATCCATGAAATGATCAATACTTCTCTTCGATGGAAAACCATTAGGTACATTATTAGAAATGTTATCATTGTACTCGGTGAGTAACTTATCAATCTCCTCAGGGACATTATCCTTTATTTTCTTACTTGGTTTGTTAGGAATCACAACAAAACATACATCATTCTTCTTCAAATCCTTAAAAAACTTTCTTCCTTCCATCAAGAAAACTTTCACAGATGTGCAAACATTACTAGTAGGTTCTTCCATCAAAAGGTAACAAAAAAAAATTTCTTGCATCAGCCACAATAGTATACTTATGCAATCTCCCATCATATATAGCATGTCTATCATATTTCCAAGGTCTACCTAACAAAATATGACAACAATCCATAGGCATGATATCACACAACACTTTATCATAGTACTTTCCAATCTTCAAATTCACATAACATTGTTCACTTACTAAGAGTGTATGCTCATCTTTGATCCATGAAATCTAATAGGGCTTCGGATGTTTCAACCTTTCCAACTACAACTTTGTGACCATCTCTTCAGATGCCAGATTATCTGAGCTATCACTATTAATGATTACCTTCCAAACTTTGTCAAAAACTCTACATCTGGTCTTGAACAAACTTTTTCTTACTGGATCTTCCTTTTTACTTTCATTCCATAGTGCTCTCCTTACCATCCAATTATTTTCCTTCTCAGGTTCATTTGGTGACTCTTCTTGCACCAAAGCATTTCTACTACTACCAGCCTTCTTACTAGCATGTGTACATTCAAAAGATCTATGTCCTTCTTCTCCACAATTGTAACAAGTTCCTCAAAAATTACCTCTGTTATATCCACCTCAGTAGTTACTGCCTCTACCTCTAGATGAACTTTCACCTTTCCACTCAGTCTTGCCTTTGTCTAGATTTTTCTTTTCAAGTTTAGATCTACTATTTTCACCATAAGATCTACCTCTTCCTCTAGGGAATCTACCACCTCAACCTCTTTGTCTCTATTCATGTCTCTTATTCAATTTCTCCTTGACTTTCAGTGAAAATTGATAAGCCTCTTCAATATTCTCTAACTTGACCAAACTGATTTCCTCTTGGATGGAAACTCTCAAACCATTCAGGTATCTAGAAATTCTTTCCACATCATCCTCATCATGTCCAGATCTTATATTTAATCTATAGAATTCCTCAATATACTCTTTTACTGAGCTACCTTTCTACTTTAGACTTTGCATTCGCCTAACTAGGTTAATCTGATAATCACAAGGTAAGAACTTTCCTTTCAACTTATTCACCATTTTATTCCATACCTTGATTTTGTCTTTGCCTTTCTTCTTCCGATCCAATTGCAGATGTTCCCACCACAAGGATGCATGTCCTTTCAACTTTGTGCCTACAATTTTCACCTTCTTCTCCTCACATACATTTTCATACTCAAAATACTTTTCCATCTTAGTGATCCAGCCTATCAATTAATTAGAATCCAATTTCCCACTATATTTAGGAGGATTGAAATGTGGTGTTGAATTCAAACTTGTCGATGCCTTCAAGAATATTTCCTCACCTTGATCCATCATAGGTGTAGGTTCTGCTTCACCTTATTCCACTTCAACTTCATCATCACTAACATCTTCAAGATGTCATCCTCTTCTTTGGGTTGTTTCAATAGCTTCTAATCTAGAAACAAGTTGTCTCAACATGCCTGCCAATCCTAGATTCATTTCTTACCTCCCATGAACCATCTTGAGAACCCTCTACAATTGCAGGTCAGATCACAATTTGCTACCCCACAACAATTCAACTAGGGCTTTGCAAGAAGCAACCTACAAACCTAGATCTACAAACCTAGATCTAGATCTCACCTCGCTCTGATACCACCTGATGCAAGGGTAGGGACCTCAGGGGCCAAATGATGGCACACCCTAGAGATCCAACCCTGCTCAACAACACGTGGAAGAAACAACAACACAGTGAGAGAGAGAAAGCAGGATCATTGATATATTCTTTCATTCAAATTGATTCATACATGTCAGGCTATAAGGCCTTCTCAGTTATGGCCAGATATTACAATGAATTATAGAAGTCCTCAAACATGCAAGGATCTGCCAATAATCTTGATTCTACTAACTTCTATCTTCTATCAAAACTGACTCCTAAACTCTAACCAAACAACTATACTTATACAATAGGCTACCAAACTGAGTCAGCCTTCAAATCCATAATCAATAGAAGAAACAGTTAGATATGGGACCACACACTTCCTAATGATGGATACCAACATTAAATCTATGACCCATAATCAATGCACAAGTCAGCCTCAACATAAACTCAAAATAAACTACTCGGTAAGCAAGGCTGACCAAGCAACAGAAAAGCATCATCGAGTGCTGGTGAAACAACCGACCACCTAGGAGATAACCGACCATACTCAGTAACCAAAGGAAACTGACCAACTTGGTCAAAGCAGGAATCGAGCAACATAGACAAACTCAAAAATATTTTTGGTGACACGGGATTTCTAAGGACCCAAGATGCTCCTGCATCACTTTACTAGGCACTGTTCACTGACCATGACCTTGTGGTCATCTTGTACCCAGGCAATTTGATATGGATGTGGGTGTTTCTATCTCCTGAGCTTCAACTTTTTGACCATCTTTTCTGACACCAAATCATTAGTGCTTCCACTATCAATAATCACATCACAACACTTATCTTCACATTTGCACCTAGTACGGAATAGGCCCCTCCTTTGTTTAGGTTCATTCTCACCACTCAACAGGCCTCTTCTATTTATAAGTGTTTCTCCTCTTCCAGCATCTTCATCTACATGTGCAACTCTATCCTAACCTTCAGTTCTCCTATATGTCCTTCCTTGGAATTGAGGATATTCAAATGCCCTATGATCTTCTTCTCCACAGTGAAAACATCTTCCACAGAAGCCTCCTCTTCCTAAACCTTTTCCTCTTCCTCTTCCTCTCTAATCTCTATTATTCTAATCATGGAAATGATTGGAATTGTTTCCTCTCTCATTTTGACTTCTACTAGCCTCATCTTTCTTTTTTGGATCTTCATTTCAGCCTCCATATGACTGTCCACCAGATCTTCCACTATGACCTCTTCCATTTTTTCTTCTCTCAAACTTCATGTTTAGTTTTTCCTCTACTTTTAGGGAAAATTGGTATGTCTCTTCAATACTATTCATTCAAACCAAATTCAACTCCTCTTGAATGCTCGGCCTCAACCCATTAAGGTAACAGGAAATTTTCTCCTTATCAGCTTCTACATGGCCTGTTCTAATGAGGATTCAATAGAACTCCTCTATATACTCTTGAACAGATCTTCCTGCTTGCTTCAAACTTTGCATTTTCTTCAGTAGGTCAAGCTCATAATCAACAGGAATGAACTATCACTTTAATTTATCCATCGTCTGATCCAATCTTGTGATTTTATCCTTTCCTCTTCTATTTCACTCCAATTGAATCTCTTGCCACTAGATCTTCGCATCACCCTTCAGTCTGACCTTCGCAAACTTGACCCGATCAGGATCCTCGATGTCTTCATACTCAAAATATTCTTCTAATTCATTGATCCAGTCAATCAACTCCTCTGAGTTAAGATTTCCTAAAAATACATGAATCTCAATCTTAGGTCTTTTTTCAATCTTGGAAATGGCCCAAAAAAGCCTTTCTTCCTCTTGGTTCATAATTTTGTCTTCTCCTTCTTGATCAGAATTTCCTTCTTTGGCTTCATCCTCACTTTCATCTTTGACATTAAGATTCATTCCTCTATGAATATCTTCTTGCAATGCTCGCACTTGTCTCTGGAGTGCTCTAACCTCAGGTGTCACACCACCAGCTCTTCCGCCACGTTCCATTTGTAGAGGTATTTTTTGCCCTGCTCGTTGAAACCCTAACCATGATCCTAGTGAAAATTGCCTCATAGTCAGTGATTTGTCTACACACTTAGGAACTCCCACTCTGATACCACTTGATAAAGGGTGCTCCCCTTAATACAACAAACACATAACAAAAATAGAGAAACAACAATAATTTGCAAGAACAGAAAATGGGCTTCTTATTATCTCCACAAATGTGGAATTACAAATTTTAGAATTACAATATACAAAGCCACATGGGCATTTTTCTTTACAATATTCTATAGGACAAAGCCTCGAATCATTACCCAGATCTACCCAGAACTACCCTAGACAATGCTACAGACCTTCCTTATATAGGCAATTTCCACCGCCCAAGAAGGTTATAGAAATTTAGCCCTTAGGGCCAACTATTCTTAAAATTATTTTATTTTCATAATTATTACATTAGGGTTGGCTCCAAAAGAATTACAAAATATGTTTCTAGGTAGCCCAACATCCAAAGGCCATAACTTTCTAATTGTAGCTCTATTTTTCTATTATAACCACTTTTCGTAAATGGCAAGACCTGATTTACAGTGACTGACTTGTGCAAGCTCCAGTCAGTCGGGGGTCGATCACGATCTAGAGCCTCTAAGGCCTTCAAAATTGACCTAAAAGATTTCATACCCAAAAACCTCAATAACTTCACCAATACAGATGATGTGGCAATGAAACTCAATTGGCAGGCTGATATGACTAAGATGAACCTCCACCTGTGAAATCAGAACATTCTAAGATCGTATGACCAACTTACTAAAAATAGTAAGTTTCCATAAATAGCAGCTTTGCACAAGATAGCCCTTATTGAAAAGAATTTCAAGAAATATTTTTGGGTGATGCAAGATTTCTCTTACACCCATGATGCTCCTGCATCAAGTTCATAAACCCCACAATTGGTTCATGTGTTGTGTGGGTGAAAATATGAGTTATGTCATGTGATTTTTGAGTCATCGATCATTATTTTACCTTGAGGGGTGACAAATGTTATTTTTGTGTTGAGATTTTAATTACCTGGTCACCTTTTTTCATTTTTTGTGATTATTCCATAGTGTGAACGATGGCCTTTTTGGGTTATGTTTTACTCCATGTTTGGAGAGAGATGCTATTGATACTTTTTATGATAATTGATGTTGTTTTATTATTGTATCATCTTAAAATGGAAGCACTTCCATGATAAGAGTGTTTATCCCTTTTATTAAGTAGTATGGGGTCATGTTAAGCACCTTGATCAGGTCTTTGCATGTATTTGGCTTTCTCCCCCCATTTTGCTTCTCTCTGTCCCTATTTTCCACCTTATTTCTGCATTTCCTAGCACTCTGGATTGAGGTCCTGAGGTTTTTGACCTCAAGTTCAAAGTTTACCTTGAGGGTCAAAGTTGACCTCAACCCTAACCTAGGTCAAGGATGACCTCAACCCTGACCTAGGGCGGGGTCTACCTTGTCCTTGACCCAGATTTCAAATTTCAGGATCCCACAATTTCTGGGTGTCAGGTTTCAGAGATATTTGTTTTCCCACTTCCAGGTCAGCCATTTCGGGTTTTGGAATGGTAAATCCTTAAATTTCATTTAATATGGGTCCATTTCTAGGGCTTAAGGTTAATTAGGATTTAATTCCCCAATGTCAGCCTTCTCTAGAGGTTTGTGCCCTAGTTCACTATAAAAGGAAGCCTTCCTCTCTCATTTTCTCATCCATTATCAAGAAAGTTTTCCTATCTCATCTCAAGCAATTTCATGAGCAAGATCTCAAGTGAAAGCAAGTGAATTCAATCATTATAGCAAGCATTCAAACATTCAATTTTTCAAGAATCCATTCGTCAAGGAGATCCGTTGTTAGCCATTGAAGGATTCAATCTCTTTGGAGCCCCCTTGAAGATCCATCCTTCTACATTCATCCAAGCCTCCTCATATGCAAAGATCCATTCAAGATTGGTGTTGAAGATCAAATGTCATTGATTTGAGACATCCTACATTCATTCTACATCCATTGGAGCATCTCTACTTATGGATTTGAGAATTCAAATCCTCTACAAGGACTTCAACATAAGCAAGGTGAAAAGTTCTATTTGCTTTATTTATACATATTACAATTTCAATTCAATTTCAAGGTTAATTCCTAAATTGGGGTTTGACCAAGGCAAACCCCCCAAAAAAACAACAAAAACCCTCTTTTTCTTGCAAGTACATGTGTGGAACTGCGGCTCTGAGCTTGGATTTGGATATCCTTTTCGGTGAACTTCTGAGATCTACAAACAAAATCAAAGTCGACCTTCAAAATATTAATGTAACCTTTGACCTTTTATCGAGGTCAAAGACTACCTGCTGTCAGAAATATAAAAGATTTATAGGTTTTCTTCATCTCAACATTTCTAGTCCAAAAGAGGTTGTAGAATTGCTTGAAGCTGCACACAGACATCAGAAATCAGCATTTTCCATATCTACCCTATTTTGAGGTTAGTACTTGCCTTTTCAATTATTTCAGATTTCAAGCACATCTTCTTTATAGGGAAATATAAGATTTTCTCCTTTATTCATATTCTCCTTAGATTGATTCGATTGTGCATTAACCTTTTGTTTGATCAATTTGGATCTCCCCTTTGGGAATTTGGATTTAGAAGTATATCTCATATTTCCCCCATTCAATTAGGTGATTCCATTTCAACCCTATTCATTTTGGTGAACCCGACATACTTACTTTCCTTTCTTTTGTGGAATTAGATGCTTTATTATGTTTTATGGTGTTAGATCTTGCATGTATTAGATTCCTTTTATATGTTTACATCTCATATAAAATCAAAATATTTGGTGTTAGTTTAGTTCATTTGCATTGCATCGATTTATGAGCTTTACTACCTTTATTCCTACTTATAGCATTCCGGTTAGATGAAGTCATAGAATCATGGATGCCTTTGATCCTAAATCTTCTTCTCCTTTCCTTAGGATCCCGGATGATAATTTGATTCTTCATGATTCCAATTCTATTATGGAGAAAAAATCTTCTCACTCATCCCATGATGAGGATGACGCTTTAAGAGTTCCTCCTGAACAAGTCCAAAAACTTTCAACTAAACTTGATAAAATGGGTAATTGGCTTATTCAAGAGAACCATAATCAAGATTATATTCAAGGTATTGAGGCTGTTAAGAAAGTTCTTCATGATAGTGATCAAGGTGTTAACCTCTTGCATGGTATTACTCACCTTGTGCATTCAAATGTTAAACATCTAGCTCAAGAAGCTTAGGATTTAGTGTTGATTCCTCCTATCACTAGTGTAGAACCCTCTTCTAATCCTTTACGTAGTATTCCTACCTATACTCCTTTGGTGACTATGATGGTTCCCTCTGTTCCTATGAGTGTTCCTCCTCTGTCCCTTCCTACATCACAACCTTCACATCATAATGTTCCTTTTACTTATTCCAATCTGCTTCCAACTGTAGTTCCTAGTGTTCCTCTAGTTGTGTCTTCTATTCTTGCAACTTCTTACAGTGTACCTAGTGTTTCTAATGTTGCTACTCCTGCTATTTCATCTAATGATTCACCAATCATTAGTTTGGCTCAAACTATATCATCCTTACAATAACAACTTGCTTCCCTAACTCAAAATAAGTTTAGTATTCCTACATGTGACATGGGAAGTCCTTTGTCTTGAGACAGTATTCATACTTATGTTCCTCAGCAAATCGATATGCCTCATCTTGAGAATTATAATGGAAAAGGAGACCATGTTCATCATGTTAAAACATTCCAAATCCTCTTTAGTGATTATGCTCATGACCATAGGATTTTAGCCAAACTATTTGCTTGAACTTTCTGTGACAAGGCCTTACAATGGTATTGTTCCTTGCCTCCTTATTCTATTGATTCCTTTCCACAACTTGCCAATGCCTTTATTCAACAATCTCAAAACAATATTGGCTTGCAAGTGTCTTTGACTAATTTGATGCATTGTAAACAAAGTGCTAAGGAAAAATTAACTAAATTTATTGGTAGATTTAAGCATTTGTATGCTCAAATTTCTTATCCTGTTCTTGATATTGATATTTAACGTATATTTATTTCAAATTTGCAAAAGGATATTAGAGATAAGATTTTGCTTACTGAATTTACCTCTTTTCAACAACTTTGTGTAGCGCTTCATCATTATGAATTACAAGTGAGTTAATTTGAGAGTAACAATCCAATGGCTCCTATTCCAGTTGATAAAAGTGATGCTGCTCCTAATCCAAACAAATTTCAAAAATTCAACAACTATGTCAAGATAAACAAACAGGTGAATGCAGTTGCTGATCAAGTTGTTGTTGCATCTCACAATGCCACTTCTTTTCGATTAAATCATACGTTTACTCCTCTTTCTAAATCTTTACATGCTATTATGAATAGGTTGTTAACTTCTAATATGATTACTTTACCTCCTATTTGACCTCTATTACCTGCTACAATTGCATCTAAATCATTTGATCCTAAAGCTTTTTGTCAATATCACCGTCAGAATGGTCATGATACTGAAAAGTGTTATTCTCTAAAATATAAGGTTCAAGACTTAATTGATTCTAATGTCTTATCTATTCATAATCTTGATGGTAGTGGGAATAAATTTGTCTCTCCTCCTAATCAAAACCTTCAAATCTATACGAATCCTTTACCTACACATGATACTAATACAATTGCTTAGCCATCTACTATGGAAATCATGTATGATTCAAAGATGGATGATCTCAATGATGTTGTTAATCAAGTGGAGCATGTTGGTTAATCTATATCTCTACCTCAACCTCAACCTCAAGTTCAATCTCAACCTCAACGAAAACCAAAGCCTAAATTGAAAACTCAACCTAAACCTCGACAAAAACCTAAGAATAAAAGACCTCTGGAACTTTTGATTACCTTTGATGACTCTAAGACTATTAAAGAATCTGATGGTCCCCTTTACATTTATGCTAGGATTTCTCAAAAACCTACTCGTGGTTATCTTTTTGATCCTACATCCTTAAACAATGTTATTATCGAAGAAAATCTTTTTGTGAAAAGCTTACAATGTGATTCTTATGATACGTCAGATGTGTGGATTCAAACTTGTAATGATTTTCTTTATCCATCATTTGGTTCTATTACTTTATCAGTTGAACTTTGTGGAAAATTTGTGAACACTACCTTTGTTGTTGTTCTTACTTCTGATCAATTTCAAGTTAAGCTAGGTTTGCCTTGGTTGAATTCCATGCATGATGTTGATTCACCTATCCATAAATTTCTTAAATTTTTCCATGATGATGAAATTAATATGGTTAATCATAGTTTATATCAACCTTCTAGGCCTAGAGATTATGCTTCTCTTGATTTCTTTTGGCCTTCATTACCTAATTCATGTCCTCCTCGACCTGATAATCTTTTCTGTTCATATCAAGCTTATAAACATCATAAGATTCTTGAATTAAGTGTACCTCCTATGTATCTTAGTCATGGTCTTTTACCCACACCTTCCATACCTCCTTTAACTATGGCTTCTAGTTCTATTAATCAAGTTCCTACTATTGTTGATAATCTGATTGATCTTCCTAAAGAACCTATGAAGGATCCTATAGTTATTCCTCCTAGTTCTCAACCTATTTCAAGTAAATCAAAGCATAATCAATCTTCTAATGAATGTTGTAAGAAATATCATGCTCATGCTAAAGCTCATAATTCTATCCTTCAAAGATCTCGACCTTCTTTGAATAAATCTATGCATGATGTGTTAGAAAAATTTGTTACTAATAATAATGTTAAGATGCATGATTACAATGATTCTATTTGTATCTTAGATCCTATTTTGATTAATTTGGATGAAGAAGATACTCTTGATGATACTGATGATGTTAATGATGAATATGAGACTATTGACATTGACATTGATTTACCTAATATGCTTTCATCACAATTAACACTTAAACCTAGTATTGAACATGATGATTCTCAAGAGGATCCTTGTTTTCAACTGGCTATCATTCCTACTGTGTTGGATATAGTCCCTCTTGCGAGTTACCCACCTTCCCTAAATAATATACAGCAAGATGGGGAGAGTAGGTGGCACACTTGATTGGCTTGTCCTTCATGGTAGCTTTGTTGTGTGTTTTCCTGTTGTACTGTGATTCTCCCATAATGTGTTTGCTAAATGTTGTTAGATTCTTTTATAGGATCCTTTTTACTCGGTGCAAGGTGATAAAGGAATCGAAACTGTTGTTCAATTCCTCTATATGTATCTCCATTCTTCTATATGTTGTTTCATGTTATGTCATAAATGTGCTATTATTCATGCATGTTTCCTTGTGTAATCTTCTTGGATTCGAGAGGTGGTAGCACTAATTCTTTTTGGTCTCCATGTCATGGTCCGAAAAGATTCTTCTTCGTATATCTTATGTAATATTTCCTCCTTTGTGATTGTAGTTCTACTTTCTTTGGGGAATGATGTCAATTCATATGCAATAATATCATATATATATTATCTTATGATCATACTGACCCCACAGTAAGTAGATCCCTTCTGTGTTCTCTGTATGTTTATGTGATATTTCCCTTTATTTGTCTTCATCTGGGGGCATCTCGACATGGAAACGTAATCAGTGGAGTTGTTTATGTTTCTGTTAAAGCCATTGCTCTTGTTAAAGTGTTAGCAATGACTTTAACATGGGGGCATATGCTCTGCTCACCTATTGCACACACACACTTTCCGATATGCATATATTATTTTTAGAGATACCTTTTCTCCCTTTTTGGATTAGTGACTAATCCTTAAAGCATGGATTTATATTTTAGGATCTCTTGATCCCTCCAATTTCAAATAAGTATATATATATATATTTGATCCCTTAAGGTTGGAGGTGTCCTTAAGACTGGATCTCTCTTATTTTTGGTTTTATTCTTATGTAATAAAACATTCCTAAGGGTAAATCCTTGATGGGTAGACTAGTGAGTAGCCACATTCACTAGGCGGTTCAATTCCATCTTTCCAGTTGCATTGTTTTCTTGCGTGGCTTACAATGGGACATAAGTTCTCATTGGGTGAAATAATCACACCCTCTCTTTCTCTCTCTCTCTCTAGAGATGTCTCTCTTATTGTGATCTTGGAGTCAGTGAAGACTTGAGTCCCTAGGGACTTGAGGTTTCTCTTTGTCCCTTGGATTACGGTAAGATTATCTTTTCATTTTGATCTCATTTACCAAGAGTTTGCATCAAGTCCATATTCTTGCTAAAGTGGGGGCTTAATGTATCATCTTAAAATGGAATCACTTCCATGATAAGAGAATTTATCCCTCTAAGTAAGTAGTCTGGGGTCATGTTAAGCACCTTGATCAGTTCTTTGCATGTATCTGGATTTCTCCCCCCGTTCTGCTTCTCTCTGTCCCTATTTTCCACCTTATTTCTACATTTCCTAGCACTCTAGATTGAGCTCCTGAGGTTTTTGACCTCAAGGTCAAATTTGACCTTGACCCTGACCTAGGTTAGGGATGACCTCGACCCTAACCTAGGGAGGGGTCTACCTCATCCTTGACCCAGATTTCAAATTTTAGGATCCCAGGATTTTCGGGTGTCAGGTTTCAAAGATATTTATTTTCCCACTTTCGGGTCAGCCATTTCGGGTTTCGGAATGGTAAATAATTAAATTGCATTTAATATGGGTCCATTTCTAGGGTTTAAGGTTAATTGGGATTTAATTCCCCAATGTCAGCCTTCTCTAGAGGTTTGTGCCCTAGTTCACTATAAAAGGAAGCCTTCCTCTCTCATTTTCTCATCCATTATCAAGAAAGTTTTCAGATCTCATCTCAAGCAATTTCATGAGCAAGATCTCAAGTTCAAGAAAGTGAATTCAATCATTCAAGTGTTCGAGCATCTATTCATCAAGGAGATCCATTGTTAGCCATTGAAGGATTCAATCTCTTTGGAGCCCCCTTGAAGATCCATCCTTCTACATTCATCCAAGCCTCCTCATATGAAAAGATCCATTCAAGGTTGGTGTTGAAGCTCAAATGCCATTGATTTGAGACATCCTACATTCATTCTACATCCATTGGAGCATCCCTACTTGTGGATTTGAGAATTCAAATCCTCTACAAGGAATTCAACATAAGCAAGGTGAAAAGTTCTATTTTTTTTGTTTATACATATTACAATTTCAATTCAATTTCAAGGTTAATTCCTAAATTGGGGTTTGACCAAGGCAAACCCCCAAAACAAACAACAAAAACCCTCTTTTTCTTGCAAGTACAGGTGCAAAACTGCGGATCTAAGCTTGGATTTGGATACCCTTTTTGGTGAACTTCCAAGATCTGTGAACAAAATCAAAGTTGACCTTCAAAATATTAATGTAGCATTTGACCTTTTATCAGGGTCAAAGACTACCTGCTGTCAGAAAGATAAAAGCTTTTTGGGTTTTCTTCATCTCAGCATTTCCAATCTGAAACAAGTTACAGAATTGCCCGAAGCTACACACAGACATCGAAAATTGGCATTTTCTAGATCTGCCCTATTTTGAGGTTAGTACTTGCCTTTTCAATTATTTCAAATTTCAAGCACATCTTCTTTATAGGGAAATATAAGGCTTTCTCCTTTATTCATATTCTCCTTAGATTGATTCAATTGTGCATTAACCTTTTGGTTGATCAATTTGGATCTCTCCTTTGGAAATTTGGATTTAGAAGTAGATCTCATATTTCCCCCATTCAATTAGGTGATTCCATTTCAACCCTATTCAATTATAACTATGAGTTTTGGTGATTGTTTATTGAGATGTCCATTATGGGGTGGATACTTTGGATCCTACTAGAGAATATGATATTCTTTATTATGCACCATACTTTACTTTAGTGACTTTCATGATTTAATTATTGTTGAGAAGTATTTTATGCTTTTGTCTTTGTCTTCTATTTTTTTCTTTTGGTTGGAGCATTAGGGTAGGTTATCTAGGAGCATAAAAAGGAAGTGGCTTGCAATGGGCGGTGAGGCTCTAAAGTGGTTGTTAGGATAACTCATTGTAATTTGAGTAATAAGTGATAACTTAATAAATTTATTAGGAGATAAACATTAATAAGATAACTATGTACCTCTCTCATACCCTATGTGCTAGAATAGGCTAAGGATGAGAGTGAGAGAAGATGCTTGCCCATCTAGAGTAGACATTAAGGTCTAAAAAAGTTAGTTTTCCTTATTTAAATGAAAGGAATATTGATACCACATAGGGTCACTTGGGGGCCAAGGTCTAGAGAGACTACCAAGATAACTCAAGAGTTGAATTATGTGGTGACTCTTCCATATATATGTTCTAGGTTCCTACATTACATTTGGTACACCTTATTTTTGTCTTGATCATTTATACTTGATAACCTTATAACCATCTATTACCATTTTATCTAGAGTACCTTTTCATTAGTCTTGTTTATTTGGTTGTTTATTGAATGAGGCCTAGTATTATATCCTCAACACAATGGGAGTGGACCTCTGGGTTCCATGTGGTCAGAGGGTAGTGATTCTATTACCATTGAGATTTTAATTTTCATGTTCTTGAGCTTGGATAATCCTACTTGATGCTTCTCTATCTTATTGTACATTATTGGAGACTTTCTTATTATCTTCATGAGATTTATATCTTTTATTCTATGATGTATTGATTTGAAACATCCTTCAAGAGATGTATATGTATTTATATTGTATATGTGACTTGATTTATTATTGTTATTCATGCGACAAGTGTAGTGGAAGATTTATTATATGTATTCCATGGTGTATCAATTTGTATTTTGTTGTTTGTACATTTTCTTACATTGTTATGATGGATGTACCTTATCATTTAGTTTCTACATTTTTAATAGAATTACTTTATGGTTGGTGTTCCTAGTTCATACTTCAATTTGAGTGTTAAAATGAACATAAGATATATCATCTGATTATGTTGTGGTTTTTATTAGTAGTTTAATTAATGTTATTAAAAGTAACTACGTCTTGGAACCTTTGGGATTATTAACTAAGTTTATGTACATTACTATAATATATTATCATATGTTAATGATGTTATCTTAAATTATGTTTCTACTTGCTTTTGCATTTGTATTGTTTAATGTTTTAAAATAAAATTATTTCATCAACATTATGTCTAGTTAGGTTAAATTCTCATTAGTTTCCAGACAGGGTGTTACATTAACTCACTAGTGTATATCTATTACTATAGCTTTAATGCTTTCTCACATTAAAGATGCTTGAAATATATCTACTCTTTGTTGAATATCATATCATAGTTTTCTTTTATTAATAATGTGAAACATGCTTTCCTTATTGTTGTCTAAGAAATAATATTGGAAACATGACTACATATAGACTCCATACACATATCGTATTATTTGACAAATAGTGATATTTTGATCTTAGCATAGTAACTAAGTAAACCCCAGATTACTATTTTCAAATTATATACTTGCAAAGAACTCATCTTTCTAACTATGTGTTCTTGTTAACAAATTATATCCCTATCTATGGACATGACTATCCATTAATCATTGTATAGCATTCTTTTATTTCATACCTTTTTCTCTACTTTGATAGTATTCATAACTGAAGAATTTATCTATTCCTAAATCTCATTATAACCTTTATGAAGGTGACATTGATTTTGATTTAATGTCTCCACACTTGATTACAGTGTCCTTATACAATACATGTGACATTATAGTGAATTTCATAAGGTTTTTTTTTTAATGTGCATACATGATACATGTGTGGTATAAAATTGGTATAAAATTGGAATGCAACCAACACTCAATAAACCATTAATTTAAGGATTTAGCTACAAGAGTAAAAATAAGATGAACAACTAAACCCTCAAAAGTAGCTTATTTCTTCCTAATTGAAGCAAGTTTAATCCTTTTGTAATACTCATCAGATTGGCATGAAGGATTAGTGACTTGACTACTCTAAAATGGAAGATTCAATTCATGAATGAGATGTAATACTTGCATTCATCATTCCAAGATGGTCTAAATATGCAATGCAAAGCTAGAATGAAGCTATAATGCAAGATTAAGTTAACAACATCAATACTACTATGAAATCCAACTAGATTCAAAACTAGATAACAATGCAAGATTATTCTAGAAATGAGCTAAACTAAGGATACAAGAGAACTATGAGTGCAAGAAACTATGATGAAAGCAACTAAGAAATCAAGATAATACTAAAAACTCAAAATAGCATAGTAACTCTAGAATGCACAAAATGATCAAGATTGGGACCTAGAATGCAAGAGTAATTGGGCCCTTGAGCCAAGGAAGGGCTTGCTTTTAAAGAAAGTGCCTCAAGAATGAAGGGTGAAGATTAAGAGGTGAAAGATGTTAGGTAGAGATGAGTGGTGAGAAAGATAAATCTGTGTGAGAGGATACAATAATTTTGATTGGCCAAGATTGATTGAAGAATAAGACAAAATAATAAATCCCCTTTTAATTGTCATTTAATCAAGATTAAGTTGCACAATGTGTTCTTTTAATAAAATTGTTAGGACTTTATACTAAAAGGAAGTTTTTGAGAATTAAATGATTTTCCAAGTTCTAATATTAGAAATAATGTGTGCTTGATTTAATTATGCAAGGGGGATTATCTAGGTTACTTATGTTAATATGATTTAGAACAATAGAGAAGGGGGGTGAATCAGTTGTTCTCAAGTCCTGATGTATAAAATAACTTCAAAAACTTTTCCTTAAATCAGATCAAGCAACCAAAACAAACTCGGTCATCATTGATTCAATAATAGAAACATATAACACTACAGTTCACTACCCAGCTGTAACTAACTTGTAAAACACAGAAATGTTCAAACCAAAAAATTCACACAAGTATTGACACCAAGATTTATAGTGGAAACCCAATATGGGAAAAAACACTTTGTAAAATGCTACTATTATTTTCACTCTTCTGAAGTGAGCTCGGTTAAAAGCCAACCCTGTCAAAGGTTACAATACACACTGTCAGGTGTGACCCGATTAAAGGATTTCAATCACCCTATTAAAAGTGAGCCTAGTTACAGGACTTACATACACTCCATTAGAATGCAACCTTGTTCAAAGGATTTAACATATGACTATTAGGTCAACCTCTGTTAAAAAGGATTTTGATGGTTATAATGGTTAGAAAGTAGCAGTAGTATTGATCTAAAAAACATACAACTTACTTTGCAAATATTAGATCCAATTCCATACATAAATGTTGGTTTACTGACTTTGAAACTTTTCCATTTCCATCTCTGATCTGCTCGAAACTTTTCTTCAAGCAATCACCACACTCCTCCTTTAGCCTTTTCGCTTATACAGTCAATAAAACCTATTGTTCTTCCAGCATCTCCTTCACCCATGCCTTATCATACCTACTGTTTAGGTTCCCTTAATACTTTTCTCTGTTAGGTTAACTTATCTTTTTCCACTTAATCTCCTTCGTAGATCTTAGGGTTAGGTTAGATTCATTGAATCTACCCACTTCATGTTCTTTGTCTCCTCTTCTAGAATCATCTCAAATCTCATAAAGATTTACAATAAAATGTTTTACAAAGTATTAAATGCTTCCATACAATTAATAAATAAAGTCAACACATTTTACATAATCCAAGAATTCAACAATGTCGGCTCCAAATCTGAATTCTCTTCAAATATAAAAGTGTTGATGCTCGGTCAATATTGTGATCATCCACTCGGTCTTCATGTAAAATGCTCGGTCACTACTAAAACTGTTTCCTCGGCATATATTGTCTTCATTGGCAATTAACTGATACTTGGTCAACACTAGATTTTTGCTCGGCATACACTAACTCGGTCAACACTAACATAACTCGACTTAAACATGATTTCTTCATTTTTGCTTGATTAAGCCTACCAGTTTAGTCCTCAATCTTACTAAGATAAACAATACATTGTCCCATCATTGTACAATATAGTCAAGTACACTTTGCAGTATCAAGATAACTGAACCTTTCCCTAGGTGCTATTGTTACCATCCTTTCTTTCCCTTCTCACAATAGATATAGTACTTTCCTAAGTAGTAACAATCTTACCAGTTAAGGTTTGACATCAATGATAATACAACAATTGCTTCAATTGTAGTTTCCAACAATCTCCCTCTTTAGCATTGATGGCAACACCATATGATATCACCTGAATAACACATGGATTACCAACCGATCCAAAAAAAACTTATATGTTCATCAGAGAAAATTTATAATATCCTTAGCTTCATTCTAATTCAGAATCTGTAAATCTCACTTATGTGACCGTTAGAAGTATCTGGATCTTCCTCTATCCTAATCTTTCATTTCTGTTCAACATCCCTACTCTTTAGTTCATGTGTTATAATGTCATTTCAGTTCAATCTCCCTCTTTGAAAAAAATGCCAAAGCAGCAACTAAAACTTACATCCAACAGATGTAGATATATTTGTGTAGCTCAATTTTTCTCCTTCTGTCAACTTGCTTATGACTGATGTGTTGTCTTTGCTTCTTCTTCACAACTCTAGGGCAGTCCTAAAGTGTGACAATCTTCTGCATCAATTTGTCAATTATTCTGTTGTAGCATATTTGATGCAGTGCTCCTAGCTTGACTAAGCAGCCTCAGTTAGGGGAAGGACCCCTAATTGACTTCTCAAGAACTCATGAGCTTTTTTAGGTAAAGCTTTAGTGAATATGTCTTCCAATTGTTCTTTTGTATTCACATATTCCATTCAGACTTCCTTGTCTTGTACCAATTCCCTCAAATAGTGATACTTGATTGCTATATGCTTGGTCTTAGTGTGCATCATTTGATTCTTAGAAATATTGATGGCACTTGTGTTGTCATAGAAAATAACAACAGGTTCAGTGATTTCTTCTTTCATGCTTATCAACAACTATTTTATGCATATTAAATTTGAACAGCTTACTACAGCAGCAACATACTCAGCTTCAACAGTAGATTGGGAAATGCAATTTTGCTTCTTGCTAGTCCAGGAGACTAATCTCTGTCCAAGAAAGAAAGCTCCACCACTAGTGCACTTTTTGTCATCTACATTTCTTGCCCAATTAGCATCAGTGTATACTCTAAGTTCAAATTTGTCATTCTTCTTGTAATATAACCCATAGTCAGCAGTTCCTTTCAAGTATCTCATGATTCTTTTCACTGCCATCATGTGTGTTTCCTTAGGATTGGCAGAGAATCTTGCCACAATCCCAACAACTAGTGCAATATCTGGTCTACTATGTACAACATACTACATTTTTCCAATCATGGATCTATACAAAGTCTGGTTAACTTCTGCAGCATCATCATTCTTAGATAACTTTTGTCCAATAACCATAGGAGTTTCTATTGGTCTATCATCTTCCATTCCAAAAGTTTTCAGTATTTCATTAACATACTTAGACTATGTAATGAAAATTCCTTTCTTCATCTGATATACTTGTAAACCAACAAAGAATTTGATCTCACCAAACATACTCATTTCAAATTCAGTTTGCATTTCTTTTGAAAAACTTTTACACAATGCATCTTGTCCACCAAAAATAATGTCATCAACAAAAATTTTGGCCAATAGAATACCTTTGCCTTCTTCATCCTTCAAGTATAGATTGCTTGTGTCATTTGTTCTTAAAAATCCAATCTACATCAGATAGTTGTGCAACCTCTCATACCATGCTCTGGGAGCTTATTTCAATCCATACAAAGCTTTGTTCAGTTTGCATACCATGTGTCTTCTGTTTGGATCAATAAAACCTTCTGGTTGTTCTATGTAAACTTCTTCTTCCAGTACACCATTTAAAAATGCAGACTTGACATCCATTTGATATACCTTGAAATCTTTATAAGCAGCATATGCAAGCAGAGTTCTTACTCCTTCCAATCTAGCTACAGGGGAAAATGTCTCCCCATAATCTATTCCTTCTTCTTGTGCATAGCCTTTGCATACCAACCTAGCTTTATTCCTAGTGATTTCACATTTTTCATTCAACTTGTTTCGAAACACCCACTTTGTTCCTATAACATTCTTATCTGCAGGTCTTGGCACCAGAGTCCAGGTTTCATTCTTCTCAATCTGGTCAATTTCTTCATTCATTGCTTGTATCCAGTCTTCATTTTCTAATGCCTCTTTGGTTGTCTTAGGTTCAAACACACATAGTAAGCATGTTGGATCCATGGTTTTGCTTCTGGTCTGAATTCCAGTGTCTTTATCTCCAATTATCTTTTCAGGCTTGTGATGTCTTCTTACATATTTTGCCAAAATAGGTTCAGCATTTTTCTCCTTTATTTCATTAGGTTCCCCAACAAGATTGTCAGATTCAGCCTCTAAATGCTTGGCAACCTCTTCCTGATACTCGACAGCATTATCTTGTAGCACGGCATGTTCTTGTTCTCTCTCGGCACTATTTTCCTAACACTCGGCAATCATTTCCTGTCGCTCGGCATTGCTTGCCTGAGACTTGACATTAGGTGCAAGTCTGTTACCTGCCTCTTCTATTTCCTCAATGTACATAAAAGATCTGTAATCTTCTGGTTCTCTTTTGCTGTTGGCTTCATTTCTTTCAACATACTCATCAATTTTTACATTCACACTTTCCACAATTTTGTTAGTGTTAGAGTTCAAACACTTATAAGCTTTACTTTTTGTGGAGTAGCCTAGGAATATGCCTTCATCACTCTTGGCATCAAAGTTTCCATTCCTATTGTCTTTCAATAAGTAACACTTGCTTCCAAAGATCTAAAGTATTTAACACTCGGTGCATGCCCATACCATAATTCATAGGGTGTCAGATTTGTACCTTTCTTGATATGTACCTGATTAAGAGTGTAAACAACTGTACTTATAGCTTCTTTCCAGTATTTTTGTGCCACATTATTTTCAATCAATAATGTCCTTGCACAGTCCAAAATAGTTATGTTCCTTCTTTCTACTATACCATTCTATGGAGGTGTCCTTGGTGCAGACATTTGTCTTTTGATTCTTCTATCATTGCAAAATAGATTGAATTCATTTGATGTAAATTCTCCACCTTGGTCAAATCTAAGACATTTCAAGTTCCTACCTGTCTCCTTCTCAACTTTTTCCAAATACCACTTAAAAATTTGAAAAGCATCAGATTTTTCTTTTAGAAACATTACATGCATCATCCTGGTATGATCATCAACAAACAAGATAAAGTATCTAGCTCCACAGTAACTTTGTATACCCATAGGTCCACAAAGGTCAGTATGAACCAAATCTAAAATGTGTTCAAAAGTAAAGGTTTTTCTCTTGAAACTTGACTTAGTCATTTTTCCTAACTGGCATTCTTTGCACATCACATTCTCATGTTTCTTCAATCTAGGTAGGCCTCTTACTTTCTTCTTCTTACTTATCTCTACCAGATTGTCAAAATTAACATGACATAGCCTCTTATGCCATAACCAAATGTCATCAAGTTGTGCAATCATACATATTTCTTTAGACAAGTCAAGATAGAACAAATTACCTCTAGTCTGCTCACCACTTCCAATTAGTTCACTAGTAGCATCAAATATCTTAGCTTTCTTGTGATGAAATTCCACTTAGTAGCCAGTTTTGTTGAGCTGAGCAACACTTAGAAAATTATAATTCAAACCTTCAACCCAATAAGCATTTTCACAACAAATTTTATCAATCAGTTTAATCAATCCTTTTCCTCTAACGGGACATGGTGCATCATTACCAAATGTTACACTTTTACCTTTATAATGATGTAGGGTCTCAAACTTACTTTTGTCACCAGTCATGTGATGTGAACAACCACTATCTATAATCCATTTGTCATTCTTGTTCACATAGGAAATCAATGCAGTTTTCTCATCCTCATCAAATTCATCTTTCATTGCAACATAGACTACCTCAATTTCAAAATCATTACTATCAGTGTCAATCTCTTCTTCAGTAATGTAACAAGATTTCTTACCTTTTCCTTTGTAGTCTTTGTACCTTTGGTAGCCTTTGTCATCTCTTCTATTTTTGTGTCTGTTGTTTCTTTCTTCATCTTTATCCTTCCTGTCAGGACATCTAGCAGCTATATGACCGACTTTATTACATGCAAAACATATAATAGGGAGTTTACCTTTATATTTTCCTTTTCCTCTCCTCAGTCTTCTAGCCATAAGAGCTTCTAGATCTTCAAGATCTTCATTAGTAATGTCACTGTCACTTTCACTTTCACTGGTGCATCTTTCTTTTTCTTTCTTTGGCTTATTCAGAACTAACTGTGACTTAAAAGTAGATTCAACATTTCCAATACTACCAATAGTGAAATTATCATAGTTAGACAGTTCAAAAGTAGTCAGTTTGCCAATCAAACCTTCCAAGGTAAGCACATTAGTAGAGTTACATCTAGATTCCTGAATAGCTGAGATCTTAATAGCATATATAGGACGTAGGGTTCTTAGCACTTTTCCAATTATGGTCTCATCATCAATAGTTCCATTTGCTCCTCTAATAGTATTCACAACTTCTTTTATTCTACCACAATATTGTGCAATGTTTTCATCTTCATTCATTCTCATTTCATCAAACTTACCTCTAAGACTCTCGGCTTTGGCTTTCAGCACATATAGATCACCACCATAGATCTTTGCAAGAGTGTCCCACATATCTTTAGCAGTTGTGCAGTCCTTAATATCCTCAAATTCTAGATAGCTTAGGGCAGATGTAATTTCCAGCATTGCCTGATTATGTTCTTGCTTAGCTCTCATTTTCTCGATAGTCAAAGGTGCAACAGGTGTGACATAGTCATGCTCAATGTAGTATTTTGCAGAATCACCAATACTGGCCAGATGCAGCTTCATCAAGCTTTGCCATGCAGGGAAGTTATCTTTGTTTAGCTTCGGTACCTACTTCTTATACATCTTGATCATTTGCTTCAAGTCCCTTTAAACTTGTTTTCTATAGACACCAATAAGCAACATAGCTCTGATACCAATTGTTAATATGATTTAGAACAATAAAGAGGGGGGGTGAATCAGTTGTTCTCAGGTCCTGAAGTATAAAATAACTTCAAAAAATTTTCCTTAAATCAAATCAAGCAACCAAAACAAACTCGGTCATCACTGATTCAATAATAGAAACATATAACACTGCAGTTCACTACCCAGTTGTAACTAACTTGTAAAACATAGAAATGTTCAAACCAAAAAATTCACACAAGTATTGACACCAGGATTTATAGTGGAAACCCAATATGGGAAAAACCACTTTATAACATGCTACTATTATTTTCACTCTTTTGAAGTGAGCTCGGTTAAAAGCCAACCCTATCAAAGGTTACAATACACACTGTCAGGTGTGACCTGGTTAAAGGATTTCAATCACCCTGTTAAAAGTGAGCCTAGTTACAGGACTTACATACACTCCATTAGAATGCAACTTTGTTCAAAGGATTTTGACTATTACAATGGTTAGAAAGTAGCAGTAGTATTGATCTGAAAAACATACAACTTACTTTGCAAATATCAGATCCAATTCCATACATAAATGTTAGTTTACTAACTTTGAAACTTTTCCATTTCCATCTCTGATCTGCTTGGAACTTTTCTTCAAGCAATCACCACGCTCCTCCTTCAGCCTTTTTGCTTATACAGTCAATAAAACTTAGTGTTCTTCCAGCATCTCCTTCACCCATGCCTTATCATACCTACTATTTAGGTTCCCTTAATACTTTTCTCTATTAGGTTAACTTATCTTTTGTCGCTTAATTTCCTTAGTAGATCTTAGGGTTAGGTCAAATTCATTGAATCTACCCGCTTCATGTTCTTCATCTCCTCTTCTAGAATCAACTCAAATCTCATAAAGATTTATAATAAAATGTTTTACAAAGCATTAAATGCTTCCATACAATTAATAAATAAAGTCAACATGTTTTACATAATCCAATAATTCAACAATGTCGGCTCCAAATCTGAATTCTCTTCAAATATAAAAGTGCTAATGCTCGGTCAATACTATGATCATACACTTGATCTTCATGTAAAACACTCGGTCACTACTAAAACTATTTCGTCAACATATACTATCTTCGTCGGCAATTAACTGATACTCAGTCGACACTAGATTTTTTCTCAGCATACACTAACTCGGTCGACACTAACATAACTCGGCTTAAACATGATTTCTTCATTTTTTCTCAGTTAAGCCTACCAGTTTAGTCCTTAATCTTACTAAGATAAACAATACATTGTCCCATCATTGTACAACATAGTCAAGTACACTTTGCAATATCAAGATAATTCAACCTTTCCCTAGGTGCTATTGTTACCATCCTTTCTTTCCCTTCTCACAATAGATATAGTACTTTTCTAAGTAGCAACAGTCTTACCAGTTAAGGTTTGACATCAATGACAATACAACAATTGCTTCAATTGTAGTTTCCAACAACTTACATAATTATGTCTAGTAAATTATGTCTTTGAGGTTTATAATTTTTCTTAAGGAAAATTGATTGATACTAGGGGCTTAGGTTTTACTAGAAAAATTTTAGGTGATTTCATTTTGTCCTCTTTGAATCAATATGTGAGAAAAGCATTGATTCAAAGAATATATTGTCGATAAGTCAAAGAATAGCCTAATATGAAGTGATGAGACTATTTTTGATAAGGTGAAACTGACTCTAAACTTGATCGAATGAAGACTAATTGAAGATCAAAGATACCAGTTCCAAACTTGATTGAGTGAAGACTGATGAGCGAGACCAGAGGATCAATCCCAATATGATGAGATGAGACTAAATATCTACCCAAGGATAAAAACAATTAACCTATTTGATATGAAGCAATGAAACTAATCAGTGTCAAAGATCTTGAGATAACTACTTTGACAATGATTCTGAGGAAGCCAATCACTTGATTGAGTGCAAATATCAGACTGATATGAGCCCTGATGAATCTAATATGCCTCGAGAATGATGTCAGATTGATATGGGTCTTGATGAACCTAACATGCCCCAAGAGATCAAATAGACATTTGTTTGAGTGAACTCATATGAACTGATGAGATCACTTTTTCATAGGGATATAGAGAATCTCAACTTGATATGGTTCTTGATGAAGCTGAGATACCCCAAGCTATGAAGCTTAAATTGATTTATTGATTATGGTTTGATTACAGAAGAAGATTTTCTATATTATCATGCCCCCTCGGGATCGAAATCAAATTGATGCAAAGAGTTCAAAGAAAGATTCAGGTGATGAAGATCACCGATTGATATTAGAATCAATGTCAAATTGACAAGATTGGATTCAGAATAAATCAAAGCGTTATTTAAGCTATTTTGAGGTCCTATTGAATAGATTTGACTAAAGTTTGACTAATTTTGACTAGAGTTGACCAGATTGAAATCAATTGGATGTGATAGATTTGAATTTGATTGACCTCAAGAATGCAAGAAATGAAGGTGGAAACAAGTGAGAAGCGATAGCATCAGTGGTCAACTATGTTTAACGAAGAAGGGTTGAGTTTGCAATTTAGCTAGGTAAATAAACTCAAATTTTTATTTTGATCCTTAAAATGGATTCAGGATGTTGAAATTAGCTAGGAGTGCAATTTTTGTAGCATTTAGAGCACTTTGAATTTTAGGTCAAAATCCATAAAAGGGGGCCCAAAGGGGTCATTTTCAAATCATTTGCTACAATTGACTTTGAGAGCCCAGATCCTTCCAGAGAGAGAAAGCTATCGATTCCAATATATAATCATCTTGTTAAGCTTTAGAGTTGACACAATCAGCCTCGATCATATGGTGCACCAGTAAGTACTCGATCCCAACTTGTGATTTTACAAATTTGAGACATTTTGTGAAGTTTTACACTCATTTTAGGGTTGTAGTTTGATTTTTCATGCAATGAAATAGTTTCATCACTCCCCTTTTTTATTTTCATCATACAGTAAAATGGACTCATAAATGTTATCATACCTTTATTTTTTATTCATAGTACGATGGGTACCCTCATATCGTACGATACATGGAACTTGATCTTATTGAGGAATTGTATCGCACGGCTTGGTGAGTTTCATCGCACGATAAACTAGAACTTTATGTTTCATCGCATGATCCAAATGTTTACTTTTTTCCTTGTTGTGGAAATACCTTTTTCTTTGTAGTTCATTTATATCCTTGTAGAGGTGCTTAATTATGACTTTGTAATACCTTGATGCTCAATATAGATAGATTTTGCTCATAATTGAGATTGATTATTAACTTGTTCCTTTGTATTCCTTTTTGCAGATGAGATTACCTAATCCCATTTTATGGTGCACATATTTACAAGCTTTGAGGTTGGTCTATCATTTGTCACAATAGGAGTTTCTTGTCCTTGATTAGTGTGGGCTTGGGAAGCTCACCACCATGCCTGACATCCATGTTAATCACGGGTTTTTGACCTCATTAGCTGAGTGATTCCATAGTGAGCATAAAACTTTTCATTTTCTCACTAGTGAGATCACCATCACCTATGAGGATGTGTATCAAATCCTCAGATTACCTATAGCTAGGGAGTTAGTCTTATATGATCAAGATCTAACAGAGGGGATCACAACTTTGGGGTGTGTATTTGCAAATGACACCATCCTGGACTAGCATATTACCTGGTATTATATACTTAGACAGTACGGCCAAGATTATTCTTTGGAGTGTGTTCTTGTGGGGTTGATTGGTTTTATTGTTGCACCTGATCACAACCAGCAAGGGTTCTAGTGCGGTTGTGGCCAGGTTTTGTATGAGATGTTGATTAGGCCACAAAGATTTAGTTTTGGAGCATGCCTACTATGCCACATGTACAAAGAGCTCCACGAGATTGTGTATTGTTGGGGTAGGAGAATGGTAGTCAAAGTTATTGTTTTGTAGATATGGGTCTAGGAGCATATCCTCATAGATTTTCCAATGACATAGGTAGCCCAAGGAGCAGGTATGTCGTATATATTTTGCTATACATGTTATATCCACTAGCCCAAATTTGGGCAAGACTACATTTTGGCACTAACAGTTAGATGATATGTCTTATGTGGTGTGGCATTCATACATAGGCTATGAGAGGTGGTCAGGGTCTGCACGAAAGTTGTCCTATATATTTACCAACAGGCCACTGATTGGCAAGTATTCTTCTATTATTTTTGAGATACTGATGTTGCTGCATTTTTCTATTTGTGTATACTTTTATGCTTTAACCCAACATGTTGCATAACTTTGCAAGTGCACTCCCATAGTCAATTGTTTTGTATTAGCTAAGTCTGGTGCCATTTCGATCAAAGATCAAATACGCTAACCAAGTTTGTAGTTTATGCTCTATTCACATATAAGGAGATGGACTAGGGGGAATGACCTTCCTCTACAGTGGTCATTCAGGAGCTGAGGGATATGATTGGGGTTGACCAGGAGTACCTTCATGATTCCATCATTATCCATGTGTATAGGAAGCATTTGATTGAGCACCTCTTTCTGAGGTTTAATGATCTAGCTAAGAAAGTCCCTAGACCAGATGAGGAGGATCTAGCTAATGATCCATAGGAGAGAGGAGCTAGGAGAAAGGTGGGGCGAGGAGAGAGAGGGCAGAGAGGAAGGGGAAAGGGGATCTAGGGGCCAGAAACAATAGGCCTCATGTTATAGGGGAAAAAATACCATGGGGAGAGAGGGGGTCAATAGGGTCAGTGGCAGTTATTGTTACTATAAAGGAGGGGAGGATGAAGAGAGATTGGTGAGACAAAGGGTGAATCAAGGACACCTCCTCAAGAGAGACCAACAAGGGAGACCATTGGAGGGTGAGAAGGATTTGATGGAGGAGGAGGTGGTAGGAGAGGTACCACTACCCAAGGCACGAAGGGTCGAGGGTCTAGATGATAGAGATCATCAGATCACATAATTGTAGGAAGATCTCATAGAGGCATGGATGTAGAGGGAAGTTGCAGAGGCCCAACTACAACTAGTAGAGTGAGATAGAGATCACTGTATCTAGGAGCTATAGAGTGCACAAGACTAGCTCCATCATATAGCCACATACTAGGAATCTTGAGCTTCCTACTATAATGTATTATGCATCATGGTGGTACCAACTATAGATAGAGTTGTCTCGTACACCCAATTCATTTCACAATCAGAGAGATCCATACCGGCACTAGTGCCTATGAGAGAAGATGACCCTCCTCCTCCACCCCAAGATTAGGTAGAGGGAGGGAATTAGTCTTGATTTCCCCTTTTCACATCTTATCCCCTTCTCTCATTTTTATGTACTCATTGTTGTATCTGCATCAAGGATGCACCATTTTTGTACTCAAGACATTTTATATATATATATGACAGATATTCTTTTGATTATGGCTGATGTCTCTTCTCTTTATGTATTTTTTCTTTGATCATGATATATGCTTACAGATGTCCATGTATATTGTTTTTGATTGATGGTTCTCTTTATGCTCATGTTCATATATCACATGTCATACTAATGTTATTGATTCCCTTGTTGAGATAGCTTTACTTCATGCTTATGTCACTGATGTTGCATAGCATATATGAATGTTTGATGATGTCTTTACTTTCAGCTCTTATGTCATGTATACTCTAATTTTTATTTCTTGTATCATGTTGTCCTTTTTCATACTCAACATACAATTGTGATAATAAAAACTTAGCACTCTCAGCCCCTTTCATGATGATACTAACCTTGATTCTTGTAGATAGTAGTCAATGGAAGAATTTTGCAATTGATTGTTGTGGCGGAGAGAAAGGAAGGATGGCTCAAGGGAACCAAGACCCAAGACTAAAAAGAAAACTTAGCATGAAATGAAGCCTAAGATACAAGTCAATTCATTGATCCTATAATTGTTTTTTAATCATCATTTGAGCATTTAGGGACATCATGATCGATACAACCTTTGTTGGTGTGAGAGTGACCATGAAGATATAAATATGACCCTATTGGATAGATTTAGGAAATGCATGTAAGCATCAAGGAACAAACTAGGATGACCTGAACATTTTTCTAGTTTGATATTATAATATTCCACTTATACTGAGGCACAGGCTGCTGAGATAACTATGAGTGTCATCTTACATGGCACACACAAACAATAGACAAGGAGATAGTTCAAACCACTCCTAAGTGTCTAGATAAAGTGGGTTGAGGTATGTGTGGTGTTCCAATTATGATGGAGGCTCTTACCACAAACACCCAATTTGTGTAGACAACTTAGGATCATTGAAACCACACCACAAGAAGAAATAAAAGAAAATTATTATGCCCCCAGTCATGAGTCTCTAGTCAAATAGACATCATTGAGAAACCTTAGAAGACATAGCAAGAAAAATTCAATGATAACAGACAACACTCAAGAAAATTAGTTCAACATATCTCAGTCGTTGCGTATTTGTGTTGAGTGTTAAGAAACACCTTTGTGTTCATGTATCGAAGTGAGTGTGTGATGTGAAAGCGGAAGATTTGATATGTGTTGAGAAACATAGTGATGTCTAGATAGGTAGTGTTGAGAAACACTATTAGTTAAGGTGTTTAGAAACACCAGTATGTCAGTGGAAAATTTTCCATCAAGAAAGATTGTTATACTGACTCTAGTTAAGCTCAAGAGATCGATCAAGTGGTAAAGTGTTGATAACACAGATAGATAGATGAAGATTTCCCCCAAGTGATAGATAAGAATTGAGGACAAAACTAAGACCAACTCCAGTCCAGGATAGCACAAAGGAGGTGAAGATTGAGAAATGAATGTAGATAAGGTTGATGAAAGCATGAGATCTTAGCCACAAGTTGATAGATGGAGTGTTAGTTACAAGTGATGCATGTTTGCTAAGTTTTCACCACTTAGAGTTATTTTATTTTATTTTTTCTACCAAGGCGCATGTTTCCAAGTTTTCACCAAGGCAATTTTTCTATTTTTTATTTTTTTGTTATTTTTTTAATTTTTCTCTTTTTTTGTATTTTTGAGATTTTTTATTTTTTTTGTGGATTCATCAAGGTGCCTATTTACTAGGTTTTCATTAGGATGATCATTTTTCAGGATTTTATATTCTTTTTAGGATTTTTTTAGGAATTATATGATTTTTAGAATTTTTCAGGATCATAAGTTGTATAAGACACAGAATGTCTATTTGTAGAAACATTTCAAGTGGAGAGCATTGATAGTTTCTAAGAGAACTTCATATTTTGGGATAGCCAGTTGATAAGCTCCAGAACTAAATGTTGTAATAATGACAAAAGGACCCAGCCAATTAGGCTCAAATTTTCTCTTTTGTTCTCTATGTTGTTGATTTTTTGGGTTCTCTCTCAGGACGCGGTCACCAACCTGAAAGTTTCAATGATGTATCTTTTGTTATAGCCCTTAGAAATTCTCTTTTGGTACACCCTTAGATGGTCAAATACTTCTTTTCTAAATTTATCAAGTAATTCTATCTCTTGAAGTTGAGAGATTATGTAATATTCATTTGTGACAAGTCCATGTAGCATTACCCTGAGTGATGGTATTTCCACTTCGATCGGTAAGACTACTTAAGAACCATAGAATAGTAAAAATGGCTTAGCCCCTATAGGTGTTTCGATGCTTATTTGATAAGCCCATAAAGATAGATTCAAATGCAAGTGCCAATCTTTTCCAAATTTGTTAACTATTCTGTGTAAGATCTTAAGAATTATCTTATTTGAAGCTTATGCATGTCCATTCCCCTTAGGATATTATATAGAAGAGGAATAATGCACAATGTGAAATTTAGCGCACAACTCATCGATGTCTTTTTTTTTTTAATTGTCCTTTGTTTTCTATGACTATTGAGGAGGGGATTCTATATCTACAAATTATGTAGTTGAGTATGAACATGGCCACTTGTTTCCTTTTTACCCTGATAAGAGGTACAACCTCAACCCACTTAGTGAAGTATTTGGTAGCTGTGATAATGAACTTGTGTCCATTGGAGGATGAGTGAAATATTTGACCCACAAGCTCAAAATCCCATTTTTGAAATGGTCGGTAAGTGATAAAAGGTAACAGTTCCTTTGCAGAAGTGTGAAACAAATTTCTATGAAACTAGCATTTGTTACAGGCCTTAACATATTAAAAAACATCTTTCTCCATGGTAGGCCAATAGTACCCAGCTTTGAGAAGCTTCTTTTCCAAGAAAAGATCATTTGAGTGAAATCTACATATACCCTTATGAATTTCTCTAAGAAATCTTTCATAATCCTCATGCTCTAGACACCTAAGAAGTGTACCATTTAGGCCTTTCTTAAACAAGTCATTTGCAATGATGAGATACCAAGAGGTATTCTAGATGAGATTCCATTTTTTGTTCTAGGAAAGGGAGTCGGAGATGGTTTGGTCTTTGAGGTAGGTGTACATTTGGTTGTAGTGAGAAGTGACATGAGAAATGATAGTATTGACTATCAAGAAGTTAGGCATGTCGTAAGTAGGGAAAGGGATTTCTTCCACCAGGAAGTCATAGAGAAACTGATGTTCTTCCAAATGTAGCATTGAGGCTAAAGTAGCCATAGTGTTTATTGCTCTAATTTTTGAATGTGGTATCTACTAAAAGGTGACAAAGACAAAGTAATTATTTAATTTATTGATCATATGCTTATAGAAAAATATTTTTTCATCCTTAGTCTGGTATTCGTCATTGATTTGATTAACCACAAGCTGGGAGTCACCATAGACATGCAATTCTTTGATTTTCCATTTAATAGCCAATTTTAGCCCATTAGCTAATGCTTCATATTCTTCCATGTTGTTGGTACATGGGAAGATAATTTTATAAGTGATGAAGGGTACTCCCCTTATTAACACAAACGCCCACAACAAAATTGAGAATAACAATAAATTGTAAGGACAAGAAATGGACTTTCTATTATCTCCAATGAAATGGAATTACAATGCTCAGAAATATAACATGCACAACCACATGGGTATCTTCATTACAATATTCTACAAGCTAGAGCCACTAGATGTATCTCCAAAAAAAACTACCCTAGATAAACCTACGAGCTTTCATTATATAGCCAATTTTAACTGCCCAAGAGGGTTTTAGAGATTCTAACCCTAAAGTTTGAGGTTGACCATTCCTAAGATATTATTATTCATTTTAATTACATTAGAATAGGCCCAAACAGCTTTTAGAACTTGAAAATAAATTTTTGAAGGAATTTCATTTTCTTCTATTTAAGGTAGCGCAACTTCGGGAGACCATAACTCCTCACTTATTGACCTGATTAGCTATTATAACCCCATTTCAAAAATGGTGTGAAGTGTTCTACAAAATTTAAATGTTGAAAGCTCCAATAAACTAAAATTTTGACCCCTTTCAAAGCCTCTAACACCTTCAAAATTGAGTTCAAATTTTATGTACCCTCTTCCCAATACCAAAAATTTTCAATATCTTCAAAACTAGACTTGATCTTGCAATGAAACTTTACTGGTAGATTTATATAACCAAAGTGAACCCCTAGGGAATAAAATAAGAATTCTGAGCTCAAACAAAAAACTTACTAAAAATAGTAAATTTCCAAAAATAATAGCTCTACACAAGATAGCCCTTATTGAAAAGAAACCAAAAAATATTTTTGGGTGATGCAAGATTGCCCTTACACTGAGGATGCTCCTACATCAGACACCTAGGGTAATTTGAGAAGTGACCTTGTCACATCTTAGGTGTTCTAATGAAAACCAAGATGGTTAACCTCCTCTCTTGATAGCCATGATGAATCTTCCACAGGTCATCCTTTCCATTTGACCAAATATTCTTCATATGTCTTGTTCCTTATGCTTCTTCCAACACAACTATCCAAGATGTCTTCAATCTCCTTTGTAGCTGAATTAGTTGCTAGAATATTCCATTGTGCTTCTGTGACTTGTTCCTCAACACCTCCTTCATGATATTGTATCAAATCTAAAATATTAAATACTATTGAAATATTGAGTTCATTGGGCAACTCTACTTCATAAGCATTTCCTAAATCATGCTTCTTCAGTATTTTGCATGGTCCAAACTTATTCATCTTCAACTTATTGTATGTTCCTATTGGAAAACTCTCCTTTCTCAAATGAACCATGACTTCATCCCCCACTTGGAATTCCTTATGCCTCCTTTTCTTATCTTCCTTAGCCTTGTACTGTGTATTCATCTTATTAATATGCTTCCTTACCTCCTCGTGCAAATTCTTCAAGTGTTCTACAAAGTCTTCAACATCACTGCTACTTGTCTCTCCATTGTCCAACTTTCTTAATTATAATGCATTTATGGGACTACTTCCATATACTATATGGATTGGTGATTCACCAATACTCCTATTGATATAATTATTATATGCAAATTCTGATTGTGGTAAAATCAAATCTCATCCCTTTGGTTTATCTCCAACCAAGCATATCAATGGATTCCCAAAACTATTATTCACCACTTTTATCTATCCATCACTCTATGGATGATGTCCTAAGCTAAACTTTAAATATGTCTTTAACTTTTTCCACAAGGTTCTCCAAAAGTACCCAACATACTTGGTGTCCCGATCTGAAACTATGCTCTAGGTAAACCATGCAATCTCACCACCTCCCTAAAAAAAAATTATGCTACATGAACAATATCATTAGTCTTCTTGCAAGGAATGAAATGTGTCATCTTTGAAAACTTGTCTACCACTACAAAAATGGAATCTTTCCCTCTCTGAGTTCTTGGTAAGCCAAGAATAAATTCCATACTAATATCCTCTCATGGCTTCTCTAGTACAGGAAATGGCTGATATAACCCTGTATTTTTCTTGGTTCCTTTTTCCATCTGACATACCCTGCAATCTTGTACAAATTTCTTAACATCTTACTGCAACTATGGCCAATAATAATTTCACTAACCAGAGAAATAGTTTTATCATGACCAAAATGTCCAGCCAGTCCTCCACTATGTTTTTCTTTGATTAGATTCTCCCTCATGGAACTCCTTGGAATGCACAAGTGAATACCTTTGAATAACATACCATCCTAGATTATGAATTCCAACCATTTGCTTATATCTAAAGTAACAGGTTTTGTACAAGCTTTCCAATCTTCACCAAAATTAAGATCCTCAAGGTACAAACTCTCGAGTTCCTTGAATCTAACAACCTCAATCTACATCTCTATCAACAAAATTTGTCTCCTTCTAAGAGCATCTGCAACCATATTAGACTTCCCACTCTTGTGTTTCAAAACAAAAAGGTAACTCTGCAAAAACTCAACCCATTTCCAATGCATCTGGTTCAACTTTCCTTGACTATTCAAATATTGCAAAGCTTGATGATTATTAAATAAAATAAACTCTTTTGGAAAAAGATAATGTCTCTATTTCCTTAATGTCTGAACTATAGCATAGAAATCTTGATCATAAACAAAATATTTTCTCTTGGCATCATTCAACTTCTCACTAAAATAAGCAATGGCTTTACCTTCCTAACTCAAAATGGCTCCAATAGCATTACCACTAGCATCACAATCTACTTAAAACATCTTGTTAAAATATGGAAGAGCTAAAATAGGTTGTTCTGTAACTTTTTTTTTCAACAATTCAAAACTCTTGTATGCCCCTACTGTCCACTTAAACTCTTTCCTATCCCCTCTAATTGTTTCAGTCAAGGATCCACAGATACTACTAAAATTTTGAATAAAATTTATGTAAAAGCTATCCAAACCATAAACATATCTTACCTCAGTAGCACTCCTTGAATTAGATCATTTGAGGATATCCTTACCTTCTTTGGTTCCATATTTAGACCTTCTGTTGAAACTACAAATCCCAAATACACTAACTCATTCTTCACAAAATTGCACTTCTTCAAATTAATCAACAAATTCTCTTCCCTTAACCTCTCAAACACCCTACAAACATGCATTACATGTTCTTCCAATGTCTTATTGAAGATCAAAATATGATCCAAATAAACAATGACAAACTTACCCAGAAATTTTTTCAGTACTTCGTTCATGAGCCACATGAATGTGCTCGATGCATTGGCTAGCCCAAAAGGCATGACTAACCACTCACACAAGCCCTCCTTTGTCTTGAAGGATTTCTTCCATTCATCTCCTTCTCTGATCCTAATTTGGTGGTATTCACTCTTCAGGTCTATCTTTGTGAAATACACAGCTCCACTCAAACAATCCATAATATCATCCATCCTTGGCAAGGGAAATATGTACTTAATATTGATCTTATTGGTAGTTTGAGAGTTTGTATACATCCTCCATTCTCTATTTTTATTTGGTGCTAATACCACTGGTATAGAACATGGACTCAAACTCTCTCGGATCAATCCCTTCTTCAAAAAATCTTGCACTTGTTTGTTCAATTCCTCACTCTTTGTCAGAGTCATCCTATGGGCTGCCTTGTTTGGAAAATTAGCCCCTGGAATCAAGTCCATCTAATGGCTGATATTTCTCACTGGTGGTAATCCATTAGGTACATTATCAAATACAATATCTTGCAACTCCTCCAACAAGTTTGAAAATTATGTAGGTACATCTTCTACTTCCTCTTTACCAACTTTTAAAATTAGAGAAAAATACATATGATCATGTCTCATACCTTCTAAGAACTTACTTCCATCAACTAAACATATTCTAGAATTACTACATACATTTTCCCATGTTTCCTTCAATGGCTTCAGCTTGTGTCGAACTCTATCCTTTGTCAAAGAATAAGTATTAGCACAACCATCATGTATAGTGCGCATGTTAAACTTCCAAGGCCTTCCTAGCAACAAATGACATGCATCCATGGGTATGATATCACAGAGTACCTCATTTTGGTAACTTTCAATCTTGAACTTCACTAAGCACCGCTCAGTAACCAAGACCTTATGGTCATCCTGCACCCAGGAAATTTGATATGGACGAGGGTGTTTTTCCCTTTTTAGCTTTAACTTTGTGACCATTTCTTCTGACACTAGATTATCAATGCTTCCACCATCAATAATCACTTCACAACACTTATCCTCACACTTGCACTGGTGTAAAATAGTCTCTTCCTCTGATCTAATTCTTTCTCTTCATTTATCAGGGTCCTCCTAACAACTAGGGTTTCTCCTTTCTCAACATTATCTGATTGTTTTGACTAAACTTCTTAATTTGCATGTGCAACTCATGCATGACCTTCAGTCCTCTTTTTTGTCCTTCCTTGATATTGGGGACATTCATAGGCTCGGTGTCCTTCTCCACAATGGAAACATGTCCCATGAAAACCTCCTCTTCTAGGTCCTTGCCCTCTTCCTCTTCCTCTTTGATCCCTATTATTTTGATCATGGAAATGATTGAAATTATTTCCCCTCTGATTATGACTACTACTTGACTCATCATTCTTTTTCTGTTCTCCATTTTGGCCTCCATAAGACCATCTGCTAGATCTTCCACCATGACCCCTTCCACCTTTCTTTCTTTCAAACTTCTTGTTCAACTTCTCTTCCACCCTTAAGGAAAACTAGTACACCTCTTCAATATTGTTCATTCTAACTAGACTCAACTCCTCATGAATACTTGGCCTTAACCCATGAAGCTTACAGGAAACTTTTTCCTTCTCATCTTTTGCATGACCTATTCTAATGAGGACTCGGTAGAACTCATATGTATACTCTTGCACAAATATTCTCGCTTGTTTCAACAATTACATTTTCTTCAATAGATCAAGCTCATAATCAACGAGAATGAATTGTCTCTTTAATTTCTCTACCATTTGGTCCCATCTTGTGATTTTCTCCTTTCCTCTTCTATTCCTCTCCAACTGAATCTCTTGCCACCAAATTTTTGCATGACCCTTCAATTTGGCCTTCACAAATTTGACCCTATCTGGATCTTTGACATCTTCATACTCAAAATATTCTTCTAGATCATTGATCTATTCGATCAGTTCCTGTGGGTTAAGATTTCTTGAAAATGTGAAAACTTGAATCTTGGGTCTCTTTCCAATCTTGGAAATGGCCTTCAGAAACCTATTGTCCTCAAGATTTCTAAGTGCTTCTAGTGCTTCTTGGTCACCTTTTCCTTCTTCTTCAAATTCCTCTTTGCTTTCATCTCTAACCATAATATCCATTCTTCTATGCATCTCCTCTTGCAATGCTTTCACTTGTCTCTGGAGGGCTCTAAAACCTTCTTCTGTCACATCTGCATCTCTCCCAACATGGTTCCTTCATGGAGGAATTTTTGGTTCTTATCACTCAAACCCAGAATCACGGTCTTGGTACCAATTGCCTCATAGTCGATGATCTATCTACACACTCATGAAAACCTACTTTGATACCACTTGATGAAGGGTACTCCCCTTATTAACACAAACACCCACAACAGAATTGAGAATAACAACAAATTGTAATGACAAGAAATGGGCTTTCCATTATCTCCAATGAAATGGAATTATAGTATTCAGAAATATAACATGCATGGCCACATGGGAATTTTCATTACAATATTCTGCAAGCCAGAGCCACCAGATGTATCTCCAAAAAAATTGCCCTAGATAACCCTACGAGCCTTCATTATATAGGCAATTTTAACCGCCCAAGAGGCTTCTAGAAATTCTAACCCTAAAGTTTGAGGTTGATCATTCCTAAAATATTATTATTCATTTTTATTACATTAGAATAGGCCCAAACAACTTTTAGAACTCAAAAATAAATTTTTGAAGGAATTTCATTTTCTTCTATTTTATGTAGCACAACTTTTGGAGACCATAACTCCTTGCTTGTGTACCTGATTGGTTATTATAGCCCCATTTTGGAAATGGTGAAAAGTTCTCTATAGCATTTGATTAATGTAAGCTCCAATCAGCTAAATTTTCAACCCCTTTTGAAGCATCTAAAGCCTTCAAAACTGAGTTCAAAGTTTATGTACCCTCTTGCCAATACCAAAAATTTTCAATATCTTCAAAACTAGACTTGATCTTGCAATGAAAATTTACTGGTAGATTGATATAAACAAAGTGAACCTCCAAAAAAGAAAATAGAGCATTATGAGCTCAAATGAAAAACTTACTAAAAATAGTAGCTCTACACAAGATAGCCCTTATTGAAAAGAAACCAAAAAATATTTTTGGGTGATGCAAGATTTCTCTTATGCCTAGGATGCTCCTGCATCAATAAGCATTTTGAATCTTGTAACCTTGGGGAGAGACAAAGATAACTCCAGCACCTGCACCTTGTTGCATAAATGAGCCATCAAAGTACATTTTCCAAGGATGTTGTGTTAAGTGCAGAATGGACTCATCAAGAAATTTAGCAATGAGAGGTTGTGTGTATTGCAAAGGTGCATCCACTAGTTGATCTACTAATACTTGTCCTTTTATCACTTTTCGGTAGACATATGTAATGTAAAACTCACTAAGAATCATCATCCATTTTTCCAACCATCCAATTAGTGTTTCTTTTCTTAACAAGTACTTAAGAGGATTGATCTTTGCAATCAACTATGTAGAATGTGCTAGCATATAGTGTCTAATTTTTTTAGAATAAAAAACTACTTACAAGAAAGCCTTCTCAATTATTGTGTAATTCATCTCATAAGAAACCAATGTTCTTCTTATATAGTAGATTTCTCTTTCACAACCTTGAGCATTGTGTTGCACGAGCAATGCTCCCAGTGAAGATGTAGTAGCTGATATGTAAAGTAATAAATATTTGCCAAGAATAAGAGCCATTAGCACAGGAGGATTTTCCAAGTATTATTTGATTTTTTGGAAGTTTTTTCGCAATCCTCATTCTATTTGAAAATCACACCCTTATGCAGAGTCTTAGTGAAGGGTTGTACATTATCACCTAGCTATGAGATAAACCTCTAGATGGATTGTAGCTTACCTTGAAATGTTTTCATTTGATTGATGTTCTAAGGTGGTTGTATTTCCATTATAGCTTTCACTTTAGCAAGATCCACTTCAATACCCTGTGTTGAGATAATGTAACCTAAAAATTTTGTGTGAGGTAACCTTAAAAGTGTACTTCTTTGTATTGATTCATAGCCTGAACTATTCCATTCTCATGAATATTTTATCCAAATCAGCAAGGTGTAAGTCTCTTGTAGCATATTTAGCCAATGTGTCATCCACATACTCTTCCATGTTCCTATGCATCATATCATGAAAGATAGTCATCATTTCTTGTTGATATGTTGCACCAACATTTTTTAGTCTTAAGGGCATGACGTTCCAGCAGAAAGTACCCCATGCACAAGTGAATGTCATCTTTTCTTAGTCTTTAGGTGCAATAGTATTTGATTATAACTAGAAAATCCATCCATCATGGAATACATTTGGAAACCATATTTAAGATCCGCAATCATGTCTATATTAGGTAGTGAGAAATAATCTTTAGGACAAGCTTTATTTAGGTCTCACAAGTCTGTACATATCCATATCGATTTGTCAGCTTTAGAAACAAGTACAATTTTTGAGATCCATTTAGCATAGTCTATACCTCATATTAACATAGCTTTGAGTAACTTTTCCAATTCTTCCTTAACCGGTAATGTTATGTGAGGATGCATTTTTCTCAGCTTTTGTTTTACTGGTTTCATACCTAGTGCAATAGACAAGTGATGCATAATGAGATTTGTTTCTAAGTCGAGCATGTTAGGATAAGACCATGAAAAATTAATCTTCTTTACTTTTAAAAATTGAATAAATTGCTACTTTTCATATTCGAACAAAGATTGTGCAAGATGTATAATTTGTGGATTTTCTGATGTGCCCAAGTTTACTTGTTGTGTAGGATATATAGGCTCTAAAGATTGTTCCTAAAAATGCTCAGGGAGGATATCAAGTATCTCATTTGTGGGTGCCTTGGAGAGGTTTTCATCATTGGATATGTCTTTTATTATTACTATTTTTGGATCTGACACAGCCACAGAGTGGTTTTCACCATCAAATCACTTGTTCTTTTTGCTTTTATTTTTATGACTAAGATACTTGATATCTTCCATTTTCACACTATCACCCATTGCACTGGTGGAAGAAGGAAGAGGCTCAATAGCATTGAGATAACATATAAGTTCATAATTTTTGGAGAAGGACAAGAGGTTTATGGGCTCAGAGGTGTTCTAGTCAATCAATTCAAGGTAGACAAGCGGTAAGGAACCAATAGGCTCAAGGGAAAATACTTTGGTATCATCATCATTGTTCATAGCTACTAAGGAAAATTTGAGAAAGTTATCTTCTATAGAATTTTTTTGAGTGTGACTCATCGTAGGATCGTTAGAGGGTTTATGAGAAGTGTTTTGTGAATCTAATCATCTCAATCTAGTCCCAAAGTGAAGATTAAGGTCTCATTCAAACTCCTCCTAGATCTTGAACCAAAGTTCTTGTTGGTATTGTGAGGAAGAATTATAGGAGGATTGTTAGTGGGAGACTCTTCTTCTTGAGTAGGAGTATGACAACAGGTTCAGTAGCTAGATGATTTGGATGATCCTTTGGATTATGATGTGTGTTAGAGATTTCACCAACCTCAAAAGTGTAAGTATGAGAATACTTGTGAATTACATCAACCTCTATATCTATCATAGCATCAGACAGTTGGTCTCATCTATAATTGTGTGAGTCATTTCAACTACTAATATATTGTCCCAATTGTTGAGCTAGAGTCATTGGAGCCTCTTCATTATTATGATTTTTATGCACAACTTGTTCCTCATTTTCATCTAGATTGAGTTCAGTTATGTAAGATAAACTTTCTTGAGTTCCATCTTCTTAAGATCCTTCCCATAATCCAACATAGGTATGTATGGTGACCTAGTTCACCTTATCTCATCAAATGAATAGATAAATTGAGGTAAATCTAGGATGTGTGTAATACCAAAAATTTGCCCCCAATTGGGGTGTCTTTCCTCCATAGAGCTCTCTTGGTGTTGTCCAACATCTTGTGATGTGACTGACTCATGTTTAGTAATATGTTCCTCAGTTAAAATATCTTGGTCTGTAGGTATATATAGTAGTCTTTCATAAGTCCTAGGGACAACATCCTCATAATCAACGTCAGAGTCTCCAAGTTTATCAAATATAGGACCACTTGAAAAGGGTGGATTAAGTTTTAGCTCATAGTATCCTACCCCTTTTTTATCCTTAGGTTTACAAAATTTACCATGTAAGGGTTCCATAATGCCTTTTCCTTTTCCAAGAGGTATTTTCCCATCATATCCCATTTTTTGTATGAGCTGGTAGCCTACACCATATTTCTTAGGAGAGATTTCAGCATGTTTTACTTCTTTTTCTTGTTCTTCTTCTCTATATAACCATTGAAGGACTACCTTATCTCCATTCTCCTCAGCAAGGGACTTTTGTGCTTTGACCATACTAGTGGGTTTGTGAACCTTGGGAATAGATTTTCTAGCGGGTTGGAAAGAATATGATGGCCTACCATAGAATTTAGGCAATATAGGGAGGTTAATCATAAAACATGAGACATCCAACTTATATTCCCCCATTCCATTTTATTTTATGCTTAACCTATTTCCAAGGTCATTGAGTATAGCTTGTTTTGAGTTCTAAGCTTCTTGGTTCCTTAGGGCTTCTTTATTGTGTGAAACCATGCTTTCAGTTTTCTTGACATTGTTACAAGTATATGTTGAGTCTAGAAGAATTATGACCTCAATTTCATTATGGGGAAACTTGATGCATTGTTGGTACTTCCTGAATTTTGTGTATCCAAGGTCAACCAAGAAGAATGGTGTACACGAGTGGGAGATCCAAGACTTGAAAAATAATATCCCTTTTAATGGGACCCACTCAGATGTGTAAGACCACCATGCCTTTAGAAGAGAATTAATCTTCATCATATGCTTTGATTGTGATTTTTCTTCTAGGATTAATATCATGTTCTGAGAAACCAATTTCCCTAACCAAATTGAACATGTAGATATTCAAACCCGCACCTCCATCTATCAAGATGAGTTTTACATTGTGCTTATGTATAAGGACTTCTATGTAGAGAGGTTGATTGTGAGGATGACTAAAAGAATTATCATCTTCTTCTAAAAAGGTCAAGTAGTGTGGGGACATAAGATGACCGACCATTGACTGGAATTTTTCTATGTCTAGGTCATTAGGAACATTAGTCACTGAGAGGGCTTGATCAAGAATCTCTCTATGCACAGGAGAAATTTTAAGTAGTTTGAGGATCGATATCTAAGATGATGTGCATTGAAGCTCATCAACTAGATTGTAGTTATGCACTAAAGATGGGGTTGTTGTTGTTTTAGACCCCTTGGTCACCGGTTGTTTAGAAGAAGAGAAGGAAGAACCTGTTCCTCACAAGGTGACTTTACCTTGGGATCGAGTAACTGCATTAGAAGATTCAACTTGATTTTTTCTCTTGATCTTGATAATGTTAATAGTATGGTCAGAAGAATCAAGCATCTAGATCATGTTATCATTGTTAGAGAAAGTATAACCCACCTTATTGTCTTTTGTCTTAGAATATTCCCCCTTTTTATATTTAGGAAAAGGATCTTTAAAGGCCTTATGATCAGTTTTTTTTTAGGAGGATCAATCACAATAGTTGCAATCATTAGTCTTGTGGACTTTGTTGCAATGATATTCATAATAGTGGTTATCGTTCCACCACTTGGGCTTAATCTTAGGATCATAGGGCTTTGAGTTGTTACTAATTGTGATGATCTTTTAGCCAAAAGCATTTTCAAAGAGTTCTCAAGTGACTCTCCAAGGGGAGTGAAATATCACTTAGGTTTAGGCATCCATGGTCTATCTATGTTACCTTCAAGTTTAGAGCTTGATTGAGTACTCTTATTAGCTTTTACTACTTAAATGTTAGTGGAGAGATTGAATGTTGTCTCTTTGGGTTTTCTAGAAGTAGATGTGAAAGTTATACCCACAATTTTTTCATTAACAACATCCTTAGTCTTAGTCCATAATTTATGCTTATCCTTGTTGTGTTGAGTTTAGAAGAATATTTATCTTCTTTATGTTACAGGTTAATATCTCCCTTTCGAACAAAGACGTCTTCTATATGACTAAAAGCCTCAACCAATTTATCAAAAGAGGTGTGGGTTTGCATTTACAAAGCATAGTTCATTTCTAGGACCAAAGTATTTATAAATGTGTCAATATTTTTGGTCTCACTAATTTGACAAGGATATCTAGAAATCATCCTTTGCCATCGCTAAAGTAAGGTAACGAAGGGCTCTCCAACATATTGATTTGTGTTGCATAGATCAAGCATGGTAATAGTGTGGGAGATATTATAAGAGTACAATTGGATGAATTTATGAACAAGCTCATCAAAGGTCTTGATGCTAGGGGAAAGAAAAGTGAACCAGCTCATAGCATGGCCACTGATACTTCAAGGAAAGAATCGCACAAGATAGCTATATTCATGCATAAACTCAATGCCAAGTGTGCAAAATTATCTCACATGATCTTGGGCATCTATGTTGCCATCATATTTATCATACATAGGAATTTCCACCTTAGGTAGGAAGGATGGCATATAGAGGCCTTTGTCAAAGGGGAAAGGACATATAGCTTCAAGTGAATACTTATTTAAGGATTGGTCCTTTTCCTTTCTAAGTTGCGAGAGCTCACAATGCATGTCTTGGAATTTTTTGTTAAGGATTGTGATAGGAGATTCCTCCTCCTTGTGTATCAAGCACTCCACTTCAAAGTGGGGAGGAATTTTTACACCCATAGAGGTGAGATGTAGAAAGTATATGTCTTTGTCCTAATTCATAATGGCCTACATCACCTTATGGAAATGTTTATCTTCATGGAACTTTCTAATTTATTCTTATGTAGGTTCCCCATCTAAAGAAGACTCATAATCATGTTTATTATGGTTGCTCCAATTATATGCTAACATGTTGGTTTAATCATGATACTCAAAAAAGGTGAAGGGTATTGGCTAGTAGAAAGGGGTTTCAGTCAAAGGTTCCTCATGAAAGGATGGTCTAGGGATCTCGTCAACAACTTTCCCTTTTAGATCAGTGATAGCCTTTTGGTAATGGCTACAAGTTATAACTGGCATTAAAGATGTGATTGAAAATTTGATAGTAACATGGTTACTAAGCTAATGTCCAAAGATCTAGATAATGGTATCTTTGTCTCAAGGATTGGGAAAATATTAGTTGATTTAGCTAAAAAAAGGTGCAAGGTATTGAGAATGAGGCCTGATTGCCTACTAGGTGACACTTGCAATCGAGTTGGTGTAGCTAGGAGAACTAAGTAAAAGGTACCAAGAATGAGGATTGAATGCCTGCTAAGTGGTACCTGTGACAAAGTTGAGAAAAGACTTATTTAAAATTATGAAGGATATTTGAGACAAGAGATAGAGCATTCATAAGATCTTAAAAAATGAGCAAAGGTAAATCAAATTACTAGAAAATAGTCAATCGGTTGTAAAGTACTAGTCTCAACTATGCAATTTGTTGATTTGAACGTCAGAGAAGCTAAAAGAGTACTAGAAAGAGAAAGATGTAAATATTTGAGGACTCAATATAGGCCTAATAACCAGTCATGTAAAGGATCATATGATGAACTCCAACATTGGGTGCGATGACACTCCCAATGGCATGTGATAATATGGTGAGAATCGATTCTGTCATATGATTAAACTCAACATTGGATGTGATAAAGAACTCGTGTCGTATGATGAAATGTTGGGCAAAATGACAGAAGGTGGGAAAAGGACAATTTGCCACTATTTCTGAAAATTTTGACCAATATGGACTGGTTTGACTTCAGATATGTGACAAATCTGAGTGTTCCTAGATCCAGTTTTGAGTGTTTCCAAGCAAGCAATAATGTGACCAAGAATTTTTTTCCAAATAATCCACCAAAGGACAAAGAAACTTTGGGGATACAAACACTTTTGAAGTCTAAGGGGTATTGCAATGTGTCAAAAAGTTTCAAGTGTATGTTTCACAATGATTTTCATGGGTCTCAACACATTTGAAAACACATCAAGTAAAATCTACCTAAGGAATTTGATTAGCATGAAAATATTTGCCCATAAATTGGTATTTCTTTGCCTCACACGAAGTGATATTGGCATTTTTAAGGACTATGCACATTGTGGATCAAAAGAAGAGATTCAATGCCCACATCACAATGGTTCTCCAAATGCCACATTCATGCTTTAAAGAATCCAAGGGAATACATATGGTGAGTAATCTTCAGGTGATTCAGGTAAGTCCGCTTAGATTAATCCTTGCATAAAGATTAGGATACTTTCATATGTAATTTAGGTAGCTTCTAATGAAGAGTGTCTAATAAGGGCATCCATTCACAACTATCCATTATAGTTCCTCTTAGCAAAATTGAGGCCTATAGCCCTACAAGTCCTTCAAGTAAGGTAGTCTTGCAAGCAAGATTAAGACCTCTCAGCCCTAAACATTACACTCATGTGTGTTCTTATAGTCAAATGAATGACTCAACATAGTTAGTAGCTACATCCTTGAGGCTTTAACTTCTAAGGAAAATATTTTATAGTGGTTTGGAAGAGTTGGCTTTGCTTTGTCCCACTTGGGTCATTTCTGTGATATTTTTACCTCAATGACAAATGAGAAAATAAAAGAGGATAAACTAAGGTCTAGATTTATGATTTTCCACAAGGGAAAAGAGGATACTCTCCTACTCCATAGATTCTCCCAAGCACATTAAACACACATTCATTCACCCAAGATTCTTTTTCAAGTGAAAAATCAAGTAGGTCAATATTTTTTATTCAACCTCTAGGAGGTGAAGTGCATACTATCCTACTACCCAACTAATCACAAGAAAAGAATCATTCCTAGTTAAGTTAGGTGCCTACAAAGATAAAATTAAGGAAGACAAAAGATATGCTTGAATCTTCAAGGAAACCTACAAAAAAATTAACTTTAGTAGTCTCAATACATGGCTTTGACAAGTGTCCTACAACCACAAAGAGTTAGTAGTCTCAAAATAATGCAATGTAGATAACCTTGGCAAGAAAATTTTCTCTCAAATATCTTACAAAAATCAGTTATTTCTTGCAAAGTATAATGTTAAGGCCAAGACAAGAATGAATCAAGCATGAAAATCCAAAAATTCAAGCTACTAGGCCCTAAATAACACTTGTTGTTTTTGGTGTGATGAAACACAAACAACACTATATAATCATACGATGAAACTCAAAGAGACATGTGATGAAAGCCAAAGCTATTGTGTCATCTGATTGAACTTGAAACTACATGTGATGAATCACCTTATGCCATATTATCATATGATGAAACTCACAAATGCATGTGATGAAAAAAAGTGTCATACAATAATCTATAGTATAGTGGTATGATGTTTGTCGCATCTTCAGAAAATAAATAAAAATAACCTACAAGAAAAGGGCAAAAAATATGTGGTATAAAATTAGTATTCAATTGGAATGAAACCAACACTCAATAAATCATTAACTCAAGGATTTAGCTACAAGAGTTCAAATTGGATGAACAACTAAACCCTCAAAAGTGACTTATTGCTTCCTAGTTAAAGCGAGTTTAATCCTTTTGAAATGATCATCAGACTGACATGAAGGATTAGTGATTTGACTACTCCAAAATGGAAGATTCAATTCATGAATGAGATGCAATACTTGCATTCAACATTCCAATATGATCTAAATATGCAATGCAAAGCTAGAATGAAGCTATAATGCAAGATTAAGTTAACAACATCAATACTACTATGAAAGCCAACTATATTCAAAACTAGATAACAATGCAAGATTATTCTAGAAATGAGCTAAATTAAGGATACAAGAGAGCTATGAGTACAAGAAACTATGATGAAAGGAACTAAGAACTCGAGATAACACTAAAAACTCAAAATAGTATAGTACCTCTAGAATGCACAAAATAATCAAGATTGGGACCTAGAATGCAAGAGAAACTAAGCCCTTGAGCCAAGGAAGGGCTTCTTTTTAAAGAAAATGCCTCAAGAATGAAGGGTGGAGATTAAGAGGCAAAAGATGTTAGATAGAGATGAGTGGTGAGAAAGATCAATCCATGTGAGAGGATCCAAGAATTTTGATTGGTCGAGCTTGATTGGAGAAAAGACAAAATATCAAATCCCCTTTTAATTGTCATTTAATCAAGATCAAGTTGCACAATGTGATCTTTTAATAAAAGTGTTAGGACTTTATATTAAAATAAATTTTTTGACAATTAAATGATTTTCCAAGTTCTAACATTAGAAATGATTTGTGCTTGATTTAATTATGCAAGAGGATTATCCAGGTTACTTACATAATTATGTATAGTAAATTATGCCTTTGAGGTTTAGAATTTTTCTTAAGGAAAATTGATTGAGATTAGGGGCTTAGGTTTCACTAGACAAATTTTGACACATTGTCACCATTATTCTTAAGACATCTCTCTATTGCAGCTTATAAGACATTTGTTATTTCCCTAGATAGTATAATATCTTGAAAGTGTTTCAACAGTACCATTGAATAACTTTGTTTTTTATCTTTTCTTTAATCATCAAGATCTAAATGGTAACTGCCATGACAATAGATGTTTCTATCTCTTGAAAAAATAAAATTGGTTATCATCTTTAGCTATTTAAATTGCAAGGTTATAGTAGCATCTATATGTCAAAACATTAATCACTTCCCTTTTGTGATAGTAACTTTCAACATATAATGTTAGTGATATGCCTCTTTATACTAACCTATAGTGATTATTGCCAATGTGACTTTTTTTTTGTTCTAAAGCTCTTTTGATATGATCTTGATGATGCTTTTGTTTTTATAATATAACATGATACATAGACCACAATTATTTATAGTTGACATTGCTAGGTAATTGTTGGTATTGCTATTTTTCTATTTTTTCCCTTTTGGATATAGTTGAACTCTAACCCTATATGAGATATCATTGCTAGAGAATAATTGTCTTAATTTGCATAGTCACTTTGTTTCTCATTGCTAGCTATAGATATTTGTAACTAACCATACATGGCAACATGTATAAACATTATAGTTCCATTGTTACCTATTATTTACTATCACATTTGCAAATTTTTACTTGATCTTGTGTGTGCTATCATTGACTCTTGTAACCTTGTATTGTGTATGAACCTTTAAAGTATCTCCTTGGCTGCTCTGTAAAAAACCTCATGGCATCTCTCAACTATAATTTCTTATGTCCTTGATTGAATGCTATAATTGTGAAATCTTCCCTTGAAATTTGTTAAGGAAGCATTATGTATCTATCTTGAAGACACCACTCAATGGTCCTATAACCTGTTGTCACATACTTTTATTATGACTATAATCATGTTTTAACTTTACTTCTGATTTGTATGAATGTTATTGAGCATTTTCATTTGTTATTATTGGGATATCCCATCTTCTACTATCATGACTTCCTTGGTAAGATAATTGTTTAATTCTTTGGTCTTTCTTTGAATGTTTATCATTGATATAACTATATTCTTGTAAGTAACCTGATGAAATAGGTAGTTGTCATTTAATGTCATTATAAGATCTATCATCTTAGGTTGTTTGACCTTTAAATAATCATAGAAATCTTTGAACTAAAAGGTTTAATGTTGAAAAGCATGTCCCTTTAATAGCTTAATACCTTGATCATGTTGCTCCTTACTGAACAATGCAATGGTATCACTATTACCAACTCACCTTAATTGCATCAAAATAATATGTATTGTTAATATGAATGCTTTTAGATCTTTCTCCAGTCTTATGAATTTATCAATCATAATCAGATGACTACCTCACTCATGCTAAGAGGCCTCGTCCAAGAAAATGTGTGTAACCTGTACCAAAAAATTAAAATGATTTGTTGATATGAGTAACACCTTGTTTCTAAATGAGGCAACATGAATGATGTGGGAATTGCATCTGATTATGATCTACAAAGTCCTAATTGCAATATGCTAGGCTAAACCCTTATGGGAGCCCATTTACCCCACATGTTAAAATGTAAATGATCTAAAACCAAAATATTCCATTGTAATGATGGCACCTATATTTTCACACAACACAAAATCATTAGGTTTAAAAGATAAAACCATGATGCTTTTCTTCCTGCTTCTTTTCATCAAATCTAATGCATTTATCTAAGTAGTTATGCATGCATAGATATTTGTAAACATAGCAGTGAGACCTTGAGCTCTAACAAAATTTTAACACTTCTTGTAGGTATATGAATGTGTATAAGCCATGCAAAGATGGAGATAAGATGAAGATATGTGTTGATCACAAATGCATGGATTCGTCATTACATAGGAAATGACAAGTCCCTCTTATTTGTTTACATCTTGTCTTGTAAATGCATATTTACTTTGTACTTAAATTTATGTTTTGAGAGTTATCCCACAACTTGTGTGGGTTATATGTAATAAGAGAACTTGAGATTGTAAAATGTATTTGTAATGTTTTGATGTAACATACTTGCATACCAATGAAATATTTTCTTTTATCAATAAAATGCTATTTTCTTCAACATTTTTTTCCTTTCAGTTCAAAACACTTAATCTGAAACTTAAAATTGAAAATGTACCTTTCACCCTAGTTTCATAGTTATCCAAGCTCTACTCATTTGATTTGGAAGGGAAAAACATGTAACAAAACAATCAAACATATATTTCTAACAGGGTTGACATCAATGACAACACAACATAATGCTAACAAACATGGCTGATGTGTCCCTTACGTGAATTGGAATAATATCTTGCATAAATGACTCCTATGTGCAAAAATAAGATCATTTAATACCTATTGTACTAGGTGTTAGGAATGGGAACACTAAGAGGGGGGGGTGAATCAGTGTTCACTGTATTTTATCTTTTTACTTATTCTTTAAACTAAACTTAAATGCTTAAGTACTAAAATGAACATCCACATAAACATGAAACATGAAATAAACACATAACACCAATATGGTTACGAGGAAACCCAAATAGGTAAAAACCCCGGTGGGAATTGACACCCACTAATATTCTATACTAGTGTTTTATGATCCTTGTTAGAAGATCCTTAACCCTGTTAGGAGTTGCTTTACAATGAATTAAGTATAGTAGACCTTGTCAAGGGTCAAACCTTGTTAGGAGTCTTTTACAATAGTCCATGTTAGGGGACTGGACGCATTGTCCTAGATCTCACTACTCAAGTGGTGAAGGCTACAACCTTCTGATCTCAGATACACACTATATCTACTAGATGAACTATCACTGTGACACTACTTGTTAGATCAGTTCCTTTGATGCACTAATGCTTTGACCTCTTGCAAAGCTCTAATACATCTTATAGTCTCTTTGCACACTTTTTCTCTTCTTCTCACAAATCTCTATCAACTTCCATACCAATTACAAAGGGCACATCTCATATTTATATGCGCATACAAAATAAACAACTAGGTCGGCCCTTAAACCTATTACATACAATGCTTCCAATTGAATTGGCTCAAGCGTGTTTACAAAAAAACATATATATGTCAAAAACCTAATTACAATAGATGCATAGCCTTTACATCATTAGAATATAATCACAACTCAAAATGCTAACAGTCGACTGCTTACTCTGTTCTTCTCTGGCACACACTGGTTGTGTAACTTCAACTGTCTGTATCTTTCTCATACTTGCATATCTAATTATGTGCTCATATACTAAGCATGAACATAGTCTAACCAGCTTAACTTCTAGGGCACATACCATAACTCAGTCATACGCACGTGCGCTGATGCTCTGAGCTTCAGGAACTCTGTACACTGTCCAGTCTTCAACACTTAACTGATTTCTAATCTTCCCATCAAGTGTGCTAACTCCAAACTACTATATGACTTTGTTTCCATAATGAAAACACTATACTAAGTCATCTACATCAGTATAGCCAACTTTCCAACAATTTCCCCCTTTGTCATTGATGGCAACAAAGGATATGGCCAAGTTGCTAACTGTCCTTATTACAAAAAACTTTTGTCTCCCTATACATATATTTCTACATATTTATAGCTCATATTCTACACATACTCCCCCTTTGACAGTAATGAAAAAGGTGTGTCAAAACTGAATCTACAAAAACTTACCGTAATATAACATTCGGATATGCTATCTGCAGATTTTGGATCTCCTTCTTCCAAAATGTGATCAGCGAATTTAAAATCTGTAGATGGGTGCATAAAGCATACTGTAGCTTCTCCATCTTCTCCAAATTAGTGCTAGGACCTTGATCATATGTCACCATGGTGGCATCGATCTCCTTGATATTCTGATTTAGTATGTCTAATGAGGGCACAAGAGCATTCCTTAGCTGAGTCTGCCTAGCCCTTATCTTGATCATCTCTTTTTCTGCCTTCTCAATCTTGTCTAACTATCCTTAGTAGACATTGTTGCACATGTTCACATCAACAGATGGATCTTCTACTAATTTCCTTATGTTTTCTATCATGACTTCTGCCTCTTGTACCTTTTTGTACAGATCACCAGTTAACTTGTCTTGGTTCATACATTCAGCAATGATCTTTCTTCCCTTTGCTGCAAAATCCTTCAGGGATGCTTGACTAGCCTTTAGTGAGCTTAGGTCAAGTGCATAGTTGCCAACCAATTCATTGAGCCTTTTCTTCATATACTTCTCCTCTACAACTAAGGATGTGGATTCTTCTAGGCTAGAGAAGTTTCCCTTGAACTGTGAAATCATTGAACTGACATCATCAATTGAGTGTACTTTGGACACTTTCTTGTCTACGGGTAACAAGTTGTTTAAGATGTTCACTGATTCTACAAGGAGGGGATTTCTCATCACTTGTTTCTCCTTGGCATTCTCCATGGCTAAGACACTAAACTTAATCAGGTCTTCTTCTCCCCATGAATCCAAACTGGTTGTGTCAGGTGTCAAACTTGACAACAATGTTGCTGAGGGAGTGATGGGAGTGCTATCCATCACTTCTTGTTTTACCTTGATTGATGTTTCATTTTTTTGTTCACTTCCTTTTACCTCTTCTTCTTCTTCTTTTTTTCAGCTTCTTTTTCTTTTTCTCCTTTCTTTTCTTCCATATTTTCTTCTTCTTTCTCATTTTTTATATCCTTAATCAATATTTCTTCTTGATGAGTAGGAGGAGTGTTACTGCATAATATTTCAGCTTCTTGTGTGCTCACAAAAGCTTCTTCAAACTTATCCAACTTAGTGTCAATGGCCACCATGGCTATCTCTACATTGTCAATGATAATGGTGTTATCCTTGAGTGACTTTGTCATGGGTGCAAACTTATCTGCCTATGTTTGTGTTTCAACTACAGGCATTGAGTCCTAGGGACTTGTCATCAATGCATAAGTGGGCTTTTCCACCTTAACTTCCTTCAAGGGTACTTGTGTTGTGGGTGCAGTAGCTGGATACATGTGCTTGTTCATGAATACTTTCTCGAATGCCTTCTTTGTTTCCTTAGTAGCAAGATCATAATTCTTGTCCATAATGTGAAAAGTCCTTGACTTGGTTCTGAGATGTGGCTTTACTAAGTCTAAAAACAAAGACTTTTCCTCTAGAGAACATACAAGAAGGGTATCATCTAGAATCTTTTCCCTTATCCGTAGATCTTCTTCAATAGCTTGTCTCTTTTGGAATTCTAGGATGTTCCACACACTATCAAGGATCATAGTCTTAAGTTCCAAGACTGTCTTCTTGAACTTCAACATGTGTTTGACTATCATACCATGTATCTCAGATTTGTCTATTTCACTATATTTTTCATAAAACTTTACTTGATCAATTCTTCCCTCATCAATTATACTTGCACTTAGCACACTGAAACTAGGTTTGAAACTTACTTCAGGAGGTGCTTGTGAGTTCTTTATGTTCCTTATTACTCTTGAGGATGGATGACCAATGCTAATCTCTTTCTTCCTCTTTGACATTTCCTTATACACAGGAGGAGCAGTAAGGTCAATGGTTTCTTTGGGTGCAGAAGGAGTAACATCAGTTTTACCCTGCTGGTGTGTTGAAACCTATATCCAAGTATCATAGACATCAATTTGATGTCACCTTTCTCAATAGGTTTAATAGTCATACCACGCCTATCACTTCTTCATTTTCAAGTCTATTTAACAATCTTCCTCACATCTTTTCCTACTGGAAGGATGGTGCCTGTCCTTGAGAGGCATTTCATCTCATGAATTAGGTCACTGGTAATTCTGACCAGCACTTCACCTATCAAAAATAGGTCATCATGAATCCTGCTCAATAGAATATTGATCCATTCTAATTCATAGAACTTATATGTCATAGCATACTCCACTATCGGGTGATTATTCCACCGCACATACTCATCCGTGAAGGTTTTGTTTGGTTTTAGCATAGTTTCTATGTGCACCCTTAATCTATCCAATCCTACTGGTTCTTTCTTACAATAGATGTATGCCCTAATGTCCTCAACATGCATAACACCCATAGGCATGTGGGAGAATGCCCCTTCTAGGTCATCTAGTGTAGATTTAAATGGATGCCTCTTAAACACATATTTTCTTCTCTGCAACATCAAATACTATAGGAGTAACCATCACTTACTTGTATATCACTTTCACAAAGGTTTCCAAGAGATTCTAAATCGGCGTGACAAACTAGGGTTTTTGCAACCGATCAAATGCACAAAAAATCACTTGATGAATCAAAGTGAAATCCTTCTCAATCAACTGCTAAGGCTCTTCTGCTCTTCAATCGCTCTTAATTTGAATGCAATGAGAGATCTTCTAAATTTTGTGTACTTTAAAGTAGAATTTTTGCCATTAATGCTTGTCACGTAAACCAGGCTGTCACTTGGAAATTTCTATCTTTCATTCTACAAACAATTAGTTAGTGTGCTCTTGCATGAACATTCCCTTAGTCTCCAAAATCTTAAGTCCAAAGGCACATACTCTAAGAGTGAGTATACCAGCCACACAGGGGTCTAGAGATAAATTAGCTCCCCCTATGACCCTGAGGGCCATTCATCTAGATGTAGAGGGTGCATCCACTATGGATGCATCCAATACGTACTCATCAACCTTATCCTTCTTTTCTTCTAACAAAATCATGCTCACATTCTCTGAGGCTTTCACAATCTTGACTTCTCCTTCGGGATCCAATACTGGTTCTTTGATCTTTTTAGGGCTTTCCTAACCTTTCGTCCTTTATCTACAAAACTTTGAGATGTGTCTAGCTTTGTTACAAGAGTGACAAATGACTGGAGGCCTTATATTCCTTGGCACATTGACATGGGTCACCATTTTACATTGTCTAGCTGAGTGACCATTATAGTTACATATCTGACATGTAACATTTTGAGAACTTCTTACATTTGATTGATTCTGATTTCTCTAATCATGTTGAGTCCTGTTCTTTTTACTTGTCTTGCAATTCATAGGTCTATGACCAAACTTATTGCATGAATAACAGTAACCATTAAAAGGTCTTTCCTTTGTACAGTTCCTCGCTATGTGTCCATGCTTTTTACATGCATAAAAAGTGCGGTCTACTGGCTTGCACTCATTTTTAGGTGGTTCACCATTATTTTAGTTTGATCTTCAGTCTTCTTAGTATTAGTAGAGTCTTTTTGTGCATTCATTCTTTCTCGCATGTTGTCAATCTGATTTTGTGCTTCATTGTATCCAATGTAGCTAGTATCTCCTTTAGCTCTTCTTGCATACAACTGAGATTCTATCAAATCAAAACTGGTGTTTAATTTATCAATGTGATTCTTTGCATCTTTCAATTTAGATTGCAAGCTTTCTTTTTTGTTTCTTAGCTCTAAGATTTCCATGTTTGCTTGCCTCAATTCTTCATTTAGTTGAAGGTTCTCTTTGACCTATTCATCATAGACTTCCTAATTGTTAGTCATCTTATCATCAAATCATTCAAGTTGTTCTTTTAAGGATGCATTTTCTTCATTTAGCTTCTTGACCATTGTCCCTAGATCACTAGTAAAGAATTCTTTCAAATCCTTCCTTAGCCTTTTAATGACTAGTTGAGCATCACTGAGTTTTTCCCTTAGTTCTTTAGTTTCTCTTTCAAATTTGTCCAGGTCTTCAAGAGCAGCTTCAAGATTTCTTTTTAGATATTTCATTTCTACTTTGTGCATGATCTCCTCAAGTGGTTAAACTTATTTGTAGAGGACTAGAGCTCTGATACCAATTGTTAGGAATAAGAACACTGAGAGGGGGGGGTGAATTAGTGTTTATTGTATTTTATCTTTTTACTTATTCTTTAAACTGAACTTAAATGCTTAAGTACTGAAATGAACATCCACATAAACATGAAACATGAAATCAAAACATAACACCAATATGGTTATGAGGAAACCCAAATAGGTAAAAACCCCAATGGGAATTGACACCCACTAATATTCTATACTAGTGTTTTATGGTCCTTGTTAGAAGATCCTTAACCCTGTTAGGAGTTTCTTTACAATGCATTAAGTGCAATAGACCTTGTCAAGGGTCAAACCCTGTTAGGAGTCTTTTACAATAGTCCTTATTAGGGGAATAGATGCACTATCCTAGAGCTCACTACTCAAGTGGTGAATGCTACAACCTTTTGATCTCAGATACACACTATATCTATTGGATGAACTATCACTGTGACACTACTTTTCAGATCAGTTCCTTTGATGCGATGATGCTTTGACCTCTTGTAAAGCTCTAATACATCTTATAGTCTCTTTACACACTTCTTCTCTTCTTCTCACAACTCTCTATCAACTTCCATACCAATTACAAAGGGTGCATATCATATTTATATGCGCATACAAAATAAACAACTAGATCGGCCCTTAAACCTATTACATACAACGCTTCTAATTGAATTGGCTCAAGCATGCTTACAAACAAATATATATATGTGTGTGTGTGTGTGTGTGTGTTTGTGTTAGAAACCAAATTACAATATGCACATAGCCTTTACATCATTAGAATATAACCGCAACTCAAAATGCTAATAGTCGGTTGCTTATTATGTTCTTCTCTAGCACACGTTGGTTGTGTAACTTCAACTATTTGTATCTTTCTCATACTTGCATATCTGATTATGTGCTCATAGACTAAGCATGAATATAGTCTAACCAACTCAACTTCTAGGGTGCATACCATAACTTGGTCATACGCATGTGCGTTGATGCTCTGAGCTTCAAGAACTATGTACACTGACTAGTCTTCAACACTTAGCTGATTTCTGATCTTCCCATCAAGTGCGCTGACTCCAAACTGCTATATGAATTTGTTGCCATAATGAAAACACTATAATAAGTCATATACATCAATATAGCCAACTTTCCAACACTAGGATCATCATTCTTTGAGCCTACCTCTTGCAATACCAAGGTTCTATTATGTCTAGTATAAATGAGAATGCTTCAACTTGTTTGTAGAATGAATCACACAAAGAGATTTCATTATTAAGTTGGTCTAGAGATATCATTATCATCTTGGTCTTCTCATACCATAATATAAAATTATCCACTTACAAAATTAAAATAGCCATGTGATGATATATAACACAAACAAGAGTGTAATCTTATCACCGAATCTCTCATTTAATTTCTCTCTATTTATCACCATATATTTCTTCCATCTCAAATATCATTCATCAATTTCCTTTATTTCTTGATAGCCATGATTCTATCTAGTTGATATGGTTATATCATTGACATAAAACAATAATTAGGTTCATCAATGTCCATTCCCGTTGCATAGTCTTTTATTCACACACATGTCAATACCTACTTTATTGTTAGATATTGTAATCAGGTATAATAGGGTCAATAAAAACTTGCAATAACATTAGTATCTCAACTACAAAGAGATTGTTAAAGCAATTAGTATTCCCAATATCAAAAGAGGAAAGGAAACAAGAGAATCACATACATAAATCAAGAGATTAAAATCAAATAACATAAAAGTATATGCAAACCCATAATTCATCATTTGTTGTTCTCCTTCTCATGTAATGTGGGATCTTATAATTTAGCTCAATATTGTGTCCGCATAAGAAATCAAAGCATGTGTGATTTTAAAAATTAGAGATTAATCTCTCTATTTATAACAATTTTAGGGGTTTCAATCAAGAATCCATGATTGATGGGTTGATTGGTTGTGACTGAAGAGTTGAACTTAGAGTGAGTGGGAGTTCAACTTAATTTATTGGTTTGTTTAACAAGTTTTACTTGATGAGGGGAAAGAGTTAACTCAAAGTGAGTAGGATTTCAACTTTGCTTGATTGTCTTGATTAGAGGATTGACTAATGAGGAAATAGTTAACTCAAAGTGAGCAGGAGTTCGACTCTATTTGTCTACCTTGATTAGAGGATTGACTGAAATAGATTGAATTGTTAATTGATTGTTGAGGGAGGAATTAACAATGTGGATTGAATAGTCAAGAATTGTAATTGATGAGTGAAGTGAAAGTTAATGTGAGTTAGCTTTGGATTGAATTATTTAATTATTTCTTATGTCATTCAATTAATTAAATAACCATATTTAATTAATATTCCCTCTTTCTAATTATTGCATTTATATAATAATTAAATAAAAATCCCTATCACAATTAAATAATTTATATTTATTTAGTTAAATTAATTGTTCCTCTCTCATAAATAAATATTAGTTTTATTTATTTATCAATTACCATATGTGCAAGTTGTTAGGAATGGGAACATTGAGAGGGGGGGTGAATCGGTGTTCACTATATTTTAACTTTTCACTTAATCTGAATACTGAATTATAAATGCTTAAGTACTTAATTAAACATTCACATAAACATGAAACATGAAATCAACACATGACACCAATATGGTTACGGGGAAACCCAAATAGGTAAAAACCTCGGTGGGACTTGATACCCACTAATAATTTGCACTAGTGTTTTGTGTTCCTTATTAGAAGATCATTTACCCTGTTAGGAGTAGCTTTACAATGCTTTTAGTATAGTAGACCTAGTTAAGGGTCGGACCCTGTTAGGAGTATTTTACAATGATCCCTGTTAGGGGAGTGGAGTCACTATCCTAGAGCTCACTGCTCAAATGATGAAGGCTACAACCTTTTGAATTAGATACACACTATATCTGCAGGTGAACTGTTACTGTGACATTGCTTGTCTAATCAGTTCCTTTGGTGCGTTGATGCTTTGACCTCTAGCAAAGCTCTAATACATCTTATTCTCACTTCACATACCTCTACTTTTCTTATCACAAGTCTCTTCCAACTTCCATGCTGATTACAATGGGTGCACCTTATATTTATGTGCTCATACCAAATATACAATTAGGTCGGCCCTATAACTAATTACAAATAACACTTCCAAATGAATTGGCTTAAGCATGCTTACAATTATATATATACATATGTTATAAACCTAAATACAATGGGTGCATAGCCTCTACAACATTAATTTATAATCTCATACCAAAATAGTCACTGTCGGCTCCATGCTTTGTTCCCTGCTGGCACATACTGGCTGTGCAACTTCAACTAACTGTAACTTTCACATCTTTGCATATCTACTTATGTGCTCTTGGACTAAGCATAAGTATAGTCTAACAACCTTAACTTCTAGGGTGCATACCTTAATTCATCCATACACACGTGTGTTGATGCTCTGAGTCTCTAGTGCTCTGTATGTTGTCCAGTCTTCAACACTTAATTGAATTATGATCTTTACACTTAGTGCGTTGACTCCAAACTGCTATATGACTTTGTTGCCATAATGAGAACACTATATCTAGTCATATACTTTAGTATAGACAACTTTCCAACAATCTCCCCCTTTGTCATTGATGGCAACAAAGGAATATGGCTAAGTCTCTAACTGTCCCTTAATACAAAAACTTTTTGTCTTCTATACATCTTTATACATACTCTTATATCTCCCTATACATATATGTACTCCATATTCTATACAACTCCCCCTTTGACATTAATGATAAAGGTGCATCAAAAAACTTTATCTACATACACTTATTGAGGGAAAACATCCGGATATGCAATCTTGAGTTTTTGGATCTCCTTCTTCCAAAAGGTTATCAGAGAATTGACTATCTGTAGATGGGCACATAATGCATATTGTAGCTTCTCCATCTTCTCCAATTCTATGCTCGAACCTTGATCATAGTTTATCATGGTCGCATCAATCTCCCTTATGTTTTGACTAAGAATATCTAGAGAGGGAGCAAGAGCGTTCCTCAACTGAGTCTGTCTAGATCTTATCTTTTCTGTTTCTTTTTCTGCCTTCCCAATTATATCCAACTATCCTTGATAGACATTGTTACACATGTTTACATCAATGGAAGTTTCTAATACTGAAACTTTCACCTTCTCAATCATTGCCTCTGTATCTTTGATCTTCTTCAGATGGGCATCAATGAACTTATCCTGATCCATGAATTATGCAATAACTTTCCTTCCTTGCTCTACAAATTCCTTCAATGATGCCTAACTAGACTTAAGAGAGGTCAAGTCTGGTGCAAAATTACTTATCAGTTCATTGATTCTCTTCTTTAAGTATTTCTCCTCTACCACTATGGCCGCAGATTCTTCTAAGCTGGAAAAATTAACTTTGAAATAAGAGATGACTGTGCTCACATCATCAACTAAATGTACATTTTCCATCTTATAATCCTCTTGTAGCAAACTATTCAAAATATGTATTGATTCTACCAAGAGAGGATTTCTCATTACTTGCTTCTCCTTGGCCTTCTCCATAGCTAGGACGCTGAACTTAATCAGGTCTTCTTCCTTCCAGGAGTCCAAACTGCTAGTGTCAAGTGTGAAACTTGACAACAATGCTGAGGAGGGAGTGATGGGAGTGCTATCCATCATCCCTTGCTTCACCTTGACCAAATCAATAGAAGATTCATCTATCTTTTCTACCTCTACTCCTTTCTTTTCTTCATTAGATATATCTTCTATGATTACTTCTTCGTGCTGAGTTTGAGGGATATTACTGCATAGGATTTCTGCTTCCTCAATGCTGACAAATGCTTCTTCAAATTTGTCTAACTCCTTATCAGTAGCTATTTCCACATTGTCTATGATAATTGTGTTGTCTTTGGGTGATTCAGTCATGGACGCAGACTGATCTGCTTCTCTTTGAGTTTCTACTATGGGTGCTAAGTCCTGAGGACCTTTCATTGGTACATTAGTGGGCTCTACCACTTTATCTTCCCTGATGGGTGTATGAGTGATGGGCACAGTCGATGGTTTGATCTGTTGTTCTAACAACACTTTCTCAAATGCTTTTTATGTTTCCTTTGTAATCAACTCATAATATTTGTTCATGATATGAAGAGTTCTCATTTTTGTTCTAAGGTACGGCTTCACCAAATTCAATATCAGTTCCACTTCTTCTTTAGAACATACTGGCAGAGTATCTTCTAATGCTTTTTCACTTATTCTTTGATCTTCATCATTAGCTTGTCTCTTTATATTTTCCAAAATATCCCATACTTTATCTATAATTTCTATTTTTAGCTCAAGGACTATTTTCTTGAACTTGATCATGTGTTTGAAAATCATATTATGAATCTCTGATTTGTCAATCTCACTATAAGATTCATAAAACTTTTCTACTTGATCAATTTTTCCTCATCAACAATTCTTTTATTTAGAACCTTGAGGCTAGGTCTAAATCCTACCTGAGGAGGTGCTTGAGTTTTCTTCTTGCTCCTTAATGCTCGTGAGGATGGATGACTTATGCTAGCTTCTTTCTTCCTTTTTAACAAAGGCTTATACTCTAGAGGAGTATCTTTGGGTGTAGAAGGAGTACTATCTTCTTTATCCTTTTGACTGCCATCTTTTTCAACTTGGGATCTTCTTGTTCTTCTGTTGCACTCTTCAATTCTAGGGAAATCTTCTCATCCCTTGCTTTATCTAGGTCTGCTTGAGATACACCATGAATTCTTAGGATTTCTAATGTGACCTTTGCAACCTTTCTTTTTGTTGTAGCACTGTTCAGCTTAGCATCAACTTCTCTAGTCTTTTCTTCATAGGTTCCCCACCTAGGTTCATTATCATCCTTAGGGGTTGATAGCAATACTTGTGCATAAGCTTCAAGAAATTTTTCTTCAACCTCATACCTAAGTGGATGAATCCACTTAGTTCTAGGTTCCACAACTTCCATACATGTAGTATCAATTTCCACCATGAAGCATATTGTATCCTTATACTTCTCTACAATACTTTCAGGAATCCTATACCTCATCTGCATTCTTTCTCTAAAAGTCTTCAATTCTAGGGTAATGTAATCTCTAAGTGTGCTTTCTGTGGATGCCTTGTTTGATATATGTGGCATGGTAGGAATGGACTTGTCTAGATACAAGTCTGACACTTTACCAACTATATGAAGGTACATATAGATGATTAGGGACCCAAACCTGAATACCTTAGTCTTATCATGTTTTATAGCTTTGATATTGTCTATCAACTGTGTGCATAAGATTTCACATAAGTTGAACTCTCCATCTTCTTGCACAAGATGGATGGCTGCTAGAATAGTGCCCGCAGACACACTATTCACCCTACTAGTGTGATGAAATCTGTAACCCAATATCATTGATATCAACTTGATTTCTAGTTGCTCTATAGGCTCAATGGTCATGCCGCGCTTATCACTTCTAGATTTACACACTTTCTCCACCATTTTCCTAACATCCTTACCCACTAGAAGGACGACACCTATCTTAGAGAGGCCTATTAACTCATGAATCAAGTCTCTTGTGATTCTTACTGTTACATCTCCAATCCAAAACAAATCATCATGGATTCTACTCAACAATATATTTATCCATTCTTCCTCATAGAATTCATATGCTGTGGCATATTCAACAATGGGGTGATCATTCCATTTTGTGTATTCATCCATGAACATTTTGTCAGGTTTCAACATTGAGTCCATGTGTGCCCTTAACCTATCTAGTCCAATAGGTTCCTTATTACAATAGATGTAAGCCCTTATGTCTTCTACATGCATGATGCCCATCGACATGCAGGAAAATACTCCCTCTAAATCATTTAGGGTTGATTTAAATGGGTGCCTCTTGAAAACATGCCACTTCTTCTTAGAAACATAAAAAAAAATGGGAGTAGCCATGACTTACTTGATATTCACTTTCCAAATGATCTCTAAGATGTTCTAATGGCTTCTGAATCGGCACAACAAGCTAGGGTTTCCTACAATTGATCAAATGCACTACAATTATTGATAGCTCAATCTCCAAATCTTCACAACAACTTCCAAGGCTCAATCTACTCTTCAATCGCTTTGAGTATGAATTCAATGAGTAAACAAACAACTTTTTGAGTACTTAAAGTAAGAAATTTGCCATTAATGCAACTCACATAAACCAGGCTATCACTTCAAATTTTTAAACTTGAGTTCCACCAAAAATCAGCATGTGTGCTCTTGCACAAAGGTTCCCATACACTCCAATAGCTTAAGTCCAAAGGTGCATACTTTGAGGATGAGTATACTAGCCACGCAGGAGTCTAGAGCTAAATTAGCTCCCCCTATGACCCTGAGGGCCATTTATGTAGATTTAGAGGGTGTGTCCACTTGGGATGCATCCAATACATTCTCAATAGCATTGTCCTTCTTTCCTTCTGACCAAATCAAGCTTGCATCCTCTGAGGCTTTTACAAACTTGACTTCTACTTTAGGATCCAAAATTGGTTCTTCAATCCTTTTAGGGCTTTCCTGACCTTGCATCCTTGATCTACAAAACTTTGAGATATGTCCAGCCTTTTTATAGATGTGACAAATCACTGGAGATCTATTATTCCTCGACACATTGATATGAGTCACCATTCTACATGTTCTAGCTGAGTGACCATTATTGTTACATATCTGACATGTAACATTATGAGAACTTCTTGCATTGGTCTGATTCTGATTTCTTTGATCATGTTGAATGTTATTCTTCTTACTAGTCTTGCAATTTATTGCTCTATGACCAAATCTATTACAAGTATAACAATAACCATTGAAAGGTTTTACCTCTGTACAGTTCCTTGCAATGTGTCCATGCTTGTTACATGTAAAATAGGTGCGTTCTACACACTTGCACTCATTCTTAGGAGGATCACTATTGTCTTTGATTTGATCTTCAATCTTTTCAATATCAGTGGAGTCCTTTTGTGAATCATTTCTTTCTCGCATACTGCCAATCTGATTATGTGCTTCATTGTATCCAATACAGCTAGTGTCTCCTTTGATTCTTCTTGTATACAACTGTGATTCTATCAATTCAGCACTGGTGTGTAATTTGTTAATATGATCCTTTGACTTCTATAATTTATATTATGAGTTCTCTTTGATATTCTTTAGCTCCAAGATTTCTAAGTTAGCTTCCCTTACTTATTCATTCAGTTGAAGGTTTTCCTTGACTTGTTCATTCTAGACATCTTGATTGTTCATCAGTTTGTCATCTAATTCTTCAAGTTGACTTAACAAGGATGCATTTTCTTCACTCTACTTCTTGAATTTTTCTTCAAGTTCACTGTTAGAGCATCCTTTCAAATCTTTTCTTAGTCTTTTGATAACTAATTGAGCATCACTGACTTTTTCCTTCAATTCTTCAATTTCTCTTTCTGAATTGTCTAGGTCTTCAAGAGCTGCTTCAAGATTCTTCTCCAAATGTTTCATATCTACTTTTTCCATGATCTCCTTAAGTGGTTAAACTTCTTTGCTAAGGACCAAAGCTCTGATACCAATTGTTAGGAATGGGAACACAGAGAGAGGGGGGTGAATCAGTGTTCACTATATTTTAACTTTTCACTTAATCTAAATACTGAATTATGAATGCTTAAGTACTGAATTAAACATTCACATAAACATGAAACATGAAATCAAAACATGACACCAATATGGTTATGGGGAAACCCAAATAGGTAAAAACCCTGGTGGGACTTGATACCCACTAATAATCTACACTAGTATTTTTTGATCCTTGTTAGAAGATCCTTTACCCTGTTAGGAGTAGCTTTACAATGCTTTTAGTACAGTAGACCTAGTTAAGGGTCAAACCCTGTTAGGAGTCTTTTATAATGAGCCCTGTTAGGGGAGTGGACTCACTGTCCTAGAGGTCACTGCTCAAATGATGAAGGCTACAACCTTCTGAATCAGATACACACTATATCTACAGGTGAATTATTACTGTGACACTACTTGTCTGATCAGTTCCTTTGGTGCACTGATGCTTTGACCTCTAGCAAAGCTCTAATACATCTTATGCTCACTTTGCATACCTCTTCTCTACTTATCACAACTCTCTTCCAACTTCCATGCCGATTACAATGGGCGCACCTTATATTTATGTGCTAATACCAAATATACAATTAGGTCGGCCCTATAACTAATTAAAAATAATGCTTCCAAATGAATTGGCTTAAGCATGCTTACAATTATACATATACATATGTTAGAAACCTAAATACAATGGGCGCATAGCCTCTACAACATTAATTTATAATCGCATACCAAAATAGTCACTGTCGGCTCCATGCTCTATTCGCTGCTAGCACATACTGGTTGTGCAACTTCAATTGACTGTAACTTTCACATCTTTGCATATCTACTTATTCACTCTTGGACTAAGCATAAGTATATTCTAACAACCTTAACTTCCAAGGTGCATACCTTAATTCATCTGTACACACGTGCACTGATGCTCTGAGTCTCTGGTGCTCTGTATGTTATCCAGTCTTCAACACTTAACTGAATTCTGATCTTTACACTTAGTGCGCTGACTCCAAACTGCTATATGACTTTGTTTCCATAATGACAACACTATATCTAGTCATATACTTTAGTATAGACAACTTTCCAACACAAGTAAATAATTCTTTTATGTATTTAATCATGATTTTTTCCTCCAAAGCTAACTCACACTAACTTTCACTTCACTCCTCAATTATAATTTATGACTATTCAATCCACATTGTTAATTACCCCCTAAGTAATCAGTTAACAATTCAATCTATTTCAATCAATCCTCTAATCAAGACAGTCAAGTAGAGTTGAACTCCTACTCACTTTGAGTTAACAGTATCCTCTCATCAGTCAATCCTCCAATCAAGGTAATCAAGTAGAGTTTAACTCTTACTCACTTTGAGTTAACTCTTTCCCCTCATCAAGTCAAACATGTTAAACAAATCAATCAATTAAGTTTAACTCTCACTCACTTTGATTTCAACTCTTCAATCATAGCCATTTAGCCCATCAATCATGGATTCTTTATTGAAACCCCTAAAATTCTTATAAATAAATGGCTTAATCTCTGATTTTGGTAACCATAATTTCTTTTAATTATTATGTTGGAATGATCTCAAGCTCAATTCTAAGAGCCCATATTGCATGACAAGGAGAACACTAGGGAAGGACTACATGGTTTGCATATTTTTTTATTTTGAATGATTTTATATTATTGATCATTTATGCTTTCTAATTTCATTTCTTCCTTTTATGATATTTGGAATACTAATTTCTCTAAAAATATATTTATGGTTGAGATTTGATGTTATTATAGGTTTCTATTGATCCTAAAAAATCCTTCTAGTCAATATATAAATAAAACTCTGAGAAAACTCTAGTCTTATCTCCTCAAGCTCAGGTGAGGTGTTGATGATAGTATGAATCGGGTGAAGTATCCCTAAGCAACTAGCATGGTCAACTAGGCCCTTAAGTGAGTCACACACATACAAATCAATTAGGGAGATGCCATAAAACTTACTACAACCTTGTTAATTAGAGGCCACCTAGCTCATCTCCAAAAAATTGTCTTATTATAGTGCAAGGGGAGGCTAGAATATAATATCCCCCCAATATCAAAAGAGAAAAGGAAACAAGAGCATTTCATACATAAATCAAGATATTGAAATAAAATAACATAAAATTATATGCAAACCCATAATTCATCCTTTTTTTATCCTTCTCATGCGATTTGGGCTCTTAGAATTGAGCTCAAGATTATGCCAAAATAATAACTCAAAGCATGTGTGGTTTTCAAAATCAGATATTAAGCTCTCTATCTATAAGAATTTTAGGGATTTCAATCAAGAATCCATGATTGATAGGCTGATTGGCTATGATTGAAGAGTTGAACTCAGAGTGAGTGGGAGTTCAACTTAATTAATTTATTTGTTTAACAGGTTTAACTTGATGAGGGGAAAGAGTTAACTCAAAGTGAGTAGGATTTCAATGCTACTTGATTGCCTTGATTGGAGGATTGACTGATGAGATAAAAGAGTTAACTCAAAGTGAGTGGGAGTTCAACTCTTCTTGACTACCTTGATTGGAGGATTTACTGAAATAGATTGAATTGTTAACTGATTATTGAGCGGGGAATTAATAATGTGGATTGAATAGTCACGAATTGTAATTGATGAGTGAAGTTAAAGTTAGTGTCAATTAGCTTTAAAGGAATAAATCAGTTTAAATAAATAAAACAATTATAATTGTGTGTGTGACAATTAATAAATAAATAAATAATATTTATTTATGAGAGAAGAACAATTAATTTAATTAAATAAATAAATAATTTAATTATGAGGGATTTTGATTTAATTATTACATCAATGCAATAATTAGAAAGAGGGAATATTAATTAAATATAGTTATTTAATTAATTGAATGACAAGGAATAATTAAATAATATCTAATTATTTAATTACTTTATAGATGAATAATTGATGAAATATTAATTGGATGATTAATAATTAAGGTAATTAATTAAAACCACTTAACTATAGAATTAAGGAGAAATGATGATTTTGATTTTAGAATATGGTAGAATGATATAATTTATTGAATAATAAAGATTATTAAATAGAATAAATAAGAATATTAGTAATGTCATTGTGTTAGAGTAATATGTCATTTTTAAGTGTCTACATTTTGCCCCTCTTTGATATAATGTCTTTAAGGTGTTGTTTCAAAGAATAATAAAAAATATTCTCTGGTATGCCCCAACAAGAACAATGTGATGGTGAGGTAAATGATGTACCCTCGAGAGATTGTTTATGCAAGAAAGGCATGAATATCACTCTTGAAAATAAGATGATGGTATATATAATGTTTATGAGATGCAAAAAATGTTCTGATATGCTCCTACGTTATGTGATGGATGTATGCATTTTCTATATGATGTGATGTTTATGAGATGAAAAAAAATTATGAGATGATTTTATTGTTGTGGATGTATGCACTTTCTATACTATCATGTTTATGTACCTTTTATGATGTGACTAGATGTGATGCACTTGATATGATGGATGAGTGCATTATGATTTCTATTTAATGATGCCTAATTTATGCCATATGTACTAACATGCTTATGCAGGATGCAAATATTTTGTTTGTATCATGGTACTCTATCACAAGGACTTATTAGGACTGATAGAGAGAATTTGTTAATAATGAGACTTTTTAGAAGATGTTGGTTATGGAATAATTGAGAATGAATCCTTGATTGAAACCCTTAGATTGTAGTAAGTAGAGAACTTAATGGTTTAATAACCATGATTTTGATTTCAAATTGATTTGAGCTATTTATTTATCATCATTAAGCCACTTTATTATAGAAAAAATGGATACCATCCTACCAAGATATGAATGATCAAGGTATGATTCTCCTCTTGCATTAAAAACAAGCACGTTGAATAGACAAGGAATATGAGTCGATCCATCTAGGTCGAGCATTCAAAGCTAAGGTATGTGTGGTGTATCACAACCAAAGTATCTATTTCAATGTTGTAATTAAATAATTGTATATGGTTGTGAAGGCCCTTATCACAGATACCCAGATTTCTCTTTTAAGACTTCATGACAAACATTCCACAAACAACAGACAAAGAAAAATAAGTCATGAACCATCATGGTATCTCTAAATTTCTTGTGGACATCTCGAAGATGCATAAGAACATGACTTGCAAAAATCAAGACATAATAAGACTAACTCAACTCAACAAGTTACAACAATATTGATTATGTGTCTGTGTTTTTTGTGGTAGTTTGGATATTAAATTTTGACATATTATTAGTGCTATCTAATTCCAAGAAAATAAGGTACCCCGTCTAAGACTACTCTATCTAATTTTGAGCGATCCTTCCCTTCTCTAAGACAACATGATCTTTTCCAAAATGCTTTGCAGTGGGACTGGTTTGATAGATAAGACAGTTTGGGTATTGTAGCTGAGGACATGTTGACTAGTTTTGACTATTTTAATGAGGTTCTGTTGAAGTTCAGATGTGTTCAATGATGTTGTTCAATGCCTATTTTTGAAATGCCAAAAGAATTGGTTTATGTATAAAGAATATTATTGCATGATTTTTGGTGGTTTTTTTATTTGTTTGGTTGTCTTCAATAATTTTTGGATCTTTTTCTAAATGGTTTTAGAATTTTTAAGATGATTTTATGTTGTTTTTGGAAAAAAATTTAAAAAAATTGTTGTGTTTTCTATTTTTTTTTTCAAGACATTTTAAATCACTGAATCGGGTGAAAGGAATATGTCATGATTTATTCTCAAACATGATTGTATCTATTTTCCCCAGTTTTTAGAAAGGCATGGAATGCTATGAATGGATGAATGAGTTGATGAAAAGACAATGGATAGGTAAAAAATGGAATTGGAGTTGATTTGGACTATCTCGCAATGGGATAACATGTTTGCCCAAGCTAAGGGACTAGATATGGTGGCTATGTAGGCAATAGAAAGACACACTGAATGAAATGAGATCTATGAGGAATGTATATGTCAAGGGACTTCTGAAAATATGTTCTTAATTTTTTAATGTCCTTAATTTTGATCAAGACCAAGAAAAGGATTTGGGATTAGGAAATATGAAACATGAAAATAGATTATGAAAGTAAGGGATGGATAAGATGAAGGAATATTGTAGGGTGTGTATAAAATGAAGTAGAAAGGATGTATGATGCCTTGTCAAGATCAAAGATGGAAAAAAGGGATATGGGTGGATAGGACTACGAAGGATGTGATAGGTAGGATTGCATGAATGAAACTTTCCCCCAAGTGTAGAGGGTAATGGATTACACATGACACCTATTTTCCAAGTTTTCATCATGGTACTTTCCCAAGATGCCATAAGAAATGGTTTTCAACATAGGATGAATTATTTCTTGATTTCTATTTTTTTGTGTCACACAAGGAGCCTATTTTCTAATTGTTTACATTGGTAACCAATATATGGAGGTCATCAGGTAGATTGTTTCTGAGGAAACATGAATGAGTAGGGATGGGCTAAAATTCTATAGAGATAGGGGTATCTCTGATAAGGATCCTGAAAGGTTCCTTGATACATAAAAGGAAAGGAAGAGGCTAGTGAAGGTGGACATCTCCTACCATAATCTGAAGTGTATCTCTTGGCCTTTGAGGTTTGTTCTATATGCTATCATAAACTACATTACACTTGATGGTAGATTTACCAGGGCTTATGGCCACCATTTTATGTTGTTAAATCATTTTAGATATGATGAGAAAATAAGTTTCCCTTTCTATTTGTTGAGTTCTTTAGACTACACTATTAAGAGTCTGCAAAAGGACCCTCAAGGGGATCATGCCTCACACTAGGGTTTAATGTTACTAGTGTTTGATCTTCTTAAAACTAAAAAGGTGGAAAAATCATTTCTTAAGGGTAGAGCTAGGGAAGAAGAAGAAACTAAAGGGGATGAGGCTAATGATCTTTATGAAGAAGAAACTAAAGATGATGAGGACAAGTCCTTGGAGGTTAAATCCATAAAAAGAGCTAAATTCAAGGGGTCTACTTCTAAGACAAAAAAAAAAAAAAAAGGTAAGACTATTGTGGAGGACTTTTCTACTGAAACAGATACGGAAGAGGTGACTATGAGGAAGAAGGAGATAAAGTTAAAGGTAAGAGTAAAAGAGTGGATTTGAGTAGATATAGGAAAAAAGATAAAAGCATCAAAATCCCTTTTAAGAAGAACATTGTCATCTCTTCTAAGGGTGAAGAAGACTCTAGGTAGAAGAAGAAACAAGGTAATGAGGAAAAGATTTGTGAGGAGATTGTGGATGAAGGGAAAATGGGTGGGGATTTTAGCAATCTATGTGAGGGTCAAAATTCTCTACAAAGGGAGGAGGAGAGTTTGCAAGCAACTAATCAAGTTGTGGAAAATATTGTGGGGAGGATTGATAAAGTTGCCTTAGTGACCAAGGGGACTGAGGAGAAGAGGACTAACAATGAATAGCAGGGTTAGGGCTGTTGTGAAAGATAGAGATTGCCTTGTGGATTTCACCTGGACCTTGGGGAAGCTAATGGATGATGTCACCATGGTCAAAGAAAAAATGTGGAAGATTATGTGTGATATCAATATTTTCAAAAAGGTGAGCATAGGAGATAAATTGGTTATTGTTTGCCTTGAGGAAATGAGGGATGTTATTGGAAAAGTGGATGCTTTTGCTACCATGGTTGAGAAGGTTATCAAGCTGGAAAAGAGCCTGAAAGAGAAAGAGGCTAGGGCTATTGAAGGGGGCTTTGAGGGTAGGCTTGGAACTCTAGAAAAAAGTGTGGAAAAATTAGAGGATATGGTGAGGAAAATAGGGGAGCAAAGTCATGCTATCCTCAAAGATTTTTTTGATCATGTTAGGTTCCTGGTTGATAAGATGGAGCAGGCTAAAGGTGAGAATGAGGTGAAGGACTTGAAGGATCCTTTGGGACTTCAAAAGAGAACTTGGGAGAGCACCAAGAAGATTGAGGCCAAAGATGACAAGGAGCTAAAAGAGCTCAATAAATCTGTTGTTGAAATGCAGCTTATGGTGCTCCAAGGTAGGGACCTTATAAAAAGTATTTAGCTATCTCTTTGTGATGTCCTATCTTTTTGTTGTGCTATCCTTTTATGTTTCTCTTGGTGTTTCTTTGTTTGTTCCTAGGTAGTTGTGATGTATTTTTTCATGTTTCTATTCTTGGGTGTTGAGGCACAGTCTTTGTGATCTTTTAATGGATTATCTGTAAGTTCTTTGTATAAGGTTTTGGGTCTTTTCAAAACCTATTTTTACTTAATCAAAACTCTTTTTTGACATATTTGGAAGACAATGGACATAGGAAATAACATGAAGGAAAGATCGAGCATCTTGTTATTTAGATAGTATTCCTAAAGGACGTGTTGGAAACTATAATTGAAGCAAGTGTTGTATTGTCATTGATGTCAAACCTTAACTGGTAAGATTATTTCTATCTAAGAAAGTACTATATCTATTTTATTATTGAGAAGGATTAGGGCAAGGTTGATAACAATAGCACCTAAGGAAAGGTTGAGTTATCTTGATACTTCAATGAGTACTTGATTATGTGGCACAATGATAAGATAATGTATTGCTTATCTAAGTAAGAAGGAAGACTAAACAAGTAGGCTTAACCGAGAAAAAGTGAAGAAATCTAGTTTAAGCCAAGTGATGTTAGTGTCGACCGAGCCAGTATATGTCGAGTAAATTCAATGTTGACCGAACATTAGTTAATTGTTGAGGAAGATAGTATTAGCCGAGGAAATAGTTTTAGTGGTGATCGGGCTACCCAGTGAAGACCGAGGAGTTGAACATAGTATTGACTGAGCGTCAGTAATTTACATTTGAGGAAGAATTTAGATTCCTAGCCAACATAGTTGAATTCTTAGATTATGTAAAACATGTTGACTTTATTTATTGATTGTACAAAAGCATTTAATGCACTATAAACCATTTTATTTTGATTCCATAAAGAGATTTGAGATGTTTCTAGAAGGATGGATGAAGAACATAAATTTGGAAGGATTCGATGAATCTGACCTAACCCTAAGATCTATGGAGGAGATTAATCGGCAAAAGTTGGATCGACCTAAACAAAGAGGTATTAAGGAAAACTAAGTGTGAGGTTGAACAGAGAGGATGCTGGAGTTGTTTTTATTGACTATATAAGCAGAAAAGGATGAAGGAGGAGTTGTGATTGCTTGAAGGGATTTTCGAGAAAATTAGTGATGGAGATGGAAATGGATCACAGTTAGTAAGCCAGCATATGTGTACGGAATTGGATCTGATATTTACAAAGTGAGTTGTATGTTTTCAGATCAAACATTGCTATTAATTTCTAACCATTGTATCAGTTTGAAATCCTTTAATCAAGATTGACCTAACAGTCATAGGTATAAATCCTTTGAACAAGGTTGCATTCTAATGGAATGTATGTAAGTCCTATAAAAAGGTGCACTTTTAACATAGTGGTTGAAATACTTTAACTGGGTCACACCTGACAGTGTGTTTGTAACCTTTGACAAGGTTGGCTTTTCACAGAGCTCACTTCAGAAGAGTGAAAATATCAGTAACATGTGATAAAGTGGTTTTTCCCAAATTGGGTTTCCACTATAAATCATGGTGTTAATGCTTGTGTGAATGTTTTGGTTTGAACATTTCCGTGTTTTGCAAGTTAAATACTATTGGATAGTGGACTGCACTATTATATGTTTCTGTTATGTATTCAGTAATGACCGAGTAGCTGTTGGTTGTTAGATCTAAATTATTAGAGAGTTTGAAAGTTTATTTTATACATCTAGACCTAAGAACAACTGATTCACCCCCCCCTCTTTATTGTTCTAAATCATATTAACAATTGGTATTAGAGTTGTTGGTGCTTACAGAGAACAATTTTAAAGGTACTTCAAGTAAATGATCAGGATGTATAAGAAGGAGGTACCGAAGCTAAATAAGTAGAACTTCCCTGCTGGAAGAGTTTGATGAAACTGCATCTAACCGGTATTGGTGATTCATCAAAATATTACATTGAGCATGACTATGTTACACCCGTTGCACCTCTAACTGCCGAGGAGATGAAAGCTAAACAAGAGCACAATCAAGCAATGTTGGAGATTGCATCTACCTTAATCTATCCATAATTTGAAGACATCAAAGATTGCACAAATGCAAAGCAACTGTGGGACACTCTTGCAAACATCTATGGTGGTGACATAAATATACTAAGGGCAAAAGTTGAAAGCCTAAGAGGTAAATTTGATGAAATGAAAATGCAAGAAGGTGAGAATATTGCACAGTATTGTGGTAGAATAAAAGAAGTTGTAAATTCTATTAGAGGAGACAATGGAACTATTTATGATGAGACTATGATTGGAAAAGTTTTCAGAACTTTGTGTCCTATTTATGCCATCAAAATTTTAGCAATTCAAGAATCTAGATGTAACACTAATAATACTCTTACTTTGGAAAGTCTTGTTGGTAATCTTACTACTTTTGAGCTTTCTATTTTTGATAACTTCACTATTGCTAATGTTGAATCTGCATTTAAGTCACAAATAGTTCTGAGTAAGTCAAAGAAAGAAAAAGAAAGGTGCATCAGTGAGAGTGAAAGTGAAACTGACACATCTGATGAGGAACTAGAGGATCTTGAAGCTCTTATGGCCAGAAGATTAAAAAGGGGAAAAGGAAAGTACAAAGGTAAACTCCCTATCATATGCTTCTCATGTAATAAAGTTGGTCATATAGCTGCAAGATGTCCTGACAGGAATGACAAGGATGAGGAAAGAGATAGCAAGCATAAAGACAAAAGAGAAGACAAAGGTTATTGAAGGTGCAAGGAATACAAAGGAAAAGGTAAGAAATCCTGCTATATTGCTGAAGAAGAAAGTGACGCTGATAGTGATGATTTTGAAATTGAAGTAGTCTATGTTGCTATGAAAGATGAGTTTGATGAGGATGAGAAAACTGTACTGGTATCCTATCTGAACAAAAATGATAAGTGGATTATTGATAGTGGTTTCTCATACCACATGACTGGTGAAAAAAGTAAGTTTGATACCTTAGATCATTACAAAGGTAGAAGTGTTAAATTTGGTAATGATGCACCATGTCTTGTTCGAGGTAAATGATTGATTAAGTTGATTGATAAGATCACTTGTGAAAATGCTTACTGGGTTGAAGGTCTTAACTATAATCTGCTAAGTGTTGCACAGCTTAATAGCACTAAATACCAAGTGTAATTTCATCATAGGAAGGCTAAAATATTTGATACCACTGGTGAACTAATTGGAAGTGGAGAATAGACAAGAGGTAATTTGTTTTATCTAGACCTATCTGAAGAGACATGTATGATTGCACAACTTGATGATATATGCTTATGGCATAAGTGGTTATGTCATGTTAACTTTGATAATCTGGTAGAAATCAGTAAAAAGAAGAAAGTGAGAGGACTACCAAGATTGAAGAAACCTAACAATGTAATGTGCAAACAATGTCAGTTGGGTAAGATGACAAAGTCTAGTTTCAAGAGCAAGACTTTTACTTCTGATAATGCTTTAGACTTGGTTCATACTGACCATTGTGGACCTATGGGTGTACAAAGCTATTGTGGTGCTAGATATTCTATTATGTTTGTTGATGATTACACCAAAATGATGACTATAATGTTCTTAAAATAAAAATATGATGCTTTTCAATTTTTTAAGTGGTGTTTGGCTAAGGTTGAAAAGGAGATAGGTAGGAACCTGAAGTGTTTGAGATCTAACCAAGGTGAAGAATTCATATCCAATGAGTTCAATCTATTTTACAATGATAGAGGAATCAAGAGACAAATGTCTGCACCTAGAACACCTCCACATAATGGTATAGCAGAGAGAAGGAATAGATCTATCATGGATTGTGCAAGGACATTGATGATCGAGAAGAATGTTGCACAAAAGTACTGGAGAGAAGCTATAAGTACAACTTTTTATACCCTTAACTAAGTACATATCAAAAAAGGTACAAATATTACACCTTATGAGTTATGGCACAGGTATGCACCTAATGTAAAGTACTTTAGAATTTTTGGGAGCAAATCTTATATACTAAAAGACAATAGGAATGGAAAGTTTGATGCTAAAAGTGATGAGGGCATATTCTAAGGTTATTCCACAAAAATAAAAGCTTACAAGTGTTTGAACTCTAACACTAACAAAAGTGTGGAAAGTGTAAATGTCAAAGTTGATGAGTATGCAGAGAAAAATGAATAGGAAAGCAAGAGAGAACCAGAAGATTATAGATTTTTTGTATATATAGAAGAAGGAGAGGTAACTGATAAACTTTCACTTCATGCAAAGTCTTGGGTAAGCAATATCAAGCACCAGGGAAACTATGTCAAGCAACAGGAGGAAGCTGTCGAGTATCAGGAAGAGGTTGTCGAGCATTCAGAAGTCGAATCTGAAAATATTGTTGGTGAACCTGAAGAGAAAGAAGAAAGGAGAGAAGAACCTATTTTGGCACAATATGTAATGAGACATCACAAGCCTGAACAAATCATTGGAGATAAAGAAACTGAAGTTCTGACCAGAAGCAAGTTAAGTGACCCTACATGTTTACTATATGAATTTGAGCCTAAGAAAACAATGGAGGCATTAGAAAATGAAGATTGGATCCTAGCCATGAATGAGGAGATAGACCAAATAGAGAAGAATGATACCTGGACTCTGGTGCCGAGACCAAAAACAAAAATGTCAGTGGAGCTAAGTGGGTGTTCAGAAATAAGTTGAATGAGCATGGACAAATCACAAGGAATAAAGCAAGGCTGGTATGCAAAGGCTACACACAAGAAGAAGGAATAGATTATGGGGAGACATTTTCCCATATAGCAAGATTGGAAGAAGTAAGAACTCTACTTGCATATGTTGCCTATAAAGATTTTAAGGTATACCAAATGGATGTCAAGTCTGCATTTTTAAATGGTAGATTAGAAGAAGTGTACATTAAACAGCCTGAAGGATTCATTGATCCAAACAAGAGACTATATCATCTTAAAATGGAAGCACTTCCATCATGATAGGTTTAGCACCCTCTTTTAGTACATTTATCATGATAGACTTGCATTTATGATGCATTTTGCACTTGATTTCTTCGTTCTAGGTGAAATTAGGGTTAGGATCCTGAGGATTCTCCTTAATTTCCCTCTTCCATGGCTCTATTTTATAGGTAGGACTTAGAAATAGGTCCTCCTAGCCTTCATCATGATCATCATAGGATTTTGTGCCTCCCTAGCACTCTGTCTGACATCATTTCTAGGTCTCTGGGCATCCCTGGGACCTTCTGTCCCTGATTTTGGAAAGATTTGGATCTCTAGGTCAAAGAGGGCCTAGACCCTAACCTAGGTCAGATTCAAGGTCATCCCTAACCTAGGTCAGGGTCTACCTCATCCCTGACCTTGGTCAAAGATGAGGTCATCTTTAACATCCTCTAGAATTTGTTCCCCTTTTCAGATTTGGTCCCGGTGGGCCCCAAAATCAATGTCGGGCCTTCGGATCCAAGTGTGGAAATGTTTTAATTCAATATTAATTTAATTATTTTCCCTCCTTAGTTGGTTATTGTGATTGGACCATAATTCAAGGTGAAATTTGAATTATGGGTCCTCACATTACTCTAGGAGCCTCACCTTGAAACCTCTATATAAAGACTCTCATTTGCCTTCATTTACACATCAAGGATCTACCAAGAAATTTCATGATCAAGTGCTCTCAAGGAGATGATTTCATGAACAAGGACATCAAGAAAGCAATTGATGGTGAAGTGGAGATGCAAGATTGCAAGAGGGTGATATAGAAGATCAAGCCATTGTTGATATCAAGCATCTTTGTGAACACACCATTGTGAACATTTATTTGGAGCAAGAGAGGATCCTTCTTCCTTGATCCACCATTGTCAAATATTCAAGCATTCAAAGATACAATCATGGGATAGCAATTACAAATTATGAGTTTGGTGAGAGTACTTTAGCCTTGGGGGCTCGGTATGTTTTCTTGTCATATTCAAATTTATGCATTTCTTTCTCATACACATTCATGCTAGGGTTTTAATCTAGAGGATTAGATCTTGGCATTGCACTTTCAATACACACACACATTCTATTTCAATCGGCTATTCGTGGAGGTGGAGATCACCAAAATGGGGGTTTGACTAAGGCAAAACCCTATATAGCCACCCCAAAAACACCATTTTTCAGATATCCATAGTCATTGTTTTGAGAATTGGAGGACGGATTTGAGTACCCTTTTCGGAAAAATTTTGAGATCTGGGAACAAATTCAAAGTCGACCTTCAAAATCTTGAGGTAGTCTTTGACCTTTTATCGAGGTCAAAGACTGCCTATTGCTAGAATGACAAAAAAAATTTGGGTTTTCTCTGTTACATTTTTTTGGTCCTGGATCTGGTTGCAGAATCTTCTGAAACTATGCACAAGCTTCAAAAAATAGGTATTTCTAGATCTATTATAATATTAGGTATGTATCTTATTCTATTTAATGTCAAGCATTTCCAAGTTTACTTATTCAATTTCAATCCAAAAACAAATAAACAAATGAATAGGTGAATGATAGATTGCATTATCAAAGATCCATTTTTAACCTTATTCATTTTGGTGAACCCGAACCAAAATCCTTATTAATTTTTCAATCTCTCCTTATTGGATTTTTAAGAATCCAATAATTTTTCAATCTCTCCTTTCACCATTTTTAACCTTATTCAGTCATTAAGTTTTCTAGGTTTTCTCTGTTACATTTTTCTAGTCCCGAATCTAGTTTCAGAATCTTCTGAAACCGTGCACAAGCTTCAGAAAATAGGTATTTCTAGATGTATTCTATTATGAGGTATGTATCTTATTCTATTTAATTTCAAGCATTTCCAAGTTTACTTATTCAATTTCAATCCAAAAACAAATAAACAAATGAATAGGTGAATGATAGATTGCATTATCAAAGATCCATTTTTAACCTTATTCATTTTGGTGAACCCGTTTACAAAAACTCTTTCTTTTTGGTGTTAGATTTAGATCTTTCATGTTTATAAGATTATAATTCTTGCATTTATATCTTTCTTGCATTTATATTTCAAAAATACAAAAAAATTGCAAAATCTCTTGAAAATACAAAAACATTTACATTTTCATGCTTTTAGTTTTTCGTTGTATTCAACATGTATGATTCTTGTTTTGAATACTTTGATGAGGCTTTTATTGTACAAGAGGATAGATTCCCTAATGAGGTACATGGTAGTGAGGATGAACATGGTTCGGATAAGATCTCCATGGATCCTATTCCTATTTCACTCTCCTCCACAACCTCTCCAATTGACCTTTACCATAGGGTGTGTGCATGGTTACCTTCATGTCCCACTATTTGCAACATTTATAAACCTAAAATGATATATCCTACACCTTTGATAACGGTAAAAGGATGTCCTCGCATAACAATTAAGGGTAAACCTGGACATCCTTTGGATTTCTTTGATAACACAGATTCTGTTTCACATGCTTATCACACACAGAATAACCCTTAGCCTATTGTTCCAGTTTCTTTACCTCCTTCTCAACCTATGCTTCCTCAAGCACCTAGGTTTCCATCTACCTTTAGGGAGTATAACTTAGTTGACCAATTACGTGCTACTCCTACTAAGATATCTTTATGGGAATTACTTCAAACTTCCCCGACATATCATGAGGCATTGCAAAAAGATTTATCTACTCTTCCTGCTTCACCTCCTAATCAAGAAAACATTCATTCTATTTTAGATTGCATGCATACTATGCCTTCTATACCTCCTATTGTGTTTTTTGATAATGATTTACCTTCTCTCGAGGTGCAGAATCAATATGATGCTCTTATGGTTGTTGTCTCTATTAACAAGAGTATCATTTGAAGAACTTTAATTGATATCAGATCTGGGCTTAATGTTTGTATCAAGGATATGCTTCAAGATATTAAGGTTGATCTTACAACTATTCAACCCAATAATGTTCCTATACATGGATTTGACAATATTGTGAAGAAAACTTTGGGCATTATTACCTTACATGTTAAAGTTGGTCCATTTATTTTAAATACTCCTATTCATGTTATGCCTAGACCTCTCAATTATAACCTTCTTTTAGGAAGACCATGGTTACATACTATGCATGCAATTCCTTCTACTCTTCATCGCAAGGTTAGGTTCATCTATAACAACTTAATGTATACATTGCTAAACTCTCTGAGCCTCTTCAACCTAGTAAAGAGACTGAAAAGCAACCAGAGATACAACAATCTAAGATAAAACAACTTGAGATTCAACAATCGGATGCTCCATCTTCTTCTTTAACTAAGGATGATTGGGGGACATTGGATTTTAATCCTACTTTTATTGGAGAATATAAGGTTTCTAATCTGGAATTCATGAAACAACAAAATGAATTTGAGAAAAAAGTCTTTACTCCTTCCCCGCTTTCTGAGGAACTAAAAATTAATTTTGTTGCTGCTTCGAGTAATGAAATGATTGAAACTATAAAGCCTGATTGTTATGATATTGTGACATATGCCACTCCTTGGACTCCTTCTGATATGACTGATCGATATGGTCCTGGTTATCATATGCTTAAGAAATCAAGATTTAATGGAAAAGGATGTGGTAAATATAAACAAGGTATACAAGTACCTTTGGATAATGAAGTTTATGATCATACATATGGATTAGGATTCAATCCTTATAGACAACCATCGGATTTTCCTCTTAAAATCATATTTGCATTGCACAGTTGAAATTGGTTAACCCACTTATCATTGACTTTAATAAAGCACCTACTTTGGATATTTTTCTTGAAGATGAAGCTTTAATGGAATTTTTAGGGGTTTATGAAGACTTACCTAAGTTCCATCACAAATGAAAAAAACCTTATTGTTTAAGTTCTAATGCTTATTTTGGGGAACATGATAAACAAGATACTCTCCCTTTATTGAAGGATCCTCTGATACAAAGTGATTTGTTAATAACTGAAACTATTTATATTCAAATGGATGAGAAAAACTCTGAAAAGATGATAAAGATTGGGAAATGTTTAAATCAGGATGAACATGATCAGTTGGTTTCCCTTTTGCTTGAATTTAAGGACATCTTTGCTTGAACATATTCAGATATGTCGGGTATTGATTCTAAGATTGTTACTCATAACACTGTTTTAAAACTGAATATGAAACCTATAAAATAGAAAATTCAAAAGATGAACCCACGAATTGCTCTATTAGTCAAAGGAGAGATTGAAAAATTATTCGATTCTGGATTTATCCATTCTATTGACTACTCAAATTGGATTTCAAATATTGTGCCTATTTCAAAAGGAGAAAATAAGATAAGAATGTGTACTGATTTCAGAGATTTAAATAAGGCATCCTTAAAAGATGATTTCTCGTTACCTAACATTGATATGATTGTGGATTCAACAACGGGTCATGCCTTGTTATCTTTTATGGATGGTTTTTCGGGATATAATCAAATCTTTATCCCTCCTCAAGATCAATTTAAGACTACATTTATTACACCTTGGGGAACCTTTTGTTGGGTCATGATGCCTTTTGGATTAAAAAATGTAGGAGCAACTTATCAACGTGCCATGACATTGATTTTTCATGATTACATTCATAAGATCCTTGAAGATTATGTGGATGATATCTTAGCAAAGTCTATACAAAGAGAAGATCATGTTACTATTTTACGACAGATGTTTGAAAGGATTAGAAGTTACAACATGAGATTGAATCATAAGAAATGTGTCTTTGGAGTCAATTCCGGTAAACTATTAGGATTTATAATCTCTAAGCGAGGCATAAAAGTAGATACTGAAAAGATTGAAGCTATTGCTAATATGTCTCCTCCTAAGAATATTTCTCAATTACAAAGTTTACAAGGAAAAATATAAGCTATTCATCGCTTTATATCTAATTTAGTGGACCGTACTATCCCTTTTACTTCCTTTCTTAGAAAGGATACCACTTTCTCTTGGAGTGATGCGTGTAAACAAGCTTTTGAACAATTTAAGGAGTATCTTGCAAACCCTCCTATCTTGCAACTTGCTAAATTTGATAAACCATTTCATTTTTATACTTTAGCGACTTCGAAGGCCATGAGTGCGTTGTTAGCTCAAAATGATGATGATGGTAAGGAACCTGTCTATTACATTAGTCAAACTTTACTTGATTACGAAACAAGATACACAGATTTAGAAAGACAATACCTAGCTATAGTTTATGCATGTCAGAAACTCAAGCATTATCTTATAAATGTTGAAGTTAATGTGATTGTCAAATTTGATCCTTTGAAACATCTTTTCTCACAGACTGATCTCTCTGGCCAGTTGGCAAAGTGGGTGATGTTGCTTACAAAATTTGATATTAATTTCATCTCTCAAAATTATATTAAGGGACAAGCGTTAACAAATTATTTAGCTAAACCTCCTTGTCCTCATCCAGATACATGTTCTACTTCAATAGAATTCCCCAATGATAATATTCTAGCTATTCAACAGGATGATATTTGGGAATTATATTTTGATGGGTTTAAATGTAAAATAGGTTCTAGTGTGGGTATTATATTGATTCCCCCTATGAAAAACCCATCCCTTTATCATACAAATTAACCTTTCCTTGTACTAATAATATTGCAGAATATGAAGCTCTTATAGCTGGTCCACGAGCAGCTTCATCCCTTAATATCAAACATTTACAAATATATGGAGATTCGCAATTAATTGTTGAACAGATTAAAGGAGGATATTAGACTAAGAATGATAAAATGACACAATATAGAGATTTAGCTCTTGATGTGCTTTCACAATTCTCCTCTTATATGATTCACACTTTACCTAGGAAGGATAATCGACATGCAAACGCCATGGCTAGCGCAGCTTCCTTGGTTTGTCTTGAGAATAATGCTAAAATTTTTCAATTTACTATACAAACTCTTAAAAGCCCTGCAATTTTTGAAAAATATTACCTCTGATTGTTTCAATTTGCATTTAGATGAATGGTATTCACATATTTTTCATTTCTTGAAAGATGGTACTTTTCCTGAATCAACAACAAGGAACACGCGTAATCGTATTAGAAATCTTATAGTGTGTTACATCATTTTAGGAGATACGCTTTATAAACACTCTTATGAAGGATTATTATTAAGATGTCTCAATAGAACTGAAATCCCTATAGATTTTGTAGAAGCTCATTCCGGTTCTTGTGGGGGGCATTTTGGTGGAAAATTCTTGGTTAATAAATTGCTTAGAATGGGATATTATTGGCAAACAATGGAGCAAGATTCTTTCATGTTTGTTAAGAAATGTCCTCAATGTCAACAACATAGTAATTTGATTCATGCTCCTACTCGTGAGCTTCATAATCAAGTTCCTCCATGGCCTTTTAGTGTTTGGGGTTTTGACCTTATTGGAAAAATCTCACCAACTTCTTCTCAAGGACATACTTACATTCTAACTGCTACGGATTACTTCACGAAGTGGGTCAAAGTTGTCCCTCTTCGTTCAACAATGGCAGATATTATTTTTGATTTCATCCTTAATAATATCATAGCAAGATTTGTTATTCCTTTGATGATAATTTTGGATAATGGTACCCTTTTAAAAACAAAGAAGTCACAAAATTCTTGGAGAAATATAGAATTCAACATATATTTTCAACTCCTTATTATCCGCAATCTAATGGACAAGTTGAAGCATTGAATAAAATCATTGAACAAATTTTGATAAAAATAGTTAGTAAGCATGTGAAAGATTGGCATACTCAACTGACTTATGCTTTATGGGCTTACAGGACTAGTGTTCGTACTACCATGGGTACTTCTCCTTATAACCTTGTCTATGGTACTGATGCTATTATGCCTTTGGAACTATAAATACCTTCCCTATGTGTTTCATTTCATGGGATAATTGATAAAGATACTTTTCATGAACAACACTTACAAGAACTAGAAATGTTGGATGAACAGCGAATACATGCATTACAACATATAAAAGCTTATCATAAATCTCTTCAAAAGCAATACAATCATAAGGTCATTGAATGAACATTTGCGATTGGTGCTTTAGTCCTTTATGAGAATCAACAAAATGTGAATGCTTTACCAGGTGAAAAAGGAAAATTTAGCCCTAATTGGCTTGGACCTTTTGTTGTTATTGAAGACTTTGGTTTAGGTGCTTATAAACTTGCCGATATGGATGGTGTTTATTTTAAGGAACCCATTAATATTATGCATCTTAAACATTATTATCCTTAATTTCATTCTTTATTTCCTTATGTATTTGTGTATTCCTTATAAAGTTTTTTTTATAGGTTATGTAGTTCTAACAAAATTACATATTGAATATATTCACGCACTTTCTTTCTTTCTATTAAGTTTTATATTGATGAAAATATAGTAATCAAACATAGAACTAATCATTAGAGAAAGTTTTTCATTCATCAAAAAGATTTTTTCAAGTTCTAATACATATGTGGCCAATGGCCCTATTTATCACTATGTCTATCACTACACTCTAATGGTCGATGACTCCTGGATCTCTCTACCCTATGATAGGAGGATGGAGATATGTGTGTCTGTGTGTGGGTCCTAGATATTCTCATACCATGTAAACTCCCTCGACCACTCTGTAGCTCAGCCATCAGCCTCTCCTCCCTTTCTCTGCACAACCTCAGCTCTCGCTAGATGCATGCAAAGATATCGGCATGCCTACCATGATCTCTGCGACCAATGGAAGAATCTCACTTGTTGGGCAGAATTTGGTAGGATATAATGGTATCCTTGATAATCTTGGATACAAAGCTCCTCCACTCCACTATGCTAGTTGTAGAATGACAATGCATTTATTAGTCCAATATCTCTTTCATCTCAAATCAAATTCCATATTTAATCAAATTTCATATTTCATACCTAGGTCTCCCTCCTGGACATCACTAAAAGGTCTAGATAGTGGGGGCATGGAGTGACTACTCTCTCCATGCTCGCTATGTCTAGGTCACAGTGGTGGTGTCTCTGTGTGGGGCCGTGGGGGTCGTCGTGATCTTAGTGGCAATGCATGAATAATGTGTACATCTGCACCCATATCACTACCTGGGGGCATCTCCTTTGCTCTCTCCTCCTCCATGGGCTCTCCCTCATAGATGTGCTCCTCCTCATCTCTGACATCCTCATCCTCCTCTATTGTACCACTATCCTAGTGTGTCCTCTTGGTAAAACCTGGATCACCTGTGGGATAATCCTCAGGGAAGATGGGGTGGGTGCCCTGCAAACTCTAGTACATGATGTAATCTTGGCTCATGCTTGAATAGGTCACATCTTCTAGTACCTCTATGTCCTTTGTCTCATTGGCATCAGTGTCCTCTATGTCTACTATCGATGGTCGTTGCATGGCGTCAGGTCTCTGATAGTACCTCATTGAATGTACATAGCGAGGTACTGCTCTAGGGACTCCTTGTAATAGGTTGAACTACTTCATCATCTGATCATAATAGTAGGGCATCACTATATGACTCTAATGACCCTCTAGTAGCTTTCACCGCTATGAATATCTCATCTGGAGTCATGTATCAGGCCACTCTATCATCTAGCAGTAGGGTCTCCATATCACATCAGTGCTTGAAATGTGGTCTAGATGTATTCTCCAATAGAGGATATCTCCAAACTACCAAGCATCTCTCAGAGGATACATAAAGACTCTCAATGTACTCACATCTACCATCACTAGAACTCCCTATGGGTGTGTAAATGTGAAATTCTCAAACAACCAAATCTGCAAGAGCGTGCATATCAACAGACTCTCCCTCTAATATCTCACTAACTAACCTAGCTCATGGTATAGCTGAGCTAGCATGCTGCAACCCCATGAGAACACAGTCCTCTCCCTCTACATCCTCTATATAAGATGTGTAAGAGGTGTACAAAATATGGTACCCTTTGCATTGGGTAACACAACCAAGGATACTCTGCAAAGCATCACTCACCGTACTAAAGGTGTCGGGCCTGATAGTATGGAAGATCATAGGACCTAATCTAACTGGGTCCACATCTATGGAACCCACCCTATACAAAACTCTGCATCTACATGAATCTCCTCAAAAGCTCGTGGTGCTCTAGGTCTGACAGTCTCACCTCGGATCGAAAGTCGCAAGATCCTGTAGACGTCCTCTAAAGTCACTGTGATCTCTCCAAAGGGAAGATGGAAGGAACATGTGTCCTCATCCCACCTCTCTATTAGAGATGATAGCATGGCTTGGTGTAGTCTGATCTATGGAAGGACTGATACCTATTATAGTCCCACATCTCTTAGTAACTACATCTCATCATCATTAAGCTCGAACAATCTCTCTTTGACCATGACTAGCAACTCTCAAAAGGGATGCTCTCAGAGACGGACCAAGTCCTGCAAGCACAAAAAAAATCATATTAGTCATCCACATCATCAAATCTACAAATATAAGCTGACTAGGTCAAAGTCAACCTCAGCTAGGTCAGGGATGACCTTACTAGGTCAATGACGACCTTACTGGGTCAGAGTCGACCTTAATAGGTCAAGGACGACCTCATCCCAGAAATAGGAAAACACCCTCTAGTTAATGTCAACTTTCATGGGTCAAAGTTGACCTAGATGGGTTAGGGTCAACCTCTAGGGGATAGGGTCAACATTTCCTATGAAAAATAGGAATTTGGAAAGTACAAAAGCATACAACAACAAAACTCACCTCAGGAAGTGACTATCTGGTAGCCAGACTGTGTCTCAGCAGCTCCATGTGCGTCGCTCAAAGATCTTCTCTCCTCAGCATCTTGCTTCCTCTTTTTGAATCTACAAATGGTAAGAATGAGTAAGTATCTCTTCCTTTTCCTTATTTATAGTTCAAATTAGGGTTTCTTTTAGGGTTTTCTCATGGTAAACTCAAATTTCCCTTCATATACATTTAGATAGACATCCACTCTTTTCATCATAACTTGAGCTCGGTAACTCTATTTTTAGTCTCATGAGCGGCATTGGAACCATGATTCAGATACCTAACTCTCTAAATTAGTTTACAAAGGTTAGGGATTCTCCTAATAGGTTTAGGAATAAGTTTTTCAATAAACTGCATATCTAGTGAATAGAGTTATCCTTATCACCCTGTTTCACCCTTCCGAAGTAGAAAGCCGAAATAGGGGGGCATAAGGGGCTTTATGCACTTATCAATTGTCATATAGTAAGCTCTAGGTGATTTATGGATTTTCATTAACCTTGTGTGTTGCAGGTTCTAACATTTTTCTGTAGGATCTCTACATTAAGGACTTCACTATATCCTTTTTATTTACTATGATGTTTTCTTACTTTAGCTTGCATATTCACGTAGTGTCATATCTAAGCTAAAGTGGGGGCTAAATGTATCATCTTAAAATGGAAGCACTTCCATCTTGATAGGTTTAGCACCCTCTTTCAATACATTTATCATGATAGACTTGCATTTAGGATGCATTATGCACTTGATTTCTTCATTCTAGGTGAAATTAGGGTTAGGATCCTGAGGATTCTCCTTAATTTCCCTCTTCCATGGCTCTATTTTATAGGTAGGAATTATAAATAGGTCCTCCTAGCCTTCATCATGATCATCATAGGATTTTGTGTCTCTCCTTGGCACTCTATCTGACATCATTTCTAGGTCTCCGAGCATCCTCGAGACCTTTTATCCCTAATTTTGGAAAGATTTGGATATCTAGGTCAAAGACGACCTAGACCCTAACCTAGGTTAGAGTTGAAGTCATCCTTGACCTAGGTCAGGGTCTACCTCATCCCTAACCTAGGTCAGAGATGAGGTCATCTTTGACCTCCTCCAGAATTTGCTCCCCTTTTCAAATTTGGTCCCGACGGGCCTGAAATCAATGTCAGGCCTTCAAATCTGAGTGCGAAAAGGTTTTAATTCAAAATTCATTTAATTATTTTCCCTCCTTAGTTGGTTATTGTGATTGGACCATAATTCGAGGTGAAATTTGAATTATGGGTCCTCACATTACTCTAGGAGCCTCACCTTGAAACCTCTATATAAAGACTCTCATTTGCCTTCATTTTCACATCAAGGATCTACCAAGCAATTTCATGAGATGATTTCATGAACAAGGACATCAAGAAACAAATTGATGGTGAAGTGGAGATGTAAGTGTAGACTAGGATTTGAGCGTGCACCTAAACCTATTTTGAAGGCCAAAGACAAACAAACGTCATAGCATATAATCAAATCAAATTTAATGGTAAACAAACTAAAATCAAAGCCACCTCAGTTTAAGCCTAAAACGGATGCGCCCATGCACCGTTTGATATGCTTAGATATAGATGGATGTGGGTGTGCAAACTCAAGCACTTGGAGCATGCAAATTAGGATGATTTGAGGATCAAGAAGACCCAAAATGACACAAAATAGGTATGAGGAACCTATTTTGCCTCAAAGGCCTCAAGAACACACAAATATGCAAAGCTAAATGATGAACTAAAATTGATTAAACAAGAAATGAATCTATGTTAATCTAATTAAGCTAATTTAGATGTGATTTAAGCTTGAAAATGATCTAAAATGATGAGTTTATGCTTATGCTAGAATGAAAATGGCATTATAACTTTGCTATTGAGTTTGAGAGTTGAAAGATGATTTGCATTAGGAAGTGAGGGTATTTATAGGATTTCTAAAGGCTTGGGGTAGGAGGAATGAATGGCCAGGATTGAAATCCTTAAGAGAGGCCAAGATTCACTCAAAGGGAAGCACATGGATTGTGCTAGTTCTCAGCCAATCAGGAGGTGACACATGTCACAAGGTGAGTGGATGAAGGGAAGGGCAAAGAGGAGTCAACAAAGGGGGCTCCAAGCTCATAACTCTCCAAATAAATGCTTGTAAGAGCAATGAATGGGCTTTAAGAGGCTTTGAAGACTTTGGGGAAGCAATAAATGCTTTGTGGTTGAGATATTTGGAAGGAAAGACTTTGCTTTGGTTTAGGAAAGTCTTAAGCTTGGTTAGGATTGCACAAAGGTTTAAGGGTAGGATTAGGATTAGATTAGGACAAAAAAAGGATTAGGATGGGTGAAGAGGGTGGATTTGAGAAGATTCTAGAAGAGTCTAGATTTCTCTTTAGTTTCATGGAATAAAAGTTATTCATTCCAAAAGCTTAAGTTTTAGGAATATTTATTAAAATATTTTCAATAAATATGAAAATTAAATATTTAACCTTAATTAAATATTTAACCTTGGGGTTAGGGTTAGAAAAGATGGGATTAGCCTTTTAATCGAAATTAAGAAGGGATTAGAAGATTTTGGAAGAGGTTAGTGGTCTTAAGGAAATTGGCCAAGTTTGGGATAAAAAATAAATTAAAAATAAATTAATTTATTTTTGAAGTTTTTGGTCAATTTATTAATTAAATAATTAATAAATTAGGGATAATGTCCAAATGACATTTTTAGGCTAGATTCCTTAATTAAAGATTTTTAATTAAGAGAGAGGGATTTAATGCCATAAAAATAAATTAATTAATTAAATAATTAATTAATTAATAAATGATGATGTCATCAAAGATTTTCAGAAAACAAAAATAATTTATTTTCTGAAAGATTTTTTGGTGTCTACAGTAAGATTGCAAGAGAATAATATAGAAGATCAATCCATTGTTGATATCAAGCATCTTTGTGAACACACCATTGTGAACATTTATTTGGAGCAAGAGAGGATCCTTCTTCCTTGATCCGCCATTGTCAAATATTCAAGCATTCAAAGGTACAATCATGGGATAGAAATTATAGATTATGATTTTGGTGAGATTACTTTAGCCTTGGGGGCTTGGTATGCTTTCTTGTCATATTCAAATTTATGCATTGCTTTCTCATACACATTCATGCTAGGTTTTTAATCTAGAGGATTAGATCTTGGCATTACACTTTCAATACACACACACATTCTATTTCAATCGGCTATTCATGGAGGTGGAGATCACCAAAATGGGGGTTTGACTAAGGCAAAACCCTATATAGCCACCCCAAAAACACCATTTTTTAGATATCCACAGTCGTTGTTTTGAGAATTGGAGGATGGATTTGAGTACCATTTTCGGAAAACTTCTGAGATTTGCAAACAAATTCAAAGTCGACCTTCAAAATCTCAAGGTAGTCTTTGACCTCTTATCGGGGTCAAAGACTACCTATTGCCAGAATGAAAAAAAATTTCTGGGTTTTCTCTGTTACAGTTTTCTAGTCCCGAATTTGGTTGCAGAATCTTCTGAAATTACGCACAAGCTTCAAAAAATAGGTATTTCTAGATCTATTCTATTATGAGGTATGTATCTTATTCTATTTAATTTCAAGCATTTCCAAGTTTACTTATTCAATTTCAATCCAAAAACAAATAAACAAATGAATAGGTGAATGATAGATTGCAATATCAAAGATTCATTTTTAACCTTATTCAGCTATATCCTTTTTATTTACTATGATGTTTTCTTACTTTAGCTTGCATATTCCCATAGTGTCATGTCTAAGATAACGTGGGGGCTAAATGTATCATCTTAAAATGGAAGCACTTCCATCTTGATAGGTTTAGCACCCTCTTTTAGTACATTTATCATTATAGACTTTCATTTAGGATGCATTCTGCACTTGATTTCTTTGTTCTAGGTGACATTAGGGTTAGAATCCTGAGGATTCTCCTTAATTTCCCTCTTCCACGGCTCTATTTTCTAGGTAGGACTTAGAAATAGGTCCTCCTAGCCTTCATCATGATCATCATAGGATTTTGTGCCTCTCACTGGCACTCTATCTGACATCATTTTTAGGTCTCTGGGCATCCCTGGGAACTTATGTCTCTGATTTTGGAACGATCTAGATCTCTGGGTCAAAGATGACCTAGACCCTGACCTAGGTTAGAGTCAAGGTCATCCCTGACCTAGATCGGGGTCTACCTCATCCCTGACCTTGGTCAGAGATGAGGTCATCTTTGACCTCCTCCAAAATTTGTTCCCCTTTTCAGATTTGGTCCCGGCAGGCCCCGAAATCAATGTCGGGCCTTCGGATCCGAGTGCGAAAAGGTTTTAATTCAATATTCATTTAATTATTTTCCCTCCTTAGTTGTTTATTATGATTGGACCATAATTCGAGGTGAAATTTGAATTATGGGTCCTCACATTACTCTAGGAGCCTCACCTTGAAACCTCTATATAAAGACTCTCATTTGCCTTCATTTACACATCAAGGATCTACCAAGCAATTTCATGATCAAGTGCTCTCAAGGAGATGATTTCATGAATAAGGACATCAAGTAAGAAATTGATGGTGAAGTGGAGATGCAAGATTGCAAGAGGATGATATAGAATATCAAGCCATTGTTGATATCAAGCATCTTTGTGAACACACCATTGTGAACATTTATTTGGAGCAAGAGAGGATCCTTCTTCCTTGATCTGACATTGTCAAATATTCAAGCATTCAAAGATACAATCATGGGATAGCAATTACAGATTATGAGTTTGGTGAGAGTACTTTAGCCTTGGGGGCTTGGTATGCTTTCTTGTCATATTCAAATTTATGCATTGCTTTCTCATACACATTTATGTTAGGGTTTTAATCTAGAGGATTAGATCTTGGTATTACACTTTCAATACACATACACATTCTATTTCAATCAGCTATTCGTGGAGGTGGAGATCACCAAAATGGGGGTTTCACTAAGGCAAAACCCTGTATAGCCACCCAAAATACACCATTTTTCAAATATCCACAGTCGCTATTTTGAGAATTGGAGGACGGATCTTAGTACCCTTTTCGGTGAACTTTTGAGATCTGCGAAAAAATTCAAAGTTGACCTTAAAAATCTTGAGGTAGTCTTTGACCTTTTATCAAGGTCAAAGACTACCTGTTGCCAGAACGAAAAAAATTTTCTGGGTTTTTTCTGTTACAATTTTTTGGTCTTGGATCTAGTTGTAGAATCTTCTGAAACTGCACATAGGCTTCAGAAAATAGGTATTTCCAGATCTATTCTATTATGAGGTATGTATCTTATTCTATTTAATTTCAACCATTTCCAAGTTTATTTATTCAATTTCAATCCAAAAACAAATAGACAAATGAATAGGTGAATGATAGATTGCAGTATCAAAGATCCATTTTTAACCTTATTCAGCTATATCCTTTTTATTTACTATGATGTTTTCTTACTTTAGCTTGCATATTCACGTAGTGTCATATCTATGCTAAAGTGGGGGCTAAATGTATCATCTTAAAATGGAAGCACTTCCATCTTGATAGGTTTAGCATCCTCTTTTAGTACATTTATCATGATAGACTTGCATTTAGGATGCATTCTACACTTGATTTCTTCATTCTAGGTGAAATTAGGGTTAGGATCCTGAGGATTCTCCTTAATTTCCCTCTTCCACAGCTCTATTTCTAGGTAGGACTTAGAAATAGGTCCTCCTAGCCTTCATCATGATCATCATAGGATTTTGTGCCTCTCCCTAGCACTCTGTCTGACATCATTTATAGGTCTTCGGGCATCCCCGGGACCTTCTGTCCCTAATTTTGGAAAGATTTGGATCTCTGGGTCAAAGACGACCTAGACCCTAACCTAGGTCAGATTCGAGGTCTTCCTTAACCTAGGTCAGGGTCTACCTTGTCCCAAACCTAGGTCAGAGATGAGGTCATCTTTGACCTCCTTTAGAATTTGTTCCCCTTTTTAGATTTGGTCCCGGCGGGCCCCAAAATCAATGTCAGACCTTCAAATCTGAGTGCGGAAAGGTTTTAATTCAAAATTCATTTAATTATTTTCCCTCCTTAGTTGGTTATTGTGATTGGACCATAATTCAAGTTGAAATTTGAATTATGGGTCCTCACATTACTCTAGGAGCCTCACCTTGAAACTTCTATATAAAGACTCTCATTTGCCTTTATTTACACATCAAGGATTTACTAAGCAATTTCACGATCAAGTGCTCTCAAGGAGACGATTTCATGAACAAGGACATCAAGCAAGAAATTTATGGTGAAGTGGAGATGCAAGATTGCAAGAGGATGATATAGAATATCAAGCATTTTTGTGAACACACCATTGTGAACATTTATTTGGAGCAAGAGAGGATCCTTCTTCCTTGATCTGCCATTGTCAAATATTCAAGCATTCAAAGATACAATCATGGGATAACAATTACGGATTATGAGTTTGGAGAGAGTAATTTAGCCTTGGGGGCTTGGTATGCTTTCTTGTCAAACTCAAATTTATGCATTGCTTTCTCTTACACATTCATGCTAGGGTTTTAATCTAGAGGATTAGATCTTGGCATTACACTTTCAATACACGCACACACATTCTATTTCAATCGGCTATTCGTGGAGGTGGAGATCATCAAAATAGGGGTTTGACTAAGGCAAAACCCTATATAGCCACCCCAAAAACACCATTTTTTAGATATCCACAATCATTGTTTCAAGAATTGGAGGACAGATCTGAGTACCCTTTTCAGCGAACTTCCAAGATCTGCGAACAAATTCAAAGTCGACCTTCAAAATATTGAGGTAGTCTTTGAGCTTTTATCAGGGTCAAAGATTACCTGTTGCTAGAACAACAAAAATTTTTTGGGTTTTCTCTGTTACAGTTTTCAGGTCCCGGATCTGGTTGCAAAATCTTTCGAAACCGCGCACAAGCTTCAGAAAATAGGTATTTCCAGATCTATTCTATTATGAGGTATGTATCTTATTCTATTTAATTTCAAGAATTTCCAAGTTTACTTATTCAATTTCAATCCAAAAATAAATAAACAAATCAATAGGTGAATGATAGATTGCATTATCAAAGATCCATTTTAAGCATATTCAGAGACACATGGTTTGCAAATTGAATAAGGCACTGTATGGATTAAAGCAAGCCCCTAGAGCATGGTATGAGAGGCTACACAACTACCTAATACAGATTGGATTCTCAAGGACAAATGACACCAACAATCTATACATGAAAGATGAAGAAGGTAAAGGAATCTTGTTGGCTAAGATTTTTGTAGATGATATTATATTTGGTGGACAAGATGTCCTGTGTAAGAAATTTTCAAATGAAATGCAAACTGAATTTGAAATGAGTATGTTTGGGGAGATCAAATTCTTTGTTGGTTTACAAGTATATTAGATTGAGAGAGGTATTTTCATCACCCAGTCTATATATGTTCATGAGATACTGAAAACCTTTGGTATGGAAGATTGAAGGCCAGTAAGTACTCCCATGGCTACTAGACAAAAATTGTCTAAAAATGATGATGTTGCTGAAGTAAACCAGACTTTGTATAGATCCATGATTGGAAAACTGCAGTATGATGTTCACAGCCGACCAGATATTGGTCTAGCAACTGGGATTTTGCAAGATTCTCTGCCAATCCTAAGGAAACTCACATGATGGTTGTCAAAAGGATAATGAGATATTTGAAAGGGACTGTAGATTATGGATTGTACTACAAGAAACATGAAATATTTGAATTGAGAGTGTATACTGATGTTGATTGGGCAATAAATGTGGATGATAGAAAGATTACTAGTGGTGGAGCTTTCTTTCTTGGACAAAGATTAGTTTCCTAGACAAGCAAGAAACAAAATTGCATTTCCCAATCTACAGCTGAAGCTAAGTATGTGGCTGCAGCAGTCAACTATTCAAACTTAGTATGGATAAAGCAATTATTGGTAGGCATGAAAGAAGAGATCACTAAACCAGTTGTCATTTATTATGACAACACAAGTGTTATCAACATATCTAAGAACCTAGTGATGCACACAAAGACCAAACACATCGCCATTAAGTATCATTACTTGAGGGAATTGGTACAGGATAAGGAGGTCATAATGGAATATGTGAATACAAAAGAACAACTAGCAGACATATTCACTAAAGATTTACCTAAAGAAGCTCATGAATATCTGAGAGGACAATTAGGGGTTCTTCCCCTAACTGAGGCTTCCTAGTCAAGCTAGGAGCACTGCATCAAATGTGTTGCAAAGAGTATCTGACAAATTGATGCAGAGAAAGGTCATACTTTAGGAGTAGCCTAGAGTTGTGAAAAGTACAGAAAAGCTGATAATTAGTCATAAGCAAAGATGACAGAGGGAGAAATATTGCTACTAAACTAACTAGATGACATCTACATCTGAAGGATGTATGTTTTAGTTTTTTCTTTGTCATTACTATCAAAGAGGGAGATGAATAAGATGAAAACACATGGTGAGATTTCATGGAAGATCAAGAAAGAGGGAGAAATTCAGAGGAAAGGAACAAGTAGAGATCAAGTGGATGTTACTGTGTGCATGGTCATGTAAGCAAGGCTAATTGATTCTGAATCATAATGAAGCTAAGGATATTATAAATATTTTTGATGGACAGATAAGTTTTGGATTGGTTGGTAATTCATGTGTTATTCATATGATGTTGCCATCAATGCCAAAGAGGGAGATTGTTGGAAACTGCAATTGAAGGAATTGTTGTATTGTCATTGATGTCAAACCTTAACTGGTAAGACTATTGCTATCTAAGAAAGTACTATATCTATTTGATTGTTGAGAAGGATTAGGGCAAGGTTGATAACAATAGCACCTAAGGAAAGGTTGAGTTATCTTGATACTTTAATGAGTACTTGATTATGTGGCACAATGATAAGATAATGTATTACTTATCTAAGTAAGAAGGAAGACTAAACAAGTAGGCTTAACCGAGGAAAAGTGAAGAAATCTAGTTTAAGCCGAGTGATGTTAGTGTCGATCGAGCCAGTATATGCCAAGTAAATTCAATCATGATAGAACATCAGTTAATTTCTAAGGAAGATAGTATTAGCCGAGGAAACAGTTTTAGTGGTGATCGGGCTACTCAATGAAGACCGAGGAGTTGAACATAGTATTGACCGAGTGTCAGTAATTAACATTTGAGGAAGAATTCAGATTCCTAGCTGACATAGTTGAATTCTTGGATTATGTAAAATGTGTTGACTTTATTTATTGATTGTATGGAAGCATTTAATGCACTATAAACCATTTTATTTTGATTCCATAAAGATATTTGAGATGTTTCTAGAAGGATGGATGAAGAACATAAAGTTGGAAGGATTCAATGAAGCTGACCTAACCCTAAGATCTATGAAGGAGATTAATCAGCAAAAGTTGGATCAACCTAAATGAAGAGGTATTAAGGAAACCTAAGTGTGAGGTTGAACAAAGAGGATGCTGGAGTTGTTGTTATTGACTATACAAGCAGAAAAAGGCTGAAGGAGAAGAAGTTGTGATTGCTTGAAGGGATTTCTGAGCATATCAGTGATGGAGATGGAAATGGATCATAGTCAGTAAACCAGCATATGTGTATGGAATTGGATCTAATATTTGCAAAGTGAGTTGTATGTTTTCAGATTAAACACTGTTGTTACTTTCTAACCATTGTATCAGTTTGAAATCCTTTAATCAAGGTTGACCTAATAGTCATATGTATAAATCCTTTGAACAAGGTTGCATTCTAATGGAATGTATGTAAGTCCTATAACAAGGCATAGTTTTAACAAAGTGGTTGAAATCCTTTAACCGGGTCACACCTGACAGTGTGTTTGTAACCTTTGACAGGGTTGGCTTTTCATAGAGCTCACTTCAGAAGAGTGAAAATATCAGTAACATGTTACAAAGTGGTTTTTCCCAAATTAGGTTTCCACTATAAATCTTGGTGTTACTGCTTGTGTGAATGTTTTGGTTTGAACATTTTTGTGTTTTGCAAGTTAAATACTATTGGATAGTGGAGTGCATTGTTATATGTTTCTATTATGTATTCAATAATGACCAAGTAGCTATTGGTTGTTAGATCTAAATTTTTGGAGAGTTTGAAAGTTTATTTTATACATCTAGACCTAAGAACAACTGATTCACCCCCCCCCCCCCCCCCCTTTGTACTTTTAAATCATATTAACAGGTTGTGCTAATGGACTATGGTTGTTGAAAGTATACTCAAAGGGTGATAGAAAAAGGGGATGAAATGGACTAGGTAGAGTTTATGCATAGGATTGGAAAGTGGGATGGAAGGATGGAAAATAGGTGTTGGATAATGAATGGGGTGTTAGAATACTTGTGTATGGGTGGATGGAAATGTCGGTAAGATCAATATTGGCACACACCTTGAGGGGTGTTAGAGTTATCGAAGGGAAAATGATTAGATTTTGGGATTTAGATGGAGGAGTGGACGTGGATTTTGGGATACAAGGACCCAAAATGGATGAAGGAAGTGATGGAGTATCCAAGGTAGTGGATTTTGGGACATAGGGACCCAAAATAGATTTGGAAGATGGAAGACATTTATGTCGAGGATTGATGGGGGCCTTTGGAATAGCAAGATTAGATGCCAATTTTGATGTTTCTTTGGGATATCGTACTCTGAGGAGCTTCTTGGGAATCCACATGTTTTTTAATTTTTCATTATTTTTTTGTTGCTTGGAATGAATTGATTGCATAAGGATTTAGGAACCTATATAGCTTTTGAATTTTCTTTTTTCTTAGCTATTCTTTGTAGGCTTTTGGATATTTCTTTTTTCAGTTTTGGATCATATTTTTCTTTATTTTACATGTTGATTAAATAGGACATGTTGATCCTTAATTGCATGTAGATTTCTTGACTTATGGACTTTGTGCTTGGCATTCAAATTGATTGGAAGGGAAATGGTATCTATGGGTGGATAGGAATTGTATGGAGGCCTTTTGGATAGGTAGATGGTTCTCAAAGATGCGTGCCTTTGTTGAATTTCATGTGGGAAAGGTTATTGTGAATTAGGGGATGGAGGAATCTATAGACCTAGGATAGATGGAAGGAATGATGGGGAAGGCATATGCTTGGGTTTATAGAGGGGAATGTTGGATGTAGAGGGGATATCAACATCTTTATGGTGAACTATATAGCCAAGGCCTTGATAATATGGTTTTTATTTGATATCAAGGGGTTCTAGTATACCTTGTTCATTGAGGCCTAACCCCTTTCCTTGATAATGCATTTTCTGAAAAATATTCTTAGAAATTAGATACTGATTATTTTTAAAACAAGATACAAGTCCATTTTGAGGTGGAAGAGGCACATATGGAATACTAAGACTATGAAGTAGACCAAACTGAATGAAAGTGGATGAACCAAGTTAATATGTAATAGGCTCATTATTAACGTGGATAGAGTTAATGGGATCTCAACGTGGACATGGGAGATTATGACATGGAGATGGAGGGATGATGAGATCTTGTGGTAGATAGGGTAGATTATAACATGGAGATGGAGATACAATGGGTTCTTGTGGTGGAGAGGGAGTATTATGACCTATAGATGGAGGGATGATGGGATCTTGTGGTGGACATGGAGGATTACTTTGATCTTGACATGGAAGAGGATAATTGGATAGAGTATAAGGGATATCATGGTCTTTCTTAGGGGTTGGATTATGAATGGGACTTAGAGGAATGTTTTTCTCTTGGGATGGAAGAGATCATGTTGGATAGGAGATAATTGGATAAGGGGATCTTGGTCGAATATTGGATGGGATTGGACATTCTTGGTATCTTGGTTTTGACCAATTCAATGACTTATTTATTTAGATTTTGGATAACCCTCTTGACATGAGATATGAGTTTGGATATGTATGATGGATTCTTGAAAGGAATCAACGCTCAAGCATGATGGGGATGGACTTTGACTGCGACTCAATGGAGTAGCTTTTCTTGGGATTGGAGTATATGGTGGCATTGGATCTAAGACTATTGACTTGTAGAAGGGACTAGAATTACATAATGGATTAGTTGGGATTCGTATTGTGGATAGCCCTTGTGGGTAGACTAGAAATGTTTCATTATTGGATGCATCACTAGGGAGAGATATGGAGATTGCTTGTAGGACTTTTCTAGACATAGGTATATGATTTTGATCATGTTTGGGAATGGTGTCTCGACATATATCCAAATCCTCATTAGGTGAATTATTTGGATGTTCTTTCTTAGTAACAACACAATCATTTTTTGGACTTCTGATAGTGATGGTATTAATTCTCAAATTGGGGTTTGCTTTTGTATATGCAAGGTTAGCCTTATTATCTTGTCTGGATGTGGAGGCCTTATCTTTTTTATGATCCATTAATGGAATTTGGAAGATCTTATGGTCTTGGTTAGTGGTACCAAAATTTGTGACAACTTTGATTTCACCACAGTTGATGAAATCTTGGACAATGTGCTTTAGTTGCATACAACCACTTGTTTTGTGCCCCTTAGTTTGGTGATAGTTACATTAATAGTTGCCATCCCACCATGTTAGTTTTTTAGGACCCTCATAATGTCTTATCTTAGGTAAAATGACTAAATGGGACTATATCAATTTTTTAGTATCATCTCAAGAGGTTCTGCAAGAGGTGTAAATTCACGTTGTGGAGTGGGGTTCCTTATTGCATAACTTTGTTGTTGGGTAAGTGCATTGATCTATTCGGGACTTTGTATAGGAGAAGTATTTTTAAAATTTTGTATATTTGGTTCTAGTTGGGTTTGTTGGACATGCACTAGTTGGGTATGTTGGATAGATGTTGGTGCTTGCACACGTAGGACAAGTTGAGCCATTTTAGTGTCCATAACTCTATTATTTGATAGATTGTTATTTTTATACCAATATTTAGATTTGTCATAAGGTTTTGAATTACTGGTCTCTTTCTTGAGTATTCCCTTAAATATGAGTTATCTTTCTTCTTTCAACCCTTGTTCTACTAGCTCCTCAAATGACTCAATACGTTGTGAGTTTAGTTAACACATTAGTTCCAATTGATATTTTTAGATGAACATGTAGATCTTTTCCTTGTTTGGTAAATGGAAAGATGCCTCAGAGGAAACATTTCTCCAATGTTGTAGGAATGAGGCAAAACTTTCCCCATTCTTCTACTTGGTAGTGAAAATATCCATCAATGTTACTTCCATGACTATGTTGTGTGAATAATGTGATATGAATTTTTCTACTAGTTCCTTCCATGACTTTATCCCAGGGGGGAGTATGGATAACTAGTCCATGGTTGTACCACTAAGGCTATGTGGAAAGAGTATCATAAGATACATGTCATCATGAGATACTTCCATACATATTGTGAAAAATTCCCTAATGTGATCACGGGGATTGCCCTTTTCCTTGTACCTATCAAACTTAGGTGTGAAAAAGTTGGTTGGAAAAGGTGGCATATGTAGCATCATATCAAAAATATAAGGACTAAGGTATATTGTATTGTAAGACCTTTTAAGGGTTCCTATTTGTAGGTTAATGACTTATTGTTGGAGGATTTGGAGGTGCTAAGAAAATATGTCATTGGGTGGCTATGTGAATTATGCCACATTTGGGTCAATAAATAAGGTCCCATTATTTTGTGGTGGTGTAGGATTATAAGGGGGTAAGTAACTTACAATCATTTGTGTTACAAGAAAATGTGGTGGTGGAACATATTGAGGTTCTTGGAATTGCTAAGGTGCTTGAATTTGTTGAGGAACTGGGACTTGTTGGGGTACTTGGAATTGTTGAGGAACTAGGACTTGTTGAGGTGCTTGGAATTATTGTGGTGATATGACTTGTTGAGGATCTGGGACTTGCCAGGGTTCTTGGAATTGTTGTGGTTCCATGACTTGTTGAGGAACTGGGACTTGTTGGGGTGCTTGGAATTGTTGTGGTGCTATGAATTGTTGAAGAACATGGATTTGATGGGGTGCTTAGAATTTCTATGGTTTTATGACTTGTTGAGGAATTTTAGTTCTTAATCTCTTTTCCATCATTTTTTTGAAGAGTTGTATATGTATTGAATACTCAAACTTGTTAAGTGCCCCTTGATTGATTTGGGGTTTTCCTAAATTAGAAGGGACACTTGGTTGAGGCACTTTAGGAGGTTTTTGGTTGGAGATATGTGCTAGAGGAACTTACTACCATTATTTGTGAGGTACTTTATGGATGATCCAAGGTTAATCTAGAAGGTGTTTTTATGGTGGAGAGTACACTAGGTGTAGGTGGAAAGTTGGAAAATAGGGGATTGTTGTATTGGGCCCCTAGGGTGTTAGAAGATGTGGTGACTTGGGAAGCATTTTATGTGGAAATGGTGGATGGGAGGACTAAACTGAGGGGGAGGGGTGTCATTGAACCCACCCAATATTTTGGCATAGGTTTGTCTTCTATTATGGTGGATGCATCAGTTCCAATAGGCATTTTAGCACCCTTTTGTGCGAGCATACAAAAGTATTTATTTGGGTTAGATTCCAGCATGGAATCTAAGATTGCTTTAATCTACTCATCATGTAAACCTTCATCAATCTCTTATTTCATGCATCTATCTTTGATTTCCTCTAGGGAAAGTTCATGTAGTTGTAAAGTATCACTAGTGTTTTCTCATGATGTAAAAATGTCTCAAGATTCTTGTTATCTAGCGTCAAGGTCACAATGAAAATAGTATACAAGCAATTTAATCTAAGGTCAAATTTGGTTGCATCTAAAATATTATAGGCCAATTTCTTAGGTGTCTGTCATCTCACATAACATATCTTCCATACAACTAGAGATTAAAAGCTCTCTTGAAGGTGCCTGCGATTTTGCCTTTTCTGGGTATTTTTGTCATGTTAACAAATATCTCTTTCCCAACACAATATCCTTAGGAAATATATGATGGGAATATTGGGGGGTTCTATTTTAGTCTCCCCTTGCACTATAATAAGACAAATGTTTGGAGGTGAACCAAGTGGCCTCTAATTAATAGGGTTGTAGTAAGTTTTGTGGCATCTCCCATGTTAGAATGATTTTAGAATAATTGAGAGGGGGGTGAATCAGTTATCCTCGGGTCAGATGTACCAATTGAAATTTTAAACACTTTGACCAACTTAGATCTATTCATCAATCCACTCGATCTCTATAAAATATAATCAGTAACATAAACTTGCAGTCCACTATCCAAAAGTAATCAACTTGCAAAATATAAAACATAACACATCAAATAACATTCACACAAGTATGACACCAAGATTTAACATGGAAACCCAATTTGGGAAAAACCGCCAGTAACATGCTACCAAATTTTCACTCTTCTCAAGTGAGTTGTGTGAGGATCTAAACCTATTAAAGGTTACAATACATACTGCTAGGTGTGACCCTGTTAAAGGATTTAATCACCCTGTTATGAGTGGTCTAGTTAGAGGGCTTAAGAACATTCCAATAGAATGTCACCTCGATTAAAGGATTTACAAATGACTGTTAGGTCAACCTTGATTAAAGGATTTTGACTGATACAATGGTTAGAAAGTAACAATAGGTTCTGATCTGAAATATACAACTCACTTTGAAAATATAGATCCAATAAGATCATATGTTGATTTATTGATTGGCCTTCATTGTCCTCCATCTCTGATTTGCTCGAAAATCCCTTCAAGAAATCACCACAACTCTGTTAATCTCTTCACAGCTCTTCTCAGCCTTCTGCTTAGGTTCACCAATCAATAATATCAACCTCTTCCACTCTCCTCCATAACCTACAACTAGGTCATCCTTATACCTCTTTGATTAGGTAGCTTAATCTTTTGTTGCTTAATCATCTTTGTAGATCTTAGGTTTAGGTCAGATTCATCGAATCCTTCCAACATTTTGTTATCTTTCTCCTTCTAGATACTTCTCCTTGAATCCATAAGAAAATGGTTGACCATGCATTAAATGCTCCAGGTCATTCATCCTTATCTTTAATATGTTTTACATATCCCAAGAATTAAACTACATCGAATGGGAATGTCGACTCCTTCACAAACTATAAATTACTGACACTCGGCCAATACTATGTTCTTTTGCTCAGTCATCATTGGATAACTCGGTCATCGCTAAAATTGTTCTTCTCAAAAATTACTAACTTTGCTCAGTTAATTCTCTGATACTTGGAAATTACTAACTTTTCTTGGTCGACACTAAAATTTGCTTGGTTTATACTAGTGCTTGGTCAACACTAGCATCACTCATCTTACACTAAAATTTTGTTATCTTCTTCTCTTTTGCTCAGTTAAGCCTATGCTTTCGAAATTTCTTTCCTCATTTCTTCTAAGCTTCAAATCAACTGTCTTCTTCACTTATTTTTATAGATAAACAACACATTACCTTTCTAATGTGACAACTAATCAAGTACCCATTACAGTTTCTCATAACTTAACCTTTCCACTAGGTCTTCTTGTTATCTCCTCTTCTCAAATCCTCTTCATCAATCAAAAGATATGGTACTTTACTAGATAGTAATTGTCTTACCAGTTAAGGTTTGACATCAATGACAATATACCAATTGTTTCAATTGTAGTTTCTAACACTCCCCAATTGATTTGTACATGTGTGACTCACTTAAGAGCCTAGTTGAGCATGGTGGCTTCTTAGAGATATTTCACTCAATCCAAACTATCATCAACACACCTCACCTGAGCTTGAGGAGATAAGACTAGAGTTTGTTCATAGTCTTATTTATATACTAACTAGAAGCATTTGTTGATTTGAAGTTATCCTTTGTTGGGTTAAGAAAGCCCTCAAGATATGCCTCTCTAAAAATAAAATGGTTTCTAATCTAACACTTTGTGCAAGAACACCAAGAACTCAAGACACTAGGTTAATTGAATTAATCAGCAAAAGATCAAATGTGAATAAGTTACCATCCTTACAAGCACACGAGTTCAATTTAAGCCCAAACAAGATGAGATTTGCCTTGTTCAACTTTAGATGCACCAAAATTTAAATGTATTTTGCTTTGCTCAATTTTATTGCACCAGTTTCAAATGTTCTTTGTCTTGTTCAATTTTTAAGCACACGTCAATTTTAAGCACTAAAACAAAGTATGAGTGTACCATCTGAAATTGGATGCACTTCAATTTATGACCTTTTAGCTCCTCTTTAGTATGTTTTGCATTGCACAATTTCACTTTGAGTACACACCCTTTCCCTTTTTTCTCTCTCTCCTAGGCAAAATTGAGGTAGGATCTAACACTTCCTCATGGATTTCCCTATTTTTTATTCATAGGCTAAGGTAGGATCTAATTTCTAGGAAACCTCCTCTTTCTAGGCCTCTTTTTCTTGAATTTAACTTCATGTTATCTAACCCAGATACATATTACGCCCAAAATTCCCAAAGATCTGGAAGTCAGGTTATAAACCCAAGATCTTGGCACCTCAGGGAACAGGTCGACCAAGTCAACCTATTCCCAAGTGGTTGGGGATTGTTGGGCCCTAAAGTTCTAGTAATTCCTATTCATTACAGTCGGCTCTTGTGGGGGTAATTTCATAAATTCACTAATAAAAAGGCACTCAAAGGCTTTTTTTTCAACAAGAATGATATCATAATGGATGATGGAAGCAAGGTACAAGTGTGTGTGGACACCCCAATCTGACATAGAGAAATTGTAAGGTGGAAACTAAGGGATAGATCTTGTTATTTCATTAAAAAGTGAGGACTTCATCAATAATTCAAGCATTCAAGTAGTTACATGGTATCATAATGATGCAAGGGGATCATGAAGATGGTTAGAGTACTTTAGCCTTGGGGGATTGGTATGATTCTATGCTATGTTTAGATCTTATCTTTGTCTCTTAATATTCTTACACATTCATACATACACATACATGCTAGGGTTTCACTTATAGAGTATATTCTTAGCATTTATAGCTCTTTTACATTCTAGATCTACAATCTAGGATTCATGAGCACTATAAAAAAACACAACATTTTCCTAAATGACTATTTGTGGAGGTGAAAATCACCAAAATGGGGGGTTGACTAAGGAAAACCCCTTTATAGTCACCCACACACACACACACACATTATGTCAAAGATTTGTAAGTTATCAGCTAGACAGTTACAGATCTGGAGGTTATAGACTGAGAGCTACCAAGAGAACTCAGATCGACTTCAAAAAAGTGCTTCAGGAACACAATCACTTGGTCGACCTATTCTAGAATACAATGACATGGTTGACCTCATGTTAGCATGAATGATAATTTTATTCTTATGGGGGAGTACCCTAGTAGTGTTGGGGTCATGTTATAGTGATTGTGTGTTGCATTCATGATAGAGTTTGTCATTGATGTCAACATAGTGGTTATTCTGTGAAGATTGGTAGTGTAGTAGATAGAGTTTGGCTTCGCGTAGTTAGAGAATTAAAGATCATCTTATGTTCACTCGGTATTATGATCCATAGTATATCTTGATATTATAGTTAAGAGCACATACAAAATTATGCATTCTAGACAGATATATAAAGGTTTTACTAAAGACTGTGTTTAGGTAGCATTTGCAAAGAGTGACTTCTGATGTTTGGATTTTATCTCCTAACAGAGATGGAATCTAATTGAGAAGACTTTTACAAAGGATGAAGATAATTCATAGATGATTTGGTTAAGAGTGCTAAGTCAGATGAGCAGCGTGTGTAAGGTTATAAAGAGTGTGAGTCGATAATTTGATTGTAATTGTGAAAAAAGATAAAATATTGTAATGTAACGTGTAAAGTAATATCTTAAAATGATCCTATATTATAATTGTAAATTGGTAAAGCCTCAAGGATGACTCAATAACTTTTTCTAGGACTTTGTAGAAAGGAAAGATTATTCCTTGGATGGAAAGTGTGCGATATATAGTCATATCTTTGCATTGTGGAAGATGCAAACTTATGTATGAGATCCAATGAACCTGAAAGCGAATATCTTTGGATCAAAGTAGAGATTGGTGCAAGTGAGGTATGAAGAGCTTACAAAAGACTATATTTGGAACATAAGTTGATGTTGACAGTTGTTTTGGTTACTTGTATTATTCAATGAGGATAATACTAAGACTATTTGGACAGTAGGTCCTTTTGTCTTCTTCACAACTCCTAACAGGGTTGGAATCTCCTAACAGAGACTCATATGTACTAAATGTATTTCATTGACTCCTAATAGGGTCCATCCTCTCACAAGGAATATTTATATTACTACATCAGCTTGTGGGCATCATTCCCAATGGGGTTTTCCCTTTGATCGAGGGTTTCCCTAGTCAACAAAATCTGGTGTTATTATGTATGTTTATCTTTCTTTGGTTGGTGATCTTATTGCTTACATGTTTTAGATCTAATAAAGATAATGAGAATATTTTTAATTGCATAACTAATTCACCCCCCCTCTCAGTTATCTTGGTGGACTTTACTTTCTAACAATTGGTATCAGAGGATCAGGTCCTTGAAGAAAAAGCTTAACATCTTGAGGAGGTCTATGGCACATTTTAGGAAAGAAAGTATGAAGTTTGATGGAGTTAACTATGAAAGTTGGAAAGAAAAGATGAAGACACACTTGTTATGCATGGGTGCAGGATACTAGTTGATTACTGCAAAGAGAAAGGATGTGATTGAAGAAGATAAACTTGAAGAGTATAATGAAGGTTAGAAAGACATATTCATGTACAATATGCTTGCTAGAGAAGCACTATTATCAGCTCTTCCAAAAATTGAATTTGCTTAGGTAAAAACTTTAAGGCTTGCTCATGAAGTTTGGATTTCTTTACAAAATACATTTGAAGGTGATAATCATGCTAGAAAGGTTAGATTACAGAATTGGATATGCTTATTTCAAGATGCTAAAATGATGGAAGATGAATCTATAAGAAGTTACTTTGGTAGAATATCAGAGATTGTTATAGGAATTAAGAATTTTGGAGGAGAAAAATCAGAAGATGAAGTTGTATGGAAGATATTGAAAACCTTGACACCTGCATTCAAACAAACAGCATAGATGATTGAACAATTTATTCCCTGCACAAATGATTTCACTAAAGAGACTCTTCTTGGAAGATTATAGTTAGCAGAAATGTGGATGAGACAAAGTGGAGAATTGCCTAGAATAGAGACTGATTTCAGCACATTAAGTGTTCAACCTATGTTAACAAGAAGTACAAGTACAAGTGGAGACTATGCTAGTTGCATTTAAACAAAAGTTGAAGAAGAAAAGAAGATTGAGGAACGACTTGCCCTACTTATGAAAATAGATCCTAAAAGTAACAAAATATCTAAATGTTGGACTTGTAATGAATATGGTCAGTATTCTTCTAAATGTCCTAAGAGATTAAGAAAGACTAGAAAACACTACAAAGCTACAATACCTAAGGATTTCCTTTTTGCAAATAATGAAGAATCTGATACTAAAGAATCTTTAAGTGGAAGTGATGATGAAATATGATTTGTTGCTATTAAGGAAGAAAATCCTAAAAAAGAAGAAGTTAGAGAAGAGAAATCATTAGTGTCACAAGTTAAAAAGAAATATGATTGTATTACAGATAGTCGTTGTTCCCATCACATGACTGGAGATATGAATAAATGTATTGAATTCAAAAGTTATGATGGAGGAATAGTTAGAGTTGGAAATAATGCAGCCTATCATATAAAAGGAAAAGTATCTATTACACGTGATGGAAAGACTAACACTGATGATGTTTACTTTGTTGATGGCTTGAAACATAATCTTTTGAGTGTTGGACAACTTATGGAAGAATAATATGGAGTACATTTCAAGGAGAATAGTTGCACTATCAAAGATAAATATGGTAACCTAATTGGAATAGGTATAAGGTATTATTTTTCAATTGACACCTGCTGAGATGATATGTTTAGTTGCTAAAGTGGATGATAGTTGGTTATGGCATAAGAGATTTTGTCATATAAACTTTGATAAAGTTGTGAAGATTAGTACTACATTTTCAGTTAGAGACTTGCCTAAGATTGTGAAACCTACTAACATGGTATGTAAGAAATGTGTAATAGAAAAATAGAAGAAAAGTTCATTTCCAAGAAAGAATTTTACTACTTTAGTGAAATTGGAGATTGTGCACACAAATTTGAGTGGTCCTACAAAGACAACAGAATTCTACGGTGAAAGGTATTTTATGACTCTTATTGATGATTTCACTAGAACCAAGACTATTGTTGAGAGCACTAATGTGAAACTTGATAAAAAAAAAATAGAATTCAAGAAAGGATGCTTGATTATAATTCTGATGAAGAAACTAATCCAAGGACTAACAGAGAAAATGTTAAATTATTTTATCAGGCTAACACTTATCTGCAGAATGAAATTCAGAATGATGAACAAAGAGAAGAACCTAGATCTAAACCTAGAACTAAAATCATAATTGAAGCGATAACACCTAACAAAAATCTGATAAAGAATCACCTTGTTGATCAAATAATTGGAAGCAAAGACAAAGGATTTATGACAAGAAGCAAGGTATATGAAGAATTATGTTTGATCTCTCAAGTTAAACCCAAGAATGTTGATAAAGCTTACAAATATTATCATTGGATAAAAGCTATGAAAGAATAACTAGAGTAGATTGAGAAAAATGAAACATGGGAATTGGTCCGCATACCTAAGGATAAGAATGTTATTGGAACAAAATGGGTATTTAGAAACAAGATGAATGAATAAGGTGAAGTTGTAAGAAACAAAGCAAGACTGGTATGTAAAGGTTATTCACAACAAGAAGGAATTGACTTTGAAGAAACTTTTGCACCTATTGCCATATTAGAGGTAGTAAGAATGTTTTTGGCATATGCAACATATAAGAACTTTAAGATTTATCAAATGAATGTCAAATCAGATTTTCTAAATGAAGAACTGGAAGAAGAGGTATACATTGAACAACTAGATGGTTTTCCTTTGACAGATAAAGATGATATGGTTTTTAGATTAAAGAAGGCACTATATGGAGTGAAACAAGCACCTAGAGCTTGGTATGCAAGATTAGATAAACACTTGACAAGATTGGGATTTGTAAAAGGTAATGTTGATAGTAACTTATATTTGAGGAAAAATGAAAATGGATTGCTAATTGTTGTAGTATTTGTTGATGACATTATTTTAGGAGGCAATGATGAAATAAGTAAGATATTTTTTAAAGAAATGAAGAAGGAATTGTGGAGATGAAATACTTCTCGGGATTGTGGATTGTACAAAACAAGGATGGTATTTTTATATCACAAGCAAAGCATCTTAAAGACTTGTTGAAGAGATTTGGATTGGAAAATTGTAAACCTATTGGAACCCCTATGATAATTGGTTGCCAGTTGTCTAGTAAAGATGAATCCTCTACTTTTGAGCATAAAAAGTATAGATCTATGATTAGTGGATTACAATACTTGACACGCACTAAACCTAATATAGCTAATGTAGTTGGAATTCTGGAAAGATTTCAGGCAGACCCTAAAGAGACACATTATGCAACAGTAAAAAGAATTTTTAGATATTTGAAAGGCACACCTGATTATGGACTGTGGTATGATAAATAACATGATTTCACACTATGTGCGTACACTGATACTAATTGGGTAATAAATTTAGATGACAAAAAGAGAACTAGTGATGGAGAATTCTTCTTGGGAGGAAGATTGGTTTCTTGGCTAAGCAAGAAACAAGATTGCATTTCACAAAGCACGATAGAAGTAAAATATGTAGCAACAACAAAAAATTGTAATTAAATTATATGGATGAAACAAATGTTGAAAGATGTTGGAATCAAATTCATAGAGCTTTTTATTATACATTGTGATAAAAAAAGTGCAGTAAGTATGTCAAATAATCCAATATTATATTCAGAGACAAAACACATATCTATTAAGTATCACTTTTTGAGAGAAAAAGTTGCAGAGAAAGAAATAAGATTGCAATATGTCAACACAAAGGAGAAAATAGCAAACATTTTTACAAAACCTTTGCCAAATGATACATTTGAGTACTTGCAAGGTATGATAGGTTTGAATAATTGATGCAAAAATTGCATTAGTCTAGAAATATCATAGCACTATTTCATTATTTGGACTAAATGCTTGATGCTTCTCCTATGGGGGAGTATCTGTATTTGAGATGAGTCACTGAGGACTCTTTGTACTAACATTTAATAGTGTCTTTGGACACTTGAGATTATTACAAATCTTATGTAGAAGATGGACTGATATAATGATACATTTTTCATTGATGTCAATGGGGGAGAGAATAACACATGAAAAACACCCTTTGATATGTATGGATTAATATCAATTGAAGAGAAGATTATCCTTTAGCAGAGAAATGTTCAAAATATTCATATTGATTGATGAAGAGGATTTGAAAATATGTTGATGTATGGGGGAGATTAACACCTTCCTTATGCATGATGGAAAAGCAGATGCAATAGAGGTATGTTTGGTATTTATGAAACTTAGATGTTTTTCATCTATATTGCCATCAATGCCAAAGGGGGAGATTGTTAGCATGAATGTTCATGGAATTCTTGTGGGGGAGTATCCTAGTAGTGTTGGAGTCATGTTACAATGATTGTGTGTTGCATTCATGACAGAGTTTGTCATTGATGTAAACATACTGGTTATTTTGTGAAGACTAGCAATGTAGCAGATAGAATTTGGCTTTGCGCGGTTCAAGGATTGAAGATTAGCTTATGAAAACTTGGTATTATGATCCAGAGTATTTCTTGATATTATAGTTAAGATCACATATAGAATTATGCATTCTAGACAGATATATGAAGGTTTTACTGAAGACTATGTTTAGGCAATGTTTGCAGAGAGTGACTTCTAATGTTTGGATTTTATCTCCTAACATAGATGGAATCTTATTGAGATGACTTGGAAAAAGGATGAAGACAAGTCAAAGATGATGTGGTTAAGAGAGATAAGTTAGATGAGCAGTGTGTGTAAAGTTATAAAGAGTGTGAGCTGACAGTTTGATTGTAATTGTGAAAAAGATAAAAAAAATTGTAATGTAACGTGTAAAGTAATATCTTGAAATGGTCCTATATTATAATTATAAATTAGGAAAGCCTCAAGGCCAACTCAATAAATTATTCTAGGACTTGGTATAAAGGAAATATCATTCCTTGGATGGAAAGTGTGTGATATATAGTCATATCTTTGCATTGTGGAAGATGCAAACTTATGTATGAGATCCAATGAACCTGAAAGTGAATATCTTTGGATCAGAGAAGAGATTGGTGCAAGTGAGGCATGAAGAGCTTACAAAGGACTATATTTGGAAAATAATTGTTTTTGATAGTTGTTTTGGTTGCTTGTATTATTCAGTGAGGATAATACTAAGATTGTTTGGACAGTGGGTCCTTTTGTCTTCTTCACAACTCCTAACAAGGTTAGAATCTCCTATCAGGGATTCAAAGTCTCCTAAAAGGGACTCATATGTACTAAATTCATTTCATTGACTCCTAATAGCCATCCTCTCATAAGGAATATTTATATTAGTACATAATCTTGTGGGCATCATTCCCACTGGGGTTTTCCCTTTGATCAAGGGTTTCCCTAGTCAACAAAATTTGGTGTTATTATGTATGTTTATCTTTCTTTGGTTGGTGATCTTATTGCTTACATGTTTCAGATCTAATGAAGATAATGAGAATGGTTTTAATTACATAACTAATTCACCCCCCTCTCAGTTATCTTGGTGGAATTTACTTTCTAACATGACTTGTTCTCGACAACTTGAGATTTTCATAATTTTCTGGGTTTTCAGCCCTGATCAGGGATCTGCAGTTAGAAATTCAGCTAGAGGTCCAAATCTATTATTTTTAGAGAGGAAAAGAATATTCCATCACACATTGTTAGGTAAGTACCCTATCATTTATGTTATCTATTAGGATAGATCTATTTTTTTATCTTAATTGGGCTAATTGCATTCACTTGGTTTCTAGAATCATCTTCCATTTCTTACTTAAATTAGTTGTTCCAATTTTTGTCATATTTATAATTGAATTACATTGCATGAAAGAGACATTTCTATTGTACTTTCTTAATATAACTTGGGTTTAGCATTCTAATATTGGTTAAATTGAGAGTTATGCTTGGAATCCCCTCTTTCTCTCATATTGATTGGCTTAGGGAGAAAGTATTGAACTTGATATACTTAGTTCACATTATTAAAATCATTGATGCCATTTTCCCCCTGAGAATTTTGGTGAGCCCAATGTGAACCCTCTTTGTTTGATCTTGGTAGTTATATGACACAGGACATGTAAGGAGGATACAATTAAGGACAGTCCTCACAAGAAGCCAAACACCACAATGTGGAATTACACAACAAGATGATGTTTTCAACTGATTTTTTATTAATATGCCTAGCTATAAGGCCTTCCGAGTTAGGGCCAAATACAATCAAAAGTATTTCTACAATCTCTCAACTAGTCCAACTCTGAAACAAATCGGCAACTTATGGAAACCCTAAGGTAGATCTGAACTTGAGCTCACAAGCCTCCAAGCAATCTCCTTGTCTCCAAGCATGCAAACCACTAGCTTTGCTATTACAAACTATCAGATAACAATCTGATCTTCAAGATCTCACAGGATCCCAAAATGCTATCCTTCTATCTTCCCAAATCTTCTCTCTCTAAACAACTACCCCAAACACTCCTTAAATACTAATCTTCAGCCACAAGTCGGTTGGATGACATAATTAACTCCTAAGCCAAGTTGGCTCCTATTACAAACAAATATTAAATACAACAACAATCAGCTCATAAATAGCCTTACAAACATTTAATTCTCCATATCGGCCCCAAGATCTACATAAGAGACTACAACAAAAGCTACCAACAATAAATGCACCAAGTCACCCAACCAAATCTCCAAGAACTCCAGTCGGTAAACCAGAACTACCAATCACTAGAGAAACAACCAAACATCAGTGAAGCAACCAACCAAACCAAGCAACATAGGCATCACCGAGCATAAGTTCCATCAAGCGCCAAAGGTTTCACTGAGTTCTTTCAGTGACCGAGCTTCCTTCAATAACTGAGACCGTCGGTTAAAGCTGCAACCAAGTAACATAGAACCAAAACAACACACCTCCATGCAGATTCATTAAGTACCCTATAATGCCCCTACATTAGACACCCCAGGTTTGAAAAGATGTTCTCATAGGCTGGAAGAACATCTTTCAGGATTCAGCACATAAACCCCGAACTAGTTCTTCACATACATGTCCTCCAACTTTTCAGCTTGCATACTCTTCCACTTTTGTTTCCTCTGTCTTTTCAAGTCTTTCCTTGATAGCACATAGGCTTGTTCTCCATACTATTCATCACTCCTCTTTATAGGATCCACCAACTCAACTCGGCTACCAAAACTTAGACTTCTCCTACCGAGTGTTGTATCTAGCAAAGGCATCAGGGAAAACTTCCTGTCATCCTTCTCAACAATAAACATATTTTTGACACAATCATACATAGCTTTGCAATCATATTGCTAAGGTCTACCGAACAATATATGACAATTATTCATCTCCATAATAACACACAATACTAGATCCTTATATTGGCCAATCTGAAAATCAACAAAGAACTGCTCCCTCACTTCCAAAGCATGAACATTTTGCAACCAACCAATCATATAAGGATGAGGATGTTTCATTCTATTCAAACCAAGTTTTTGAACCATGTCCTCAGCAACAAGCTTATTAGTACTACCACTATCAACAATTACATCACAAAGTTTACCTCCAGACTTGCACCGAGTTCTGAATAAGTTACTCCTTTGACAAGGTTCCTCCTTTGCACCGAGAAATGTTCTTTGAACCAGCAAGTTCTCAAATTTAGGTTCATTCTTAATGTTCTCATTTACCACAGCAGTCAGTCGGTCACCAAGCTTCTTCTGTGTACACTCAAAAGAACGGTGCCCTTCTTCATCATAATTATAACAAGTACCCTTAAAGATAACTCTGCCTATCTTCCTCTTCAATTCCACAAGTTTTGGTTCATCTTTAGCAGTCGGTTTATCCTTCATCGAGTGATCAATCTTTTCCTTCTCTTGAGGATTACTATGTTGTCTCCTTTTCAACTTATCTTCTGCCTTCAAAGCATACTGACAAGCATCTTCAACTGAATCAATCTTCAGCATACCAAGCTCATCCTGAATATTAAATCTCAAACCATTCACATACTGAGCTACCTTTTCTTTACCAAGTTCTCTGTGTCCAGACTGAATAGTCAATTTATAGAACTCCTCGGTATAGTCCTCCATAGCCAAATATTTTTGCTTTAGATTCTGAAAATTCTTAAACAAGTCAAGCTCATAGTCAGTAGGTATGAACTTAGCTTTCAATTTAGTCACCATCAACCTCCACCGATTGATCTTCATTTCACCTTCATCTTCTCTATCTCTTTGTAATTCTTTCCACCAAAGAGCAACACGTCCTTTCAACTTAGTATGTGTCAATCTTACTCAAAGAGGATCTTCAATTTCTTCTAGCTCAAAGAAGTCTTCTAATTCACCAATCCAATCAATCAAGTCCTCGGGTTTCAAAGTACCAGAGAAAGTAGAAACCTCCATTTAGTAACTAGTACTTAACCAAGCTCCAGATCTATGCAACCGACCAGTTTTGTCTTCACCAGATCTGTCCCTCCGGTCATCTCCACTAGATCCAGCAGCTTCAAAGTCTTCAACAACTTCCTCATAACCATCATTAGTACCAAGATTCCTTGGCATACTAGAAATAGCTCTCATGACCTCAGTGATCATGTCATTCTTCATCAATTCCATTACAGATCTAAAATCAACTTTAACTTTCTCTATAATCTTTGATTCCACAACATTACATAGATTTGTAATCTCTCTAGGGTCCAATCTTCTTGGAGGCATCCTTTAAGATTTCCAAAAAACCCGAAGCAAGTAAGTCACCAACAAGGTCCTGGTGCAAACAGCCTCAACTAGAGATTGGTTTGCACACTTAAGATCTTCAAGCTCGGATACCACCTGATGCAGGACATGTAAGGAGGATCCAATTAAGGACAGTCCTCACAAGCAGCCAAATACCACAATGCGAAATTACACAACAAGATAATGTTTTCAACTAAATTTTCATTAACATGCCCGACTGTAAGGCCTTTTGGGTTAGGGCCAAATATAATTAAAAGTGTTTCTACAATCTCTCATCTAGTCCAGCTCTGAAATAAATCAACAACTGATGGAAACCCTATGGTAGATCTGAACTTGAGCTCCCAAGCCTCCTATAATACCCCAAAAATGGGCTATAGGTTCATTAACCTCTTACATCAACAATTCGATCAAAATCGACATCAAAGTCCTAACCTAAGGCACATATGCGCATCAGTTTATTAAAAACCTAATTGATTATCTTAATTCTGCATTGGGGAATATTCCTTGAATATTCCTAATTTATCATAATTATCTTTAATTGAATGTTATTTGGTGATAAATATCATTATTTATCCTAAAGTTGATTAATTGAATATGATGAATATTTAATTAATTAATTTAATTCTGCCACTTAATTATTTAATTAGATTTAATTGTATTTATTCCTAATTAATATTATTTTTATTTTGACAATAAATCAAAATTCCTACAAACAATCAATTGAATATTTATTTAATTGATTTAAAATCAAAGTTGTCAAATTTAATGATTTAATTAGAATAAAGTTTGATTTAATAATTGATTAACCCATAAATCAATTGTTTTAATCCAAAATTAGTTAAGGGGAAAATAAATCACTTTATTTATTAAATTAATTCATATTAAAACATGCAAAATCATGCAAAAATAGCTTTTAACTCAAAATAGAGTTTTAGATCAATTTCTAGCTCACAATCACATGTTAAGTTTAAATTTAAAATTGATTGTTAATTTCTAGCTACCTACTTTTCTGATTGTGCATGATTTATTTTGAATTAATTTAAAAATAAAGTGATTTATTCTCAACTTAACTGATTTTAAATTTAAAATAAATGATTTGTGGGTTAATCAATTATTTTAATCAAACTTTTATTCAAAACTATATTATTAAATATTGACAACTTGGATTTAGTCAATTAAATAAATATTTAATCAATTATTCGTAGGAGATTTGATTTATTGTCAAAATTAAATAATATAATTAGGAATAAATAGAATTAAATCTAATTAAATAATTAAGTGGCAGAATCAAATTTAATTAATTAAATATTTATCATATTCAATTAATCAAATTTAGGATAAATATGATTTATTGCCAAATAATATTCAATTAAAGATAATTATGATAAATTAGGAATATTCAAGGAATATTCCCCGATGCAAAATTAAGATAAAATCAATTAGGATTTCGATGTGCAGATGTGCCTTAGGTTAGGACTTTGATGTCAATTTTGATCGAATTGTTGATGTAAGAGGTTAATGAACCTATAGCCCATTTTTGGTGTATTACATTTTGCCCCTCTTTGAATCATTGTGCGAAGCGTAGTGGTTCAAAGAATAGTCTGTGTCTGATAAAGATGTGGACTCAGTTATGTGGTGGAGAGACTGATCCTGAGAGACTAACCGATTCCGAGATAGAAACCGATTGAAAGATTTGAAGATGCTAGGTCCTAATTGACCAAAGATGATGTTAACTATAACAACAATGAGATGGTGATTATGAAAAAGTGTCAAAATGCCTGATTCTGAACCTTATGATTATGAAGAAGCGAGTGACCTGATTGTCCAAAGGAATCATAATTGGTATCACATCTGAACCCTTCAGTTACGAAGAACCAAGGAAATAACACTAATGAACCAATGGTTACGAAAAGCTGATACAGTTTACAAGATAGATTAGGATACTAGATTGATATGGATCTCGATGAATCTGATATGTCCCAAGTGACGTGCCCCAAGCGATGAGGTCTTTAGATGAATCAACAACTAGACGCGGTTGTTATCTTGATTACTGAGAGAAGATTTGATTTACAGATTAATGTGTGTGTGAAAATTGTATCTAGCAAAAATCTCAATGGACAATCAGGTTTGGAATCAGGTCACTCACTTCTTTGTAATCATAAAGTTCAGAATCATTCGTTTTGATACTTTTTCATAATCACCAGTTCATTGTTGCTATAGTTGACATCATCACGATTCTTGGTCAACCAGGACCTGAATCAGCTTTTCCAATCTTTCAATTGGTTTCTGTCTCGGAATCGGTTAATCTCTCAGAATCTTTCATCATCATCAAACACAAATTATTCTTTGAACCACTGCGCTTCGCACAGTAATTCAAAGGGGCAAAATGTAATACCCCAAAAATGGGCTATAGGTTCATTAACCTCTTACATCAACAATTCGATCGAAATTGACATCAAAGTCCTAACCTAAGGCACATCGAAATCCTAATTGATTTTATCTTAATTCTGCATCAGGGAATATTCCTTGAATATTCCTAATTTATCGTAATTATCTTTAATTGAATATTATTTGGCGATAAATGTCATTATTTATCCTAAAGTTGATTAATTGAATATGATGAATATTTACTTAATTAATTTAATTCTGTCACTTAATTATTTAATTAGATTTAATTTTATTTATTCCTAATTAATATTGTTTTATTTGACAATAAATCAAATTTGCTAAAAATAATCAGTTGAATTCTTATTTAATTGATTAAATTAAATTGTCAAATTTAATAAAATAGTTTTGGAATAAAGTTTGATTAAAATAATTGATTAACCCATAAATCAATTATTTTAAACATATTTTAAATATTATTTGGCGATAAATCATATTTATCCTAAATTTGATTAATTGAATATGATGAATAATTAATTAATTAATTTAATTCTACCACTTAATTATTTAATTAGATTTAATTACATTTATTCCTAATTAATATTGTTTTTATTTTGACAATAAATCAAAATTCCTAGAAACAATCAATTGAATATTTATTTAATTGATTTAAAATCAAAGTTGTCAAATTTAATGATTTAATTGGAATAAAGTTTGATTTAATAATTGATTAAACCATAAATCAAATGTTTTAATTCAAAATCAGTTAAGTGGAAAATAAATCACTTTATTTATTAAATTAATTCATATTAAATCATGCACAATCAGAAAAGCAGTTAACTTTAAATCGATTTTCAATTTCAATTTGTTAACTTTCTAAACTCAACATCTGATGATGAGTTGAAAAAGAGAACTAAACTCTATTTTGAGATAAAAATTGTTTTTGCATGATTTTATGAGTTTATTCTTAATTTCTTGTTGACTCAAAAATCAACTTGAGTTTATCAAGAGTGATTTATGGCTTTTCTCAATGCATCCTCAAGCCCTGGATTTCTATAACAACAAGGCTCAACTCTTCATCTCACATCTCTCGAATTTGCACAATCACTTTGGTGAATTTACAACTGAAGAACAAAGCTTTTACGACAGGCAATTTTGTCAGATCATTTCATAGTTTTTCATAGCTTTTGCATACTTTTGCATTTATCTTCATAGCATTGTTAGATTAATTGCATATCATTTCAATTCATTCTAGATTAGTTTCATATCAAGTTTTTCATCTAATTGCATCAAAAATCCCAAAAAAAATAGATTAATTTGCATTCATATTTAATTGTTTTCATCATTTTAAATACTTCATTTAGGTGTTGCATTATCACTAACCTCGATCTAATCTGAGAATACCATACTCGCACCTACTAGAAGGCAGTAAATTGCCTAGTTAGCTTAGTTTCATTTATTTGCAGATTTCAATTTTGCTAACCTCTAATGTTTTACTGAAGTATTGTGTCCGTAGCTAGGTATAATTTTCACACACACACACACCTCCAAGCAATTTCCTTGTCTCCAAGCATGCAAACTGTATACACCTAAAAATGGTCACCTAGACTATTAGCCCCTTGCTAGCATTTTTGCTAAAATCATCAATTACTTGCTCTTGATCAAATCCTAGCTCTATCATTTATTCAATTATTTTCTATGGGCTAACCATCTTATCCTAAGTCTTTATTTATTTAAAAGGAATATTTCCTCCCTTTTTAATAAATAAAAAGCCCCCACTTTTCCTCTTATCCTAAGTTGCACAAATAAAGCATTATTCTTATTTTATAAAAAGGAAAAAAGCACTTTTTGTCTCATATGGACACAAAAGTCAACTCTTATTTTCTCATTGGAGGATATTTGTGCACATGGATTGCTCCTCTTTTAAGCTCCACTGTTGATTAACTCTTTTGCCTCTTAATCTCCATGGTCCATTCCTTCCCATTTCTTATAAAAGGAGAGCTCTCTTCTTCATTCTAGAGCCCCAACTTTTTATGCTAACTTTATGCTACAGGACTTCTAGGTCACTTTGGAGCTTTTGAAGATTTGGAGCATTCTTAGCATCTACATCTCATTCTTGCATTCTACATCTCATTCTTGCATTCTACATCTCATTCTTGCATTCTTAGCTTAGCTTCATATTTATGCTTTCTTAGATTAGCTTCATTTCTATGCTCTAGATTAGCTCACATAGATTAATTAGCTTGGGTTGTAACACTTGCATATTTCCTTTCATAGCTTAGCTTGCATTTCTATTTCTGGCATAGCATTGCATTGCATTTTCATTCTTGATTCTTGAGGATATTGACATTCTTGCCCTTGTCTTCATTGAATCTCCCATTGCATGGTTTACTAGCAAGGTTATAGGCTAAATAGCTCTAGCTGAGAGCATTCTTAAAAACCCTTGCACTCCATGCCTAGGGAGCTATGGATCGATTTGTGAGGGCTCATTCTTGAGTTTCCTTATATGTAATGATCCATAGAAGTGCACCATTTTAGTGTGTACACAAACCACTAGCTCTGCTATTATAAACTATCATATAAAAATCTGATCTTCAAGATCTTGCAGGATCCCAAAATGCTATCCTTCTATCTTCCCAAATCTGCTCTCTCTAAACAACTACCTCAAACACTCCTTAAATACTAATCTTCAGCCAAAAGTCAGTTGGATGACATAATTAACTCCTAAGCCAAGCTGGCTCTTATTACAAACAAATATTAAATACAACAACAATCAGCTCATAAATAGCCTTACAAATATTTAATTCTCCATGTCGGCCCCAAGATCTACATAGGAGAATACAACAAAAGCTACCAACAATAAATGCACCAAGTCGGCCAACCAAATCTCCAAGAACTCCAATCGATAAACCAAACTACCGAGTGCCAGAGAAATAACCGAGCATCAGTGAAACAACTGACCAAGCCAAGAAACACTGAGCAACATAGGCATCACCAAGCACAAGTTCCACCGAGCCCCAGAGGTTTCACCAAGTTCCTTCAGTGACCAAGCTTCCTTCAATAACTAAGACCATCGGTTAAAGCTGCAACTGAGTAACACAGAACCAAAACAACACACCTCCATGTAGATTCACTGAGCACCCTAGAATTCCCTTGCATCATTATATCTTTGTTTTACATGTGTTACATTTATAAACATAATTTTTTATAAAAAAAAACTTTCTTTGATTGCATTTCATTTCATTGTAAATAGCTTGTTTTACTTTCAAGATGTATGTGTTAGAATAACTGGGAGGGGGGTGAATCAATTATCTAGTGTCCCAAAACAAAATGTATAATCCAAAACAAATTCTTCAACTTTTGCTACTCAGTAAACATAAAATACTTTCATTGTCTATGTTTTTACTGATTGTCAGTTTAAAACTTATAGTAGTTACCGATCAAATCTAACATGTAATATGCAAAGTATGATAACAAACAAATATCACAATCAATACATAACACAAGATATTTAACGTGGAAACCCTGTGAAGGGAAAAACCACCTGGGACCGGCAACCCAAAAATGTTCACTCTTCTGAAGTGAGGTCGGTGAAGACCCAACCTTGTTAAAGGTTTACAAACACATTGTTAGGTGTGACCTTGTTAGAGGATTTTAGACCAGAAGTTATTGTCCAGCCAACAGTCACTCTGGGATTGATAGGATAATAATGTTCACTCTATGAATGAAACATCAAAAAGACTTTCTTAGTCCACTCAGTTAAGAGATTTGACTGTGTACAATGGTTAAATATGTAACAGTAGATGATCTACCTTGAAACAACTTCAATTGCAATTTACAGATCAATGTTCAACTCATTCAAATCTTTCTGATCAAGTTTCAATACTATATCAACTTACTGTCCATCGATAATTACTCTTTGTAGCTCGGTAATTGTTTTGTAGTTCGGTTCTCACTAACCAGTATGATCAGAATGCATGAAAACTCCTTCACGCAATAATTTTGTAGTATCTTTTTCTTCTGGCGTCTTCTCAACAATGAAACCAATGTCTCTTATATAGACGAGTAAATCATTTTCTTTTTGTCCATCAGATTTTGCCGCTTAATCTTATTCATTGATTTTGCCACTCTAACCTTCTTCGGTTGATATGTCATTAACATGTTTCAATCTGTTCCATTAGATCTTTCTTGAATCATGTTAGTCATCGATCTTCATAACAAACCTTATCTGTTACCTTGATTTCATACACTTTACAGCGCATCACTTTATCAGCTAAACTGATCATTTAATTCCTTTCTATTTTGCTCAGTTAACAAAGAAATGCATCAGTGAACACAAGCTTGGTTAACACTATGCTCGGTATACACCACTCCGTTGGTGTATACTGGAATGCTTCATTTACCAACAACACTGCTTTGTGTCTTTCAACTCTATTCTTCATCATAGATGAATGCAACATAATAAAGTCGATATCATCAAGTCATAGACTCATTAACAAGTTACTCAGTGTATTCTTTATCCTCATCTGATATATACATCTTCCTCATGTAGATATTTCTATTCTTCATCTCTTTCACCTTTCTTCAGATGTGTCGGTATAGTAACTTACAAGATAAGTATTGTCAAGCTAGTTGACATCAATGACAACATAATACTAATTTAATCATCTTGCATATCTAATCAGCAACTCCTTAGTGATCTTAAATCATAGATTCTTCATTTAGTGTTCTAAATCAGTTGTAGTTCATCAGTATGATCTCTTTTATGAGTACTTTGATTATGTATTTATTAGTAAACCTCATAAGGTGTCTAGTAGTGAAGTGTTGGATGTAACGAATGAGATCTTAATTGAATCCATTCCTCTGCCATCTTCCTTTACATCTCTCCAGCCTAACCTTTATGATAGGTTTTTATCATGGCTTCCTTTGTGTGCGATTGTTTGTAATATTGAGCTTTTTAAACCGGTTCTATTCACTAAACCCCTTATAACTCTCAAATGATGTCCTCAACAACTACTTATTACTCTTAAGGGTTGTCCTTCAAACCAAGAACCTCTTATAGTCCTTAAGGTAAAACATAATTATACTTCAGTTGCACATACATATCAAACAAAGAATAATCGTCAACCTACCATTCTGGATGGTGTTCCTACTTCTCTCCCTCCCTCTCAACCTGTGCTTCCTTAAGCACCTCTATGGCCTAGTTCCTTAGGTAAATAATATTATCTAGTGGAGAAGTTACATGCTACTTCTGCAAAGATCTCTCTCTGGGAGCTTCTTCAAACCTCTCCCAATTATCATGAGGCTTTACAAAAATCTTTATCTACTCTTCCTATCCCACCACCTAACCAAGATAACATGAATTCCTTCTTGGAGTGTACGCACATGGTGTCTAATCCTCCTCAAATTATGTTTACTCAAGATGACTTGCCTCCTAAGGAAGTACAAAACCAATATGATGCTCTTATGGTTGTCATTCTTTTGATGGAAATCTTATTCAAATAACTTTGATTGACAATGGCTTGGGTTTGAATGTGTGTAGTCTAGATATGCTAAATTCTATTAAGGATGATATGATAACTATTAAGCCTGATAACATTCCTATTCACAGTTTTGATAACATTGCTAAGAAGACCTTGGGAATCATAACTTTACCTATTAAAGTTGGTCTGGCTATCCTGGATACCTCAATTCATGTGATGTTGGGTCCCCTTAATTACAATCTTTTATTGGGTAGACCATGGTTGCATACCATGTATGTTATCCCCTCCACGCTACATCACATGCTTAAATTTATTTTTAATAATGTGATGTACACTCTTCATGTGGATGATAAGCCTAATAATTGTCTAAACACTGATTCAATTAAGGGTCCCGGACTTACTGAATAAAAACAAGAGACTAAAGATGAAACTTGAAGGAATGAAGAACCTATATCTTCTACCTTGTCTGAGGGTGATTGGGATACTTTAGATTTTATTCCTACTTTTATTGGAGAGTATCAGGTTTCCTACCTTTCCTTCATGAAATCCCCAAAAACTTTTAAGAGTGAGGAAATAGTTTCTATTCCTCTTACAGGGGAATTAAGTAATAACTTTATGGTTGATTCAACTAATTAAACCATTAAAACTATTAAGCCTAATTGCTTTGACATAGTGACCTATGAAGCTCCCTTAAAATTGTCTAATATGGCTGCTCATTACAGTCTCAGATATCATTTTCTTACAAAACATGGTTTTAATGGTCAAGGTTGTAGAAATTCTAAGCAAGGAATACACACTCCTATAATGAATGATGGTTGTGAACATACCTACGGTTTAGGATTTAACCCCTATAATCAACCTTCCTTCTTTCCAAATGTTAATCACATTTGTAGTGGACCTTTGAAATTAACTAACCCTCACCTTCTTACATTTGACCAAAGGCCATCTATGGATTTTTTTCCTCCGATGATACCATTGTATAATTCTTGGAGGCATATGAAGGTTTTCCTTCCTTTCTTCATAATAAAAGAAAGCCTTATTGCTTAAACACTAATAGATATTTTGGGGAAGATAGTGAATCCACACAATATACTGATCTTTTTCCCCCTTTAGAGGATGAAAAGAAATCAATCTCTGAATCACAGATACAATAGATGTGCAAATTGATGCTATAGATCTTGAGAAAGTTATCAAGATTGGAAAGTGTATGGGTGAAGATGAGCTTAAGAAACTTACCAATCTTCTACCTAAATTTTTGGATATCTTTGCTTGGGTATATTTGGACATGCCTGGCATTCATCTTAAGATCATCACTTATAATATTGTCCTGGCGCCTAATGTTAAGCCAATGAAACAAAAATTCGTAAGATGAATCCTATCTTAGCTCTTCTTGTTAAGGCTGAGGTAGAGAAGCTCTTAGATGTTGGTTTTATACATCCTATAGATTATTACCCTTGGATTTCCAATATCGTATCATTTTCAAAGGGTGAAAATGAGATAAGGATGTCCACTGATTTTTGTGACTTAAACAAATCTTCTTTGAAGGATGATTTTCCCCTTCCCAACATTGATATGATCGTGGACTCTACAAAAGGCCACACATTACTATCCTTTATGGATGGGTTTTCAAGATATAATCAAATATTTATTCTACCATATGACCAATATAAGACCACCTTCATTAATCCTTGGGGAACCTTTTGTTGGGTTGTCATGTATTTTGGGTTAAGGAATGCAGGTGCTACATATCAATGTGCTATGACATTAATCTTCCATGATTACATTCTCAAGATTCTTGAAGATTATGTGGATGATATTTTGGCTAGATTTGTACAAAGAAATGATCATGTTCCTGCATTAAAGTTAATCTTCAAAAGGATACACAAATACAAAATGAGATTAAATCCACAAAAGTGTGCCTTTTGGGTTGATAGTGGAAATATCCTTGGATTTATTATTTCTAATCGAGGCATCAAAGTTGATATTGAAAAGATTGATCTGCTATTGTTAACATGCCTTCTCTATGAAATATCTCACAACTCTATAGATTAAAAGGGAAGATTCAAGCTATTCATAGATTTATCTCTTGCTTAGCGGATTGTACTATCCATTTTACCTCCTTTCTTAAGAAGGATACAAATATCTCTTGGAATGGAGATGATAAGTTTTTATTCAAATGATTCAAGGATTATCTTGCTAATCCTCCTGTTTTACAACTGACTCAACCTAATAAGCCATTCTTCCTTACACTTTCGCTTCTTCGAAAGCATTGAGTGTTGTCTTAGCTTAGCATGATAAAGATGGTAAAGAATAACTGGTATATTATATAAGTCAAACCTTGATTGATTATGAAACATGTTACACTACAATTGAGAAAGAATGCCTTGCCTTAGTTTTTGCTTGTCAAAAACTCGGACATTATCTCCTTAATGCAGAAATTAATGTGTATGTGAAATTTTATCCTTTGAAGCATCTCTTTTAAAAAACTGACTTATCGGGACGTCTTGCTAAATGGGTCATGCTCCTAACTAAATTTGATTTGAATTTTATCTCTCATAAATCTATTAAAGGGAAAGCCTTAACAAATCATCTAGTTGAGGCTCCTTCATTTCAATCTACATCTGAACCTATAGAAATCCCTGATGAGTTCATTTTACATATTGAAATAAATGACACCTGTGAATTATAATTTGATGGATCTAGATGTTAGATTGGGTCTGGTGTGGGTGTTATATTAATACCTCCATCTAGGAAACCTATTCCCTTATCCTATGAACTTAATTTATCTTGTACCAATAACATAGCTGAGTATGAAGCCTTAATCACAGGATTGAGGGAAACTTTGTCTTTAAAATTTAAACATGTTAAAATATTTGGAGACTCACAATTGATTATACAATAGATCAATGGAACTTATCAAACAAAAAATGACAAATTGACTAAGTATTGTGATCTTGCTATAAGTTTGCAGGAAAATTTTCCTTCTTATTCCATTCAGATATTACCTAGGAAGGATAATAAGCATGCAGATTCTATGGCCAGTGAAGAATATTTGATTACTTTAGATGACAGAGTGATGTTTTTTCAATTTACCATTCAAACCTTGACTAGCCCTGCTATCTTTGAGGATCCTTCATTAGATGTGACTTGTTTAAATATGCATCTTGATAAATGGTATTTGCATAACTACCATTACCTAAAAGATGGTTCTTTAGACGGATTGACAACTAGAAATTATAGAAATAAAATACATAAGCTTGTGTCCCATTTTATAATTTTGGCAGATGTTCTCTATAAATGATCTTATGATAGCATTTGTCTTAGATGCATTGGTAAGAGTGAAATCCTGGTGGCATTACAAGAGGCTCATGCTGGATCTTGTGGGGGACATTTTGGTGGAAAATCATTAGTTAACAAACTCCTTCGCATGGGATACTATGGGAAAACTATGGAACAAGATTCTTTTGCCTTTGTCAAAAAGTATCCTCAATGTCAATATCATAAAAAATTAATGCATGCTCATGCTTATGTGTTGCGCTCACAAGTGCCTCCTTGGCCCTTTAGTGTTTGGGGTAAGATCTCATTGGAAAGATTTCCCCCCCTTCTTATAAAGGACACACATATATCCTTACAATCACTGACTACTTTACCAAGTGGGTTGAAGTTGTTCCTCTTTATTTGACTACCGCATATGTCATTTGTGATTTTATTCTTCAAAATATTATTGCTCGATTTGGTATTCCCATGGAAATAATTTATGATAATGGAACTCAGTTTAAGAGAAAAGAAGTGAAATATTTATTGTAGAAATATTGTATACATCAATGATTCTCTACCCCTTGTTTTTCTCAATCTAATGGTCAGGATGAAGCTTCTAATAATATTATTGAACAAATCTTTCAGAAGACTATTGATAAACATGCTAAGGATTGGCATACACAGTTGACCTATGCATTATGGGCTTATAGAACAACTAGTGTTTGTATCACAACTAGACCATCACCTTATAGTTTGGTCTATGGAACTGATGCGGTTATGCCATTAGAGTTGGATATTCCTTCTTTAAGGGTTTCCTTCAAGGGCATAATCAATAAGGATACTTTTAGAGAGCAATGTTTACAAGAACTTGAGATGTTAAACAAATAATGTATTAATGCCTTAGAACATATTATGGCCTATCAAAAGTTTGTTAACAAAGATATAATGGTAAAGTGATTAAACGTTCCTTTTCAGTGGGTGAATTAGTTCTTTATGAAAATCAAAGAAATGTGAATGCTCCACCTGGTGAAAAAGGGAAGTTTAGCCCTAATTGGTTAGGTCCTTACATTGTCATAGAGGTATATAGCTCTGGAGCATATAAGATTGTTGATATAAATGGTGTGCCTCTCAAGGAACCTATTAATTTATTATGCATTTACAATGTTATTACATTTGATCTTTCATTATATAAATGTGCTTACCTTTTCCTTATTGAGTATTGCTTTTCTCAAATATGGTGTAGAATTTTTCAAATGTTATACTTTAAAAGTGTGAGTTCATGGTTCTTTTATCAATTCATGTTTCTTTCCTTTATTTTATTATGTTATTAATCATAAATTAATCCTAGAAACAATAAAAGATAGCAAAACATGTATGTTCATCATATATATATAACTATTTTGGTATTCAAAGAAGGCACTAGACAAAATGTGCTCAATATCAAAATGAGTACATCAAGCATCACCCATAGGATGATGAGATCCTAATATATTGGATATAGGGTGTGATGATGGTGCTGCTCTATGTACAGTCGAGGTATGGGTATGGATTTGTGATGAGCTCCTCTCTGACTGGCTATGAGATATGTGTCATTGCTCTCGTAGCTCACACTTTAGCCACTCCACTCTCTCTGCCTATAAATGTAGCTCCACCACTATGGGAGAGAAGATATCTCTGTCTCCCTAGATTTCACGTCCCATTGAAACATATATGTGATGTGAAAGGAATCTTTAATGACACGACCATGCCCATCAAGACATCTCTCACAGAGGAGCTCCACTCCTTTGTGCTAGTTGCATGTTACATGTTATATATATATATATATATATATATATATATATATATATATATATATATATATATATATATATATATATATATATATATATATATATATATATATATATATATATATATATATATATATATATATATATATATATATATATATAATCAAAGTTTTTGTACATGATTTAATTTTAATTATACATGGATCTCCCTCGTGGAAGCTAGGGTTGATACTCTGAATGGGTGTCCTGGGAGGGGGCTGACTAGAATCTCCTCACTCTCTTTGCTTGGTTTGAGGTTGGGGCATCTCCGTTGTAGCATGTACTGATCGAGACCATAGGGGCATCACTACTATGGGGGATGGTGGTGCCTTAGCTGCTAGTGCATCATATTTTCCCTATGCCTCTATTGCCTCTCTGCTTGGTGTTGGATCCTCCTCCTCCTTCTCTCTACACTAAGACCTGAAATAGGGGTCTGGATCTCCAATCAGATGATCATCTAGTAATACAAGTCTCAAACCCTGAATACTGATGTATAGTAAGTAGTCCCAAGATACCCCTACGTCACTAAATGTAATAAGGACCTCGATATCATCTAGACCCTCAATATCTATCATCTATATGTCATCAATGGTTAGTCGGGGTATAGCCCCTGGTCACTGCATATGTCTCCTCCCATGGGTGTACATAGGTACTTGTGTTGGTGGACTATGTTGTAGACCAAACTGTCTCATCACTCGCTCATAATAGTAGGGCATCACTATGTAATCATGCCTTCCCTCTAGAATCCTTTGTCTCTGCATCCATCTTAGTTGTACTATTATGTCTAGCTATTCTATCATGTGACGGTAGGGCCTCCATACAATGTTTGTACTTGCAAGTCGGTCTAGTCTGACCCTCCAATACAGAGTGTCTCCAAACTTCCATGAATAACCTAGTGGATATGAAAATGCTCTAGGTAACTGGGCCGATATATCTATGGAACATCCCATAGGCCATGTGCATGTCATATGCTCGAAGGCCCATACCTGTAGAAGTGTGCACATAGTCAAGATGTATCTCTAGTACTTGACAAAATTTATGAGCTCATAATAGAGGTGTGCAAGCATACTCTATCCCCATGCATACACTATAGACTCTCTCTCCATGTGTTGAACCATGTGTGTAAGAGGAGTGTAGAAAATAGTGCCCTTTGTGTCGGCATCACTGTTGTGGCCACGATACAAAGTATGATTCATCTAAGCAATGGAGTCCGCCCTAGTAAGATACCCTTCAGGTTCACCTGATCAAGTCTCTCTCTGCCTTTGTATGGAAGACCCATACAGTACTAAAAATCTCTCCTGGTCTCCTCTAGAGAATGGTTGACCCAAGGTCTAACCATCTATCCACAGACTGGCAAGTGTAGGATCTGGTACACATCCTCTAGTGTCACTATCATATCTCCAACTAGTAGATGGAATGAACATGTGTCCTCATCTCATCTCTCCATCAATGCCAAAAGCATAGCCCTGTGAAATCTTATGTGAGGAAGTCAAGCTATCCAGTAGAGTCTGGTGTCTCTCATAACTTGTATATTTGTTGCATCTATCTATCTTATGTGCTCTTGAACGTATATCATAATGTTTGACATATAGTGCTCCCTCATCACTGACAACTCTTGCAATGACAATAAGGAAAAGTTTAAATTAGTAATCGACAATCATACAATAAATTTTGACTAAAAACTGTACAATTTAACCTATCTAGGGAACATGTTGACTTCTCAGGAATAGGTTGACTTGCTCTCTAAGGAACAAGTTGAATTCCTAGGAACAGGTCAACTTCTTGACCTAGTGAGCAAAAATAACTTCCTACAACATGTACAACATCTTCCTACATCTACATAAAGCAATAAAATAGAAGGAAAATGATTGGAAACAAGCAACGGGCATCGAGCCATACCTCCTCTAGCTCTGTGCCCTCGACCACTTCCAATTGGAGCATCTCCATCCATATTGGTGATAGTTCTTCTCTCCTCAAAATTGTGCTTTTTCTTCTTGATTTATTTTCAATAAATTATTCCAAATGAGCTCTTAACAAAGGTAACTTTTATTTATATGTGCTATTTATTAGGTTATTTTCTAAAATTTTGGTTTAGGATGTTAGCTTATTCTATTGCTCTTTTGATCATATCTTGAGCTCAGTAGCTTCAATTTGCACGTTGTTACAAGCATCGAAACTATGATTCAGTCACCTTGCTATCCAAATGCCTTTTAAACCATTTAGAAGTCGTCTTGAATATATTTGAGGGTTATTTGTCTTCACCTCTCTTATTTAGTTCACAGTGGCAAACATGATTCCCTGTTTCACCTTTTTTCATTTAAGAAATCCAAAACAAGGGGGCATATAGCTACTTGCGAACTTCATTAGTTTTCTCTAGTAAGACCTAGGTGTTTTTTATTATCACTAACCTATGGTTTTGTAGGATGTGGTTACTAATGTTTTCTTGCAGGAATTACGCATGAGGAATTAGCCATATCCCTTTTCAGTTATATATGATTTTCTTGCTTTAGCTTGCATATGCATGCAGTGTCATATACTGCTAAAGTGGGGGCTAAATATGCTATATTAAATTGGATGCACTTTAATTTATGACCTTTTAGCTCCTCTTTAGTATGTTTTGCATTGCACTTTAGCACACACCCTTTCCCTTTTCTCTCTCTCTCTCTCTCCTAGGCGAAATTGAGGTAGGATCTAACACTTCCTCCTGGATTTTCCTATTTTTTATTCATAGGACGAGGTAGGATCTAATTTCTAGGCAACCTCCTCTTTCTAGGCCTCTTTTTCCTGACTTTAACTTTGGATTATCAAACCCCAATACATATTACACCCAGAATTCCTGCAGATCTGAAAGCTGGGTTATAAACCCAAGATCTTGGCACCTCGGGGAACAGGTCGACCAAGTTAATGTGTTCCTAGGTGGTTGGGGATTATTGGGCCCAGACCTATTTTTAAAGTCTTGGTAATTCCCGCTCATTGCAGTCGGCTCCTGTGGGGGTAATTTCAGAAATTCACTATAAAAAGGCACTCAAAGGCTTATTTTTCAACTAGGATGATATGATAATGGATGATGGAAGAAAGGTACAAGCACACGTGGACACCCCAATCTGACATAGAGAAATTGCAAGGTACTTCATCAATAATTCAAGCATTCAAGTAATTACATGACATCATGATGATGTAAGGGGATCATGAAGATGGTTAGAGTAGTTTAGCCTTGGGGGCTTGGTATGATTTCTATGCTATGTTCAGATCTGGTCTTTGTCTCTTCATATTCTTACACATTCATACATACATGTATAAATGCCAGGGTTTCACTTATAGAGTAGATTCTTAGCATTTCTAGCTCTTTTACATTCTAGATCTACATTCTAGGATTCATGAGCACTGCATACACAAACAATATTTTCCTAAACGGTTATTCATGGAGGTGGAAATCACCAAAATAGGGGGTTGAATAAGGCAAACCCTTTTATAGCCACACACACACACATTCTATCACAAATTTGCAGGTTATTAGTTGGACAGTTACAGATCTGGAGGTTATAGACTGAGAGCTACCAGGAGAAATCAATTCAACTTTAGAAAAGTGCCTTGGGAATATGGTGACTTGGTCGACCTATTTTGGAACATGGTGACATGGTCGACCTATTCCTGACAGCTTGATATTTTTAGAATTTTTTGGGTTTTCAGTCGTGATCGGGGATCCACAATAATTTTTTTAGCTATAGGTGCAAATTTGTTATTTTCAGAGAGGAAAAGCACATTATGTCACACATTCCAAGGTAAGTACCATATCATTTGTTTTATCTATTAGGATAGATATATTTTTGTGTCTTAATTGAGCTAATTACATTCACTTGGTTTCTAGAATCATCTTACATTTCTTACTTAAATTAGTTGTTCCATTTTTTGTCATATTTATAATTGAATTACATTGCATGAAAGAGACCTTGCTAGTGTACTTCCTTGATATAACTTGGATTTAGCATTCTAACCTAGGTTATATTGAGAGTTATGCTTGGAGACTCCTCTTTCTCTTGTATTGAATGGCTTAGGGAGAAAGTGTTGAACTTGATATACTTAATTCACATTATTAAACTCGTTGATGCCATTTCCCCCCTGAACAATGAATTTGTGATGTTTGAGCGTGCATTGTTCATTTTAAAGAACCAAAATGAAAGATGAATTGATTTTTAGATTAAAAAGATTAAAACCTTCTTCCAAGCTACATGCTAAAAGGAAAAGTTAGTACTGAAAAACCTAACAATCAGTTTTGGAATTCTCTGGTAGAAATAAGGTTAATACCATGATAATTAATTTTTTTAATAAATTATCCATACCTTGTCCACATAGGTGTCAATAACCCCTTCTCTGAATTCTACCTTCAATGCGTTGATTTATTATATCTTAGTTGGTATCTTATTCTATTTTATCTCTCTTTCTCTTCTTCGTTGCTCAATGGGTTCTTGAATCTTGACTTTTTTGTGTTTTGAAGGCCAAGGTATTTTTTCATTACATCAAGTGTATATTTTCAACAATAAAAAATGTGTCATTTTATAATAAAGAATAAGATTTTGGACAAAGGAGAAGCAAGTCTTGTTTGTAGTTTCAAAACAATAGTTTTGATAAAATGATTATCAGTTGCACCTGCACACAAAAAGAAAAGTTTTCAAAGATCTTTTTTATTTTTGAAAATATTGCTCATCTAAATTATAATCACAAAGAGAAGAACCCCTGTAGAAGTTCAAGACATTTTCAGAAATGTAGCTTTTTAAAAAAAATGTTGATTTGTGCTCACATATATATATTTTTATAAAATTTGGACTGTAGTTTCCTTATGTCAAAACAAACCTACAAAAATAAATTCATAGAATAATTCCTTAATTTGTGCCCTAAGGACCCATTTATCACAACATACCAATTTCAAAAGATCTATTTTTTTGTAAATATTTTTCATCAAAATTAAAATCACATAGAATAGACCTCCTGTAGAATTTCAAGACCTTTCCAAAAATGTATTTTTTTCAAAAATAAATACTGATTTGTGCCTAGAAATGTTTTTTTTTTATGAAATATCATAAAAAAATATTAAAAAATAAAAAAAATCTAAAAAATATGTATTTTGGACTATAGCCTCCCTATATCAGTGCAAACCTATAAAAAAAATTCATAAAAAAATTCCAAGCCGTTTGAAAGATATGACCAAATTTCATGTCGGGTTCACCATTTGTAATCAGATATAATAAGATCAATAGAAACCTATAATAACATTAGTATCCCAACCAAAAAGAGATTGCTAAAGAAATTAGTATTCCCAATATTAAAAGAGGAAAGGAAACAAGAGAATTTCATGTACATAAATCAAGATATTGAAATCAAATAACATAAAAGTATATGCAAACCCATAATTCTTCCTTTGTTGTTCTCCTTCTCATGCAATGATGACATTATAATCAACAATAAATCTTCTCTCTGTGGACGATTAATAATTAAGGTAATTAATTAAAATCACCTCATTATAGAATTAAGGAGACATGATGATTTTGACTTTAGAATATGGTAGAATGCCACAATTTATTATTTAATAAAGATTATTAAGTAAATTAAAGAGGAATGTTAGTAATGTCATCGTGTTAGAGCAATAGGCCATTTTTAAGTGTCAAGTGGATATATACAATAAAAACTATTGTACATGCAATTGAAAAGTTACAATTATCTAGAACACCTATCCATTGTTGATTAGCAACCAACACTAAAAAATAGTGAAGAAAACTAGCAAATACAAAAGAAAGGAATAAACATAAGTTTATTTAAGTTACACATGAAATTTGAGAAACTTTTGCAACTATCTGGTACACTTAACATCAGTTGCATGCATTTTAATGAGCTTGTACTTTATCTCTTCCAAAATTTTATTGTAGGTGGGTTACCTTCTTTAGCTGGGAGCACTAAGAAATGAATTGTAACCTAATGTCACAATAAAATTGTAGAATTTCAACTTCCCAATGAGTAATATGATTAGAAAAAACAACTAAACAGCTACTTTATCAAATTTGAAGCAATATAGATTATCTTATAGTATCAACAAATTTACAATAAGGAATGGTGATCAAGGGGGATTAATCCAATCTTCTATAGAACATTTGGAATACAAAACCTCCTCAAGAAAAATAGGATTGACAATCCCTTTATGGAAAAGATGTCAGTACGATATCTATGCTCTCAACGTTTTGATTCCTTTTTGTTACTTGGAATGAACAGATATAAAGCTACAATGCAAAACATCTAATTATGAACTTTCAGAAGCTATAAATAAGATGAAGATGGAGGTAGAAGAGTATTTGTGTGCATCTGGGAATGAAATAGGAATTATGTTGCTATAGATTTGAATTTCCAATAGTCGGGATCCTGAAAATGCTTGTAACTGCTAATATGAGATCCTGATGCTGTAACATATCTCTAGAATGAATTTGAGCTTGTTCTGGGAGGTACAAAATGTTTCAAACATTTTATACCTGGGAATAGAATGTTTCAACCATTTTGTTCTAGGTACTTTTGACATGAATTCTTAGGGTCTCTTTGGCAACTCTCAATCTTCCTGGAAAATTTTGGACAACTGTGTAGCTTGTTCCTACACAAAAAAAAAATGGGGAAGAAGGTTGTTGAAATGAGGTTACATTGGTCAAACCCTTGTTTAGGCATCAACCTTGAAAATGTAATGAAATTGCAAAAGGGAAAGATGAAATTGAAGCTAGTTCTGAATCGTGAATTACCTCGTGCCTTGATGACATAATGCCTCTTTTGATGTAACCACAAGTGTTAATGCAATATATTGAACTCCACAAAAACCCAAAAGGAAATCATGAAAGATAAGCCTTGTGTAATGGATGTTGTAGTTTGTCACAATGCTTGATGAAGAAGAGTAACGCTTTGAAGACTTGGATTCTTGAAGATCTTTGAGAATGCTTAGATGTAAAATTGTAGAAGAGAGCTTGAATTCCAATTGCTTTATTGCGTCTTGATCATGTTGGTTGTCAAAATGAGGAGAGATACAATGTTTATATACCGCATCCCACATTTCAAGATTAAAAAATAAGCTAGGCTGACCATGTGATCTAATTTCCCACTAAAATCCCAACATAGGGCTCTAGGCCAAATTTGGGCCAAAATATGTGGGAATAGAACATTTCAAATGTTTTGTTCCTAGGTACATAATGTTTTAAATGTTTTGTACCTAGGAAAACCAACTCAAATTTGAAATGGGTACTAGGATGATAAGGTAGATGTGAGATTAGGAGGCATAATTGATTTTGAGATCGAGAAAAGGTACAAAGACCACAAATGGTAACATAAGGCCCATGTAGGCTAATGAATGATTGAAGAAGAGAAATAAAAAAGGAGCACACTTAGAAATAAGGGCTTACATTGAGTTTTAAAGAAATTGAATCAACAAGGGACTTATAATACTAATTTAAAGGTCTAATGAGCATTAGGAGAGCGTGAAATCAATATGGAAACCCATACATACTAAAATGGGGCTAAAATGAGCATCTAATTATAGATGTTAACTTTTTAGGACGGTAAAACAACACTGTTCTTAGAAAACCCCATGCCAAAAATAGCCTCTTTCCAACCCAACACATGGTAAAAAATAGTAGGAAAGTTGCCAAATATTATAGTCCATTTTTTCTTATCCTAAGAACACTCCCAAAAAATTTGTTTCACACTTTTCGGATGCTAGAAGAAGGAGAACCTAGCTAGATTAATCTTTGAATATCTCAACCTATCCCCTATAGGCAATTTATGATGCGAGACTTTCTAGGTAAGAATTTGGGCATTTGCATCAGCTTTGGACTTCCAGACTTGAGCACTAAGATTCACCATGTCTTTTCTTTAAATGCATAGGTCCTATTTGATGTTTAACTTTGGATTTAGCTTTATGTTCGAGAGAAGTTCCAAATAAATCTTCTTCAAGGGGAAACTAAAAAATGGAGTTTGCCCAAGTCAAAACCAATCTTTAAAAATATTTCATTGAAGGGAAGAGAAAAGTTTCATTATCAAATTTGTAGGAACCAACGATTTTATAAAAGCAAGGAATCCTTTAGACTTTTTTTTAACCTGCAAGATTTTTTAATGTCTTTCCAACCAATCTAGTCAAGAGACATAAAATCTCAAATATTACTGCATTGCTACACCCCTTTTTTGAAGAAATATAAAAAGCTTGTTTGGGAAGACAAACACAATAGATTTTCTATGATATTTTATTACTTTGCTCCACCAAATAGAAGAGGAAGCAAAACTAAGTCCATGTTGCAACAATCCTCCCACTTTAGGAAATCATAAACTTGTTGCCATGCTTTCCATATGATTTGCAAGGGAAATGAATCCCTTAACCAAAATAAAGGAACCATCCAAAACTTACCAATCCATCCCACACCTTGTCATTTATTATTTGTTATAGTAAGATAAATATTCAATGATGTACACAAATTTTCCAAGGTTCATTACTAGCCACAAACCTAATTATCCATTTTGTTGATAATCAAAAGACTTATGTCTTGGGATCCAACAACTCCAACACACCCTTATTCCTAGGTTGTATGTAATGGAGCCAATATGAGGCTCTAAAACTTGGATTACCATCCTAGTTAGACCATAATAATTAATGCATAATTTTAATTAACTCACCATAGCCACTTTTTGATGGCATCCAATAAGAGGAATAGTAAACATGAAAAGCCAAAAAGATTTTATTATCATCTTGAACTTTACCAACAAGATATAAGTATTTGGTTTCCCAAATTAAATTTCTTGTTTTTTAGTTTAACTAGGTACCATCTCCACTTGTTCGATAAATCGAACCCTATACTTAAGGGAATGCCCAAGTATCTGGTAATTTGACCATGTCTAATTTGTTTCCATTCCTTGGGAATCCAATAAGGCACATAATCTAGATTAATCATTAGACGTTCTATTTTACAATAGGCAAGCATAGATCCTGAACAAAGTAGTACAAATCAAGAACTTCCAACACATTATTAATTTTTGTCTCAAAGTTTTGAATAAATAATGATCCACCATAAAAATGGGAATTAATTACCACTACCTTGTTAAGAATATGCATACCCTTACTTAAATTCATTTGATTATATTTTTGCAGTAAAAAGCCATAAGTATCTGCAATAAACACATATAGAAAGAATGATAAAGGACAACCCTGCTTGATAGACCATTGTAATGGGAAGGAATTAGTAATATAATTATTGATCATAAGATGAGCATTAGCATCTTGAAATAACATATGAATATATTTTTTAAAATTTAGGGCTAAACCCAAGTTGTTGGAGTATTTTGATAATGAATCTCCACCTCATTTTGTCATATGCTTTATCAAAATCAAGTTTCACAAGAAAATAATCTTGCCTTGATTGTTGTGCCCACTCACGACTTTCCCATTAAATGATTAGATTGTCAAGAATAAATCGTCCACCCAAAAATCTAGATTGTTTAGATTTTGACTATTGGTTTAATTCTTGAAGCTAAGGCCTTAGTAATGATTTTGTAAGAAGTGTAAAGTAAGTTAATATGATTCCATCTAGAAAGTGAATCCTCATTCTTACCTTTCTGAAAAAGCTTGATTAGGCCTTTGTTAATGTTTGTACCTAAGAAACCTTAATTCAACACTTCTAGGTAAACAAGATAAAAGTATTCCTTAATATGCTACCATATAGTTTGATAAAATTCAATAGAAGACCAATTAATTCCAAGACTTTCATTAAGAGCCATTAAAAAAAATAGCTTGTTCCAAATCCTCTATGAAAAGATCTTGGTCAAGATATTCACTTTATTCAAGATCAAAACCTTCTTGGGGATGATGTCTTTGATAATATCTTCCAAGGTTAATTGGGCATTGAGATGATGTGAATCCTCCTTGAAAAGATTTTCATAAAAATCAAATAATAAAGTTTAGATATTATCTTGGCAAGTAAAGACCCGTCCATTCTCATCCTTTATAACATCAACATACTCTTTCTTATGTGTGTAATTTAAGTAGTTAAAAATATTTAGTTTAATGCCCTCCTTGATATAATGTAATTCAACCCTGATCTTGGTCCCTTGCCATATATATATATATATATATATAATTTCTATAGCTAGGTTTCAATAATAGCTACAGAGGTTTGAATAGTAAGGTTATTGGGATTTGAATTAAGTAGAGTTCTATTAAATTCTAACTTTTACTTAACTTGTTATTTGTATATTTAAAATTATTTTATTATCTAAATAAATACAACTAAGATAATACTACTAATAATTAATAAATAGATACAATACTCAAGCTATACAAGATATTTAAATATATAAATTACGTTTTATTATGTTTTATTTTAAAATTTGAAATATTTTGTACTTGAACAAGTTAACAAAAACCTCACCATAGAAACACTTGGTCATTCATAACCAGTCAATTCTTTGGACACCACAAAATTACAAAAGAGATATTACATTTGTTACATAAGCTATTTTAAGTCTTGTTTTATGATTACATGTTGTTATACATGCATAGTCATCTTTGCGTAGAAAATAGGCTTTGATGTTTTCTTTTGTCAAAGACTAGAAACAACACCTAGACATGTAATTAAATGATCAACATGAACAAATAAATATAATCTTGTTTACTATATATCACACATTTATATGTTTGTGTGGTAAGACCATTCTATATTGTACCTCACTAACATTACTATAAATATTATAGACATTCTTCTACAATTCATAAAGATGATTTATAGTACTTTTAAAATTCAACAATATAATTATTTTACATCAATATTTAAACCACCACAATAAATATTTATATCTATTTGATATTTTTCACATACTACTTTTAAAAATATTACTTCTACAATTCATAAAGATGATTTATAATACTTTTAAAATTCAACAATATAATTATTTTACATCAATATTTAAACCACCACATTACTTTTAAAAACCCTAATACTACCATTCCATAAAGATATAGAATTCAAGATTTTAAAGTGTTGACGCACATTATAATCTCCCATATCCAATTAGCAAAAACATACCCTTCTTTTTAGTGATGGGTTTGGTAAGTGGAGGAGAATAAAATATGAAGCATGTAAGAAGTAAATCTAAGTCAAACTTAAACAAAGTTAAAGGGACATGTAAAAGATAGAGTATTGATTTTTCCCCTGGCCCAAGACAATTATCAAAGGCAACATCACTAGTCTGCATCATTGTCCTTTTCTTCAATCAAGAATGCATGGAAACAAACAATCCCAAACAAAAATATGATCTCAGTTACGAAAGAAAAGTTGACCAAATGGGAAGTAGGTACCTAGAAGAACCTCTACTATAAATGAGATAACAGGAAAATCTTATTTAAATAAACTAGAGGGAAGATTCCTGCTACTTGCTAAGTAATTAAAACAATAAATGCAAATCTTTAATTCATTTGACAATAAAATAAAGTGGTAGTTAGGAACAAGTCCATTGTGTTTCAAGAATATTATTAATGGATGACGCCAGTGTATTCCAAGGTCTACTGAGAGGATTTTATGTGTAGATTGATGGCCTGCATTTCCACGACGTAAATCTAGGGCTGTGATGGGTTCTCTGTTTCATGGAAGCCATGGTCTGAATGGGGACAAACAAGAGTTATGCTTTTTTAAAGAAACAAATAAAACATTATGATTACCCCCACCTGATTTAAAAAAAAGTACTAAGTTGTGGTTTTTTTACTTTTGCTGTTGCTGTTGCTTTTTCTTCAATGATATGTGCCCATTGTCCACTACAATTTGCCTTTCTCGACCTCTGATCTCTCTGACAAACACTGGACTCTGCATACCCATTTCATCCAAGTCTGCAGAATTCATAACAATCCAGAGTTTTTCTTGTCCCTAAATTGTATATATCCCGCACCCACTTGGTGTAAATCGGTCTGGAAAGGGTGAAAGTGTCACATCTGCTGTTTCAAGGTCAATGCAATACATTTACTGTTGATGGTGTGGAATAAAAAATGTACATAGGGCCATGGATGGCTGAATATTAATCATTTTGGGCCATTGGGCTTGTGGGTCATTAAAGGGCATTGCGGATGCTGATCTGCTCCTAATGGGGCTGGTAGTCGGTGAGATTCATATGGGTGCGCTGTTCTTGCTCTGAATGCAATTGGGTTTTCCTGGGAGTCAAATGAAGGTGACAGAGACTAATATGCAGCGTGGGATTCAGCCTCCTCTGGTAAGATCAAGTAAACTGTAATCTACAATTTGAGAAACTTTTGTGTTTCGGCGTACCCCTTTTGCTCTTCTGTCGTTGGATTGCAGTCTGTCGATTTTTATCGTCTTGGGTTATGGAATTTAGCGTGTAGATCGGCCTTTGAGATTTACATGTATGCTTTATTGGGGCCTTGGTTGAACCGATATGCTATGAATACAGCGTGCCTTGATTTTAACCAGTTTGCGATTCTGGAACTGATACTCTCTCTGAACATCTCTGAAGTTTCCCACCCTTAATTTTCAAATCAGAGCATAGGGATCTACATTTTGGGAAAGCAAACAGTCGATTTTTTATTGCAATATTTTTATCTAGGATTTATCTCAACGAACCTTAGAACTGAATAACTTCTCGTAGCCTTTTGGCATATCATGGCACTCTTATTTCATGGGACAGCTTATCTGTACCCACTGCGCAATATTTATGCACTCAAAATTGAATCACTTACGTTTGATTTAAAACCCAACGATGAAAGCTCACTAACCTCTCTAATAGGAAAGGGGCATAGGGTGAGCTACTCGGCCAGTGTCCATTATGTTATCTGTATACCACTATTTTTTGAAATGTTATCTTTAGATGTATAAAATGTAGGGTAATGACCTAGCAAATTTCATAAGCACACATCTCTTTAGGACTTATGGCGATTCTAAAGAACGGTGGAACATTGAACAATTCTTAAAGGCGGTAGTGCTCAAGTTTGGAGGTCTTCCAGTTACTGTGTTTTTAAAAGTCTACTAAGTTCAAGATGGGGAAGATTAGTTGAAGTTTGAGATGTTAAGAAAGATTACAAAGGTTTGGAAAAAGGTCTGAGGGGACATCTTCACGTATAACCACAAAATCATTCCAGTTTTCTTTACATTAGTTTCGTTTTGCTTCTCTTTATAAAAGCTTTAAGTTGAATCGGAAACAATTGACTACTTAACTTAAGGAAATTAACTAGCATCTATCCTTAAGTGTTAGACTCCCGTCTCAAATTCTTCACTTCAGAACTTTCACCGTGAAAATGAGGATTGGGTGGAGAAGGACAAATGACCGTTTGATTAAAAGAGAAAAGGAATTCTCCAGCTTGGGTGGTTGTTTGTTTCATGATAAGATATTCCTCTTTCTTTCTCCTTTGTCCGGTCATTCGAAACATAGTGGTACTACCTCTAATCTAAATTAAGTTCTCAACATTGTGTGTTTCATGACAAGTTGCTCCTCTTTCATTTTGCTTTGTCTAGTCAATTGAAACAGCATGATACTTCCTCTATTCTGACTTAAGTTCTAGTTAGATTCATTCATTTTAACTTTCTTTTTTTATTTTTGTTCTTTCTTTTTAATGATTTTTTTTTTAAAAGGCAAAAGCTGTGATATGAATTAACAAAAAAGAGTAAAGTTGCAGGATATCCTGCCTGAAATATCACAGGTACAAGATCCAGCCTCAAAAATTATGCAAACTTTGCATTACTGCCAATCTATATCTGCAAGACTACGGCTAACTACAGGGTATGCCTCAAGGCCTGATACACATTCAAGCAGAAACTACACAAGCTTCGCTAGATCTGGGAGACATGCTCATTGCCGGGAAGGAAAATCAGTAACAAACGATGGTTTCATTCCCTGTAAAGATTCTCCCAGAAGGAGATTTTGTATCTGTCTTTCTACCATCCAACCAAGTGGTGTTAGAGACACAATTGGGCTAATCAACAATCCTAGTTGCTCAAGGATAGTTCATATGCATAGGTGAATGGACTGATAGTTTGACAGATACATTCACTTCTTCAAAGGATTCTGCACACCAGATCCCTTCCTTCAACCCTTATACAAGAGTGTTGGACTGTTCTGAGTGAATAAAACTGAGCCATGCACTTTATGGTTGCTTGAAAGCCTCGTAGATAGATCCTGAAATTGAAGCTGTTGATGACAATAAATCTCCAAAGAGTTGCTTTGAGTCCAATCTTCCTGAATGATCATGCCCAAACTCAGCTTTTCCTGCTGCTGAGCACAATTTGCATCAATATTTCAAGATTGAAATTTTCCCGAGGCCTGGGGAGCCTCAGTGGGGACGGAACTGTGATTGCCAGATACCTTGCTGAAACCATGAGGCATTTGGTCTAAACCAGCAATGCCTTCTTGTGTCAATAGACTTAAGATGTAGACTACCTGGGTGTTCGCATTTTTACCCTTAGACTTCTCTACATGCCTAGGTCTCGAATTGCTCCCATCCTAGTGAATAAGTCCAAGCATGCCCCTGGGATACTTTGTTCCTGAAATCTGAGGTGGTTTCCACATTGCAGAGAATGATGCTGATGGATCATAAATAAGTTTACGGCACCCCTCTAATGTGGAAAGACCCAATAAGTGAGGCTTTAGTCTATTGCTAAGTTACTGGTTTGGGTTTTGGTATGCTGAAATGACGAATTTTTCTGCAATTTGGGTTTGTTTTGGTTTAGTCCATACAAATAAAAATCATAGATATATAAATTTTTGCAGCCTAATACAAGAATTAAGTTCAGAATATCGCATAACATTCTTATAACAATCAAAACTACCATAAAAATAAAAAATACAATAGCAATTTTAGACTGACGAACTTAAATATCATAATAGATTGTCATTGTTCATTATCAAAATAATAAAATCAGAAATCAGCATCATACAGGTCTTCATACAGATCGTCTTCATTGTCATCATGGACATTAGATGATATAGATAGATTAGAAGTACTAGAAGGCTTGGCTATCTGACTTGTCAAAAAATGCAATTTGTTGAGCAGTAGTAGCATCGAAGTCAGTTTGCTTTGGCTCTTAGTAGCATCTGAGTCAGTTTTCTTTTGGCTCTACATTGCACAACTTTGTTGCCCCTTGTAGTCATTTTGTTTGTGTAAACGAAAATGCAAGTTGGAACACACATGGACTATCTCAACCTTTATTGATGCCAATCGATTGTGATTTATTGAGTGTATGAAGGTGTTAGACTTCAAATCTGCTCACATAAAGACTAACTGGCAGCGTATTGAGGCAAACTTAGAGAGTTAAGAGTTATAAAATCATACTCTATAAATCAAACTTTAAACTTGAAAAATAAAAATCAAGTTACAAAATTGAAAAACTAAAATTAAAATTTGACATTCAAAATTTGGAGAGTTTCAAATAAGAATAAAAAAACCTATGATAATACTTTGAATGGAGGTACCACCAACTCTGAGCATCTTTCTTTTATGTCAACAATAGAGAAAGACGTTGACCATTTATACAAAATCAACAAATTCATTCACAACTACATGCTCCACATTAGGATTAAAGAAGAGTCTAGCAGATGCTAGTTTGTACCTGTCAGTGATTTCCACATCTCTGTATGGTGCAAGCCTCCTTGACAAAGAAAGGACTATAGTGCTGTAGTATTTTTATGTGAATGAAAGGAAGGACATGTAGTAGGATGATCATTTTTCCATCGCTCGACAATTTTGTGCACTTGTGTTAAAGTTTAGATCAGATTGTAGACTGTTAATTCTTCTAAAACTTCTTATTATATTTATATATGGATTCTCAATCTATCACACGCACACACACACACACATATATATATTTACAATGATATATACGCATATATATATTACTGACGTAATAATAATAATAATAATAATAATATATATATTAATATAGAATATATTTAATATCGTTCTTTGTATATATGAGTACGATATTGTACTTTACTGTTTTGATGAAGATCGATGTTATCACTTTGAAACTGTTTTTGTATGTATCACTGTGAATAGAACAGCCGCCGATCTCTCTATATATATACCAAAGGCTATTGTTGGAGTCATGCCCACGATGGAGCATTACTCTTCGTAGAGTCATGGTCCATCGTGGACATGACTCCACGATGCATTGTCTCCTTTAATCGTATCCTTTGATAACAAGTTCAGTTTAGTCGATACTCATCAACTTGCTTGATTTAATCAGTCGGCATGTATAATGATTAGTATGTTTATTAATAACATAATATATATATATATATATTTCTACAATAATGATCTATCACTCTGGTCGTAATTATCCGACTGAGGCTACAAACATTAACACTCCCTCTTAGCTAGGGAGCATAATTATGAAAAGATTCATACAAAATAAATGAAATATTACCTCAAAGTAATATTAGATGTGATAATGATATTATCTCATAATATCAGGATAATGGCCTGCTAATATCAAGTCTCATGATATTCACCATGTACTCAGGAAGTACAAAATGATATTATCTCATAATACCAGGAGTAATGGCCTCAGAATATCAAGTCGCATGATATTCACCAAGTCACATGATATTCACCAAGTACTCAAAATGTCCATAAGGTATGTGCACATGTATCCTCAATGATACTTACCATATGAACATTATATTCATGGTCTGTTTAAGAAAATTAATCCACCATGCAAGATATTCATGGTCTGTTTAAGGAGATTAATCCACCATGCAAGATATAATCTATCATGATCTGCTTAGACATCATAAGATATCCATCATAATAGAAGATTTAAGTTATTGTAAGATCGTCATCTTTCAATAGCTTTTGCAAATACAAGTGATAATCATTTAGAAGTTGTCACTTCCTCATGATGTACACAAGGCCCAAATAACATAAATACTTTCATTAGTATAATAATCAAATATGCTGAGACTCTTTCTTAGTAATTACAATCATACCAAGTTTTACCTCGGAAGTGTTCCACCTTCATTTTGCAAGAGGTTTGGTGAGGATGGTAAAGAACAGTGATCTCCCTCTCAATCCAGTATTTCAAATTCTTTAGAATACAAGTTTCTCTGAATCCAAGTTTGACTTACTGGCTTCAGCAAAGGAAGCTTGATGTTTGAGTCTGTCGGGGCATTTTGCTGCAGTGTGACCATAGTTGTTGCATCTATAACATTGTATTTTAGAGTAGTCTCTCTGTTTCTTGAACCACTATTTACCATCTGAGTTCTTGCTCCTTTTCCTTTTCAAACTAGTGGTGAGAATCTGAATGTCTTCATTTGTGGATTCCACCCCAATTCCTCTAGATATTAGATTACACTCTTCTTGAATGCAGTCAGGTTTTAGTCGATCAAATTTGGGGAGTTTGGAACGAGCACTTATTCCTTGTCTAAAGTTTTCCCATTAGATAGGGAGTCCATTTAAAGTTATCACAGTTAACTCTTTATTATTATAGATGTGACCAATTGTTGAGAGTTGGTTTCTCAATTCTGTTATCCTCATAAAGTATGAGGTGATGGTCTCTCCTTTATTCATTTTAATGTTAGAGAGTTGTTTTTTAAGAGTTGTTGATCTCAAACATGTTTTCCAGGGCTTTGAACATATCATATGCAGAGTCTAATTTTGTGATAATGGGTAGTAGATACATTATAAAAAATAATGATACTCATAATTGCCAATAAAACAAAATATTTAAATGCCTCACATTTTGCAAAAAAGAAAAGATTCATAAATTTATAATTCAGTGACTTGTGAAATGTCAATGCACAATAAAAATTTCTACCAATATTCAATAATCTTCATATTGGTCTTCAGCGAGAGCATCAGACTCAATGATTGATGCGATTTCATTTGAAACACAATGCATTACAATGCCACTTCCATTAGCCATGCCATGTGTAGAAGCTGCCTTATCTAAAGAGATTTTTGGCAATTTGTGCAACAATAATGTCTAAGTTAGCACACTCGAGTTCGATCCCAATTCCTTGTCACCCCTTCATTCTAATCAAGTTTCTTATGTGATAGGAGATCTTGATAATTAGTGGGAGTTTGGGAGTGGAGAACTTAATGGGGTTGAGGGGTAGCACCCCTTGTGGTGGGGTCAAGGGCGACACCCTTAGTGAGGTTGATGGACAGCCATGTGGGGGTGCAACACCTTTAATTAAAGCCTTCGAAACCACACAAACATTAATGGCACACAATATTTTCACAATTTTATCACTTTAAAGCAAAATAAGGTATTTGACACTTTTTTGTTCAAAAAAACATTTTAAAAAATTGATTTTTTTGGGTGATCTTTGGGCCCTGATGGGGTTGCCTAGAGTCCCTCTCTCAGGTACCCAGGGTTTCCTAGAGGGACCTTGGGTGAACCCAACGGACTTGGCCTTGGGTTAGAAATTCAGGATAACCCACTAACTTAACTCTTATAATTCTAGAGTATATTGGATCTGTAGAGTGAATGTTTTGTAGAAGATGCCCCTCTGTTGTACTTTGAGACACTCACTTGACTACTGATTATGTTATGTATTGAAATTCAATTTTCAGAGGTCCACTCCATAGGAGCCACAGTCAAGCTTTAAATGGAGAAAGACCAATGAAATTAACATCTCTTTATATTCAAAGAAGATGCCTCCAAGCCATTAGCAACCATCACTGCGGGATCCAGAATAGAATTGTTTCTTCTACCCATCCAACCATTAGACATGGGAGTGCATCCTTTTTTGTGCCATATCTTATGCTGCTCATCAGTTATAGAGAGAGATGGGATTGAATGGTGAGCACTGAGCATGATGAAGGCTGAGTTTCTAGTAGGGGAATATTAGCTTAACCTGCTCAAGAAATTGAGAACTTGTGGTAAATAGAACTTAGTGAAGGCCTATATGCAAGATTTTTATAAGATTTCCATCAGGTTTGGCCATACTGACCATGAAAAGGTTGCCCAACATGTCAATGGATTGAGGATGAACATACAAGATGAGTTAAGTATGATAAGTTTGTGGACTGTTGAGGAGACATTTCGGTATACTGAGTATTCTAAAGGCTGAAGAAAAGCTACCAAGAAGGCCGCAAGGAACAACTAAAGGTAGAGGAAGATATAGTAGAGGAATAGGATAAATGCGAAGAAAATACAGTTGTGACAAAGAGGTCAGACCTCAAAACAACTATAAGGATAATAATGAAACTAGAGGAAGATCTTATCCTATCAGGGGTAGAGGTGAACTTGGAAGAGGCCAAGGTAGGGGTAGATTAAGACCTCATCCTTGAGGCACTTGTTTCATGCGTGGATAGTGTGGACACTGATCTTATGGATGCCAACGATGAAGTCGAAATAGGTTGAGAACTAAAGCTGCAATTGCACATGTAGCCAAAGGAGATGAGGAATCCATAGGTTTTGTTAGCCAATCAAATAAACTGTAGAAAGGAAAAGCATTGATGATGAAGATGACTTTATTGAAACCAACAAAATGAGAAAATTTGTTTAAGACAGTGATGGGAGGCAGGTGGTAAATGCTGCGAGGTCATAATATATCTAGTCTCAACTGAGATGGTGGATGAGTTAGGTTTGAAAAAGGATAGCACACTCAACACCATATCAAGTGTCATTGTTGCAGAAAGCATAACAAGTTTTAATTGATCAATAATGTCTACTAAATTTCTGAAAAGGCATCTATGAGGATGAGATGTTGTGGAACATCATGCCTATGGATGTGTCATTTGCTCTTAAGAAGGCTGTGGCAATGTTAGGAAGACAATTCATTATGGAAAAGCAAACACACACACTTTGGAAAAGAATGGCCAAAGACAATTTTACATCATTGACAACCAAGGAAGAAGAGGTGGGGAATAGCCCAAGGACGCTTGCTAGGGACGGAAAAATAGTTTTTGAGGAGAACTTTGAATGTGAAAAACTTTGTTTTGCAATAGTCCCTATGGCGTTGCAAGTAGGGATAGTTGTTGACAATAATGAAGTACCTCTAGAAGTGGAGCTGCTAGGAGAATTTGATAAGACTGTGTCCGAGGAGATGCTGAAAGCATTCTATAAGGAGCATTGGCCATCACAATTTGATTTTGGGAGCGACTTTTCCGAACAATGCTGCTTATAGATTGACCCTTGTAGAAAATGAAGAGGTGAACAAACAAGTATGGGAGCTAGTGGAAAGAGGACTGATCAAAGAAAGCCTCAGCTCATGCATAGTTCAAACTTCTAATTGTGTTAGTGCCAAAGGATGTTGAATGTTGAATGGAGAATGTTCACAAATTCATGAACCATTAACTAGATAACTATCAGGTGTTGGTTTCCTTACCTAGAATGGATGATCTCGTTGACTTCTTGGAGAAGGCTAAGTATATTAGTAAAATTGATTTAAAAGTGGATACCACCAAATTAAGATAAGAGAGGGCGATGAATTGAAAACTACTTTTGAAACCAAAAAAAGGTTGTGGGAGTGTCTAGTAGTGCCCTTTAGATTGATGAATGCATGTAGCACATTTATGCAGCTAATGAATGAAGTGTTGAGACCATTCTTGGGCAAATTTATAATTGTTTACCTTAATGATATTTTTTATTTTAAGCAATAGTAAGGTTGAACATGTTGAGAAAGTTTTGCAAAAGCTTGATGAGGAGGAATAACTAATTAACTTTAAGAAATGCAGTTTTATGAAGGAGAAATTGGTCTATTTGGGGCTTGTTATTCACGAAAGGGATTGCAAATGGATCTGGAAAAGGTAAGAGCAATAGTGGAGTGGACTATGCCTTGGAGTGTACATGAGGGCTGAAATTTCCATGGTTTAGCAAGTTTCTACTGTTGATTTATTTGAAATTTCAAAAGGATGCATGCACCGATCACCAAGACTATGAGAGAGGAAAGAGTTCAAGTGGACAGTAGCAGATAAGAGCTTTGAACTCCCAAAGAAGGCCATCAAAGAGCCTGTGCTGGCTTTGCTGGATTTTACAAAAGTATTTCAGATGGATTGTGATGCAAGCGAGATAGCCATAAGAATGCTTCTCAGTTGAGTGAGAACCTTATCTTCTCTATGACCAAGAGTTTTATGCCATAGTGTAGGCATTAAAGAAATACCAACATGATTTACTGTCCAGAGAGTTTGTGCTCTACATGGATCGACATGAATTGCAATTTATCAACAACCAAACTAAGCTCAATCAGTGACATGTGAAATACGTGTAGTACCGACAAGGTTATACTTTTGTTGTTAAACATTGAAGTGAAAGTTCAAAGTAGCTGTTGCCTTGAGTGAGTGAGAGAGCAACATTGTACAGAGACAAGGAATGGAGTAATCGGTTTTGATGCCATGAAAGAGTTGTATAAGTATGATTTAGACTTTAAGGATGCATGGATGATGGATCAAGCCTGCAAGCATGAATAAGACATTGTGGATGGACTACTTAATACAAGATGGATTGTTATTCAAGGGACAACTACTTTGTATACCTCAAGGATTGATTATGGAGAATTTAATAAAGGAAAAGCATTGTGGTTGATTGGCTGCACATTTGGGATCTAATAATACTTCAGTACAGCTAAATGAGAGGTATTATTGGCCAAAGATGAGAATTGACATCAGAAAATTTGTGTAAGGATGCAAAGTTTGTCAATATGCCAAAGGAGGGAGTCAAAATATTGGACTATATCAGCCATTACCCATATTTGAGAGACGTGGACAGCATTGATTTTGTGATTGGGTGGCTGATAATGTGAAAAAGGCAAGGACCTAATGTTTGTGGTTGTTGATAGATTCTAAAAATGGCTCATTTTATAGCTTGAAAAAATATTAATTATCCCACCCATGTTGCAAATTTATTCTGTATGGAGATTATTAGGCTGCACGGCTTACCAAAAAGTATAGTTTCACACCATAATACTAAGTTTGTAGGGCTTTGTGGTTGATAGATTTTAAAAAGTGGCTCATTTTATAGCTTGCAAAAAAACCAATGCTGATACAAATATTGCAAATTTATTCCTTATGGAGGTTATTAGGTTGCATGATTTACCAAAAAGTATAGTATCACACCATGATGCAGTTTGTAGGACACCTTGGAAGAAATTAGGCCAGATATAAAATTCAGCTCTGCATATCATCCTCACATGGATGGACAGGCTGAGATTGTTAATTGGAGCTTGGAAAATTTGTTGAGGTGTTTGATTGGTGACAAGTCTAAACAATAGGATTTGATACTACCTTAAGCTGAAATTGCATACAATGATTATCATTAAAAGTACAATCAACATTCCATTTCAAATTGTTAATGGGTATAATGCTAGAGGTGTTTCAAAATTAAGGGAACTCAAATGTTAAGGGTCGTTAGAAGTGCTGAAAGTAAAGAGTTTGCCAAGCACATGTGATTTTTCCATCAGTAAGTTGAGTTGGAGAAGCCAATGGTATTAGGAGAAAGTGGTTTCAAAGAGGAGAGGAGAATTTTCATGTGGGAGACATGGTGCTGGCACATGTACAGAAGGAAAGATTCGTGAGTCGCACCTACAAGAAGCTCAGGTTGAGGAAAATCAAACCTTGTAGAATCAGCAAGAAATTTTTACCAAGTGCCTATGAGGTAGAGCTACCAACAGGGCTTGTCATTTTTGTGATCTTTAATATTTTGGACCCATACATCTGTTACAAACTTACAAGGGAGAGGCATTGTAACAACAGAAGAAAGAGGAAGTACTGTTAGTGAAGTGGATGGTGCGGTTGCTTGAAGAGAATGTGAACATTTTGTATTCCAGGGCAACTAGGCAGACTCGAGCAAAGAATATAGAGTACCTGGTGAAATGGAAAGACAAAGCAGCAAAGGATGCTACCTGTTTAAGTCCAGTGGAGATTGAACAGTTTGGGCTTTACATGCAGCAACAGGGTTGCTGATTTGCATGAACATACAGTGTTTGCAGTGAGCAAGGTCTCACAAATTTGATTACTTAGATAGTTTGATGCCTTGTACCCCTAGATTGCCCATGCAACTCTCATACCTAGTGCTGCTTTTGCCTTTTGTTAAATCATATCTTAAAATTTTATAATCTTTCCAACTGTTTGGCTGGGAAAGGTGGTCTACCAGTTCCTCTCCATTCAATTAGTACATGGCAGTGCTGGAAGGATGGACTAAGCAGGAATTTTAGGTGGGAATGAATTTGAAGGAGGTGGATCTAGTAATAGTGACAGATTTTGGTGCCTATAGCAAACAGGGAGGTAAGTGGAAAAACACAGATTTAGGGATTTTTTTGAGATTAAGAAAGCAGAAACAGAAAGAGGAGAGAGATTAGAGATAGAAAATTAAAAGAAAGAATCTTAAAATTGCCTTTCGAGAAATCTTTAGCCAAGGCCACATAAATCGGAGATGACAGAAGAAAGGAAGAATTAAGATAGTCTAGGAGATTATCCTTTTTGTACAGGACAGCTGAACAAGGAAATATCAAAGCTCAAACAGGGAAGTCTCACTCATCTCATTACTCAATTTTTCTGAAATCCAAGTGAAAGGTATGTAAAACTGTGGATCAATCTTCTGTTATAAAAATGAAGAAAGGTTCCTTTGGCCGCTCTTTTAAACTTGATGTTAAATGTGTGGTTTTGGGACCTATCTCATGGTGTATTGTTTACCTGCAAATTAGTGCCTGTGTGTGTGATTTATTGCATGTGTGGACTGCTCTGTATATATGTGTATTGTGGCATGTGAGTGCCTTTTTTGTGCCTGTAGGTGGGTAGGTGTGTGTGTGTGTGTGATTTTATTTTACCTGCAACATGTGTGAGGGCTTCAACAACTGGACAGAGCTGTCATAGGGAAACATGCAACAAGTCAGAGGGTATAGAACAAAATTGTAGCAAGAAGGAACTTGATTTTCTGTGAGTCTGTGTGAGTTGCTTTCAGCAATGCAGCCTTTCCTCTGACACTAAGGGTTTGGTGTAGTCTGATTTTTGGTGCCATCAAACTTGAAGGGAATGGAGGGAGATTATAAATGTCTACTTGATAGATGGCTGTCATCTTCAATTCATTTCTCTTTCCAAGGTCCTTATCCTCAAAGCTCTCTAACTGAGCTTCTACCTCACTGACAACTTCAGGTGGGGCTTGTCCACACAAAACAGTCCTGGGCTAGATAAATGGTCAAAGTGGAATTTTCTAATGCCCTCCCTCATTAAGTTTGGTTTTACAATAATTGCATATAACTTTCAACGAGGGTCCCTTCGTAATCAATTTGCAAGAAAGTAACAAAATCAAGAGGGAAAAACTGAAAATGAAAGAGGGTAATTTTTTTGTTTGTTAATAGGAAAAAGATATATGGGAAAAAATAATGAAATATGGAATATGAAAAAATATGAGGAAAAAATGAAGAGAACATTATAGTTTTCTGCTTCATTTTCACCTCCTATTCTTGTTCCATAATGGAACAGATTTTTTTTTGGGTGAAATATGGAATACAAATTTTCTTCATTTTCCCTTTTTTCTAATTTCTTGTTCATAATGGAAGAGAAGAAAAATGAAAAATGGAATTATCAATGGAAAAAAGAAAGAAAAGGCATATCTTTCCAAATTTGCTGCTCCAAATATCCTCTTTGCTGTTCCGACTTCCAAGTACATCTTGAACTGGTTCAAATGGACGGTATGCTGCACTGAAAACCCAAATTTATCCTTTGCTACTCCAAAATCACTATTTGCTGATGCATGCCATATTGCTGAAAGGGGCAAGCCACACCCTAAAGACTCACAGATGTGAAGAGACCTGACCTGCAAGTTTCTTAGCAGACTTGCTGGCTGCAGCTGTTCAAGCAGTCAGGCCTCATTTAAGCTCAACCGAACCATGTCTCACTGGTAACCAATGAGTCTTGTATCGACAATAAAAACTGTTAGTGAACTAATTCCATATTCTCTACTCTGTCAAGTCCTACCTTTTAATGGGATACAGTCGGTGTGCTGGGAGGCTTTCCTTTGGATTCATTATTGCTAGAGTTTCTAATATGTTTTTGACAAAGCTTAGGATCATAAAGGATTTGAGGAACCTTAGTAGCAAGGCTGGTTGGATGGTCATAAGTTTGACGTCTTAGATGGCAAAAAGGGAAGGCTTCATAGTATATGCATTGTTTCTAGATGAAATTCCCAAGTGGAGAAGTTAGAAGGATTTTAAGCAGAAACTGAACATCTTATATGCAAGTATTAGAAGACTGTTTTGTGTGCAGCATGCACCTCAAGCAGGGTACTTTAAGATTGATGATTGCTTCCAGAAACATAGACATGATTGGGTTGTACACATAATAGTCCCACATTAGGCAGTATTGCAAGTTAATTGTAATGTGTAAGCGATTACATGCTCCAAAAGCTTTGTCAATGAGAAACGAGGTTAGAGCGGGAAATGCTGAAGGCAGTATTGCAAGTTAATTGTAATGTGTAAGCGATTACATGCTCCAAAAGCTTTGTCAATGAGAAACAAGGTTAGAGCGGGAAATGCTGAAAACAGTGAATGCTTGCCATTCCTCCCCCTACTAACAATAGTTGTAAGTGCCTGTGTCCTAAGCGGGCCACTTGCCTTGTAATTATCACCAACTTATTAGGAAATAAAATCCCCTTGTAATTATTACCAACATTTGCAGGTGAACAAAATGTCAAAGTGAATTTCTAGTTATTGAGGTTATTTTGAGATGACTTAATAATATACACAAGTTGAATCTCACAAATGTTATGTGTAAGAAAGTATCCTCAAAAGGAGAGTCAAGTCAAAATTCTATGCTAGGTAGAAAGGGCTAGATATATTGTAGAGATAGATGTAAATGAAGCAATAAAAGTTTGATGATAGAATTGACAGAGACATTTGCATTTGCAAATCTTGCCTTGATACATTATATCTGGCTGATTGAAATTTTGCAAAATGCTTAAAGCATTTTCAAAGTAGAATCAAAATATACATGAGAGATTCTTTAGGTGTTCACTGGTCAAGATGGAAGATTGAAAGGAAATGGTGACGACACTGAAGTTGGAGCAAAATTATTAGCACATGATGATACAAATGTAGTTTGACTTTGATCTACTTGGCAACAATAAGACTAGACAGCAGCTATGCAGTTGAGATCATATCCAGATTTATGACAGCACCAAAGTTGACGCATTGGTTGATAGCAAATATAAGTTTAAGATATGTGAAAAGTTGCAATCAATTACTGAAGTATAAGAAACTGCAAACAATTGGCTTGATTTGGATACACAAATTGACTTGTATAGGATGTGTAGATGATAGGATGTTATCTCTATAGACTTTAAAATAAAATACTAGATTAGAAGGTATTCCTTGGCAACAGCATGTGAAGCAAAGTGGCTAGGAAGAGTCCTTAAATATATGGAATTGGAGCAACTGGTCAACAGAATCATCATTGTGATGCCAGATATCAAAATACAGTTCTTTTGACCAAATATCTTGGACTCCATCCAAGGACAAAGAAAACTTAGTTGCAGTTTTACCATTTTAGAGAGGGGAAGAATCAGATCACGGAGTTGATTAATTGCAAGGATGACAAATGGATTGTAGTTATTTTCACCAAGGCCTGAGTAACAATATTTTTCTAAGTTTAGAGACGTTTTTTGGTAAAACAGAAAACTTTGTTCGAATATGTGATCATTTTTCTTGATTCTCCTGGGTCATTTGTGTAAGCCTTAGGGTACAAGGTGATCTTTGTTGTGATTGACGCCATAGATGAAGTCCTATGATGCAAACTATTGAATGAAGTCTGTTGGAGATCTACTGAACATGAAGAGTTTAGCCCAGGATATGGGATGAAGAGTTATTTGACGTTTGAGGATTCATGCATCTTTGTATAAGTAAGAATTTGGTGCGTTGATCAACTTTTATGGAGGTGATGATATGCAAGCATGCTGTCATTTTGATAAAATTTGGTTTATTCTGTGTAAATGACATCAAGGAAATTCAAATTGTCAACAATGGTTGGCAATTGCTTGCCACTAGGCTTTAGAAGAAACTAGAACCTATTTATATCTGTCACAACCATTGCCTCAGAATTCTTGATAGCAGGAAATATTAGTTGGCCAAGCAGGTAAATCCTAGGATCGCTGGTTGTCTATGATTAACTGTTCTAACTTCTAGCAATGCCTGTACCTGCATGTCAGGCTATCTCAAACATCTTCCGGCATCTTGATGGAAAAACTGGATGAATGTTTCTTATAACTTATAAGCTAAGCCTTTTTCAAACACTGCAAGTTTAGTGCTACATATGAAGTTGTCAACTTTGACCCGCCCAAAATTTTTGTTTAGTTGGCAAGTTGGAAATTCTCCACTTGATAAAATTGCAAGTTTATGGTCTTGTTAGGAAAAATTTCTGGAACCACAATGACATCGTCTAAGATATAAATACAATGTTTGTGTAAAATTTGAGCAAGAAATACGGATGGTCCCATGATTTTTTTCATCAATCTGTTGCTGTAATTCAAAAAAAAGTTGAAAATCAACTAAAACTTGTGAATATGCTCATTTGATTGCTTTGTATTGACACCAACATTATGATATTGCCAATGTTTGCTAATGGTATATATTTTTCAATTACCAGATTTTACTTGTGAAGTACTTCTGCACATTTCTCTGTTGGATTAGGGGAAAGTTGATTTCGATATTTTGTAACTTGTTGCAGGTTGACACTACAGCATGCTATTGCAGAGTAGATGCAGGCCTTAAAACTGTTGCAGGGGCAAAGAAATTTGTTCCAGGATCAAAGCTTTGCATCCAGCCAGACATTAAACCATCTATTCGAGCATCCAAAGGCAAGGCCATACGGGGAGAGAAAAACAAAGTTCCATCTGCATTGATACCTGGCCTTCCTGATGACTTAGCAATAGCTTGCTTAATCCGCGTCCCTCGTGTTGAACATAGAACTCTTCGTCTTGTCTGCAAAAGATGGTATCGCATACTGGCAGGAAATTTTTTCTATTCTTTGAGGAAGAGCCTTGGCATGGCTGAGGAGTGGATCTATGTGATGAAGCGTGATCGAGATGGGCGCATATCATGGCATGCTTTTGATCCTATCTACCAGATTTGGCAACCTCTTCCTCCTGTTCCAGGGGAGTATTGTGAGGCTCTTGGGTTTGGGTGTGCTGTTCTTAGTGGATGCCACCTTTACTTATTTGGGGGTAAAGATCCCTTAAAGGGATCAATGAGACGGGTTGTCTACTATAGTGCGAGAACCAATAAATGGCACCGGGCACCAGACATGTTACGGAGAAGACATTTCTTTGGTTCCTGTGTAATAAACAACTGTTTGTATGTTGCAGGTGGAGAGTGTGAAGGAATCCAGCGAACCTTGAGGTCAGCAGAAGTTTATGACCCCAATAAGAATAGGTGGTCATTTATTTCAGACATGAGTACGGCCATGGTTCCATTCATTGGAGTTGTGTATGAAGGAAGATGGTTCTTGAAAGGCCTTGGATCTCAGCGTCAAGTCATGAGTGAAATGTATGTTCCTGCAACCAATCACTGGTCCCCAGTGCATGATGGTATGGTTCAAGGCTGGCGCAATCCCAGTGTCTCCCTTAATGGCCAGCTATATGCTTTGGACTGCAGAGATGGTTGCAAATTGAGAGTCTATGATAGTTCTTCTGACTCATGGAGCAAGTATGCGGATAGCAAGCTACACCTGGGAAACTCCCGTGCTTTGGAGGCAGCGGCTCTACTTCCCTTGAATGGGAAACTTTGTATAATTAGAAACAATATGAGTATCACAGTAGTTGATGTGACAAAAGCTGATGACGTGACAAAGAATGGTCAACTTTGGGAAACCATTGCTGGAAAAGGCCAATTTAAAACATTTGTGACAAATTTGTGGTCAAATATTGCAGGAAGAAATCGACTCAAGAGCCACATTGTTCACTGCCAAGTACTTCAAGCATAGTAACTAATACACCCATTTATTTACTTAACAGTTGTAACATCTACAAGGCCTTCTAACCTTTTTTTCTAACAAACCCAATGAGGAGTAGATGTTAGCCAGAGATTGCTAATATAGTTTTGAAGCCATATCTAGTCGTATATGGTTCAAGTTCTATATTCAAGTTATGGCTGTTGTCTGTTGCACTCGTTGTTACATCTGTTTAGGGGATCACTACTGCAATGTAGAGTTGCTCAAAACTTAAGGCAGTCTCTTCAAAAGTTTCTGATACCAAGTAGAGGAAGCCTTCTGATCAAATTCGATGTTTCTATGAACAATTTTACGTTTTCCAGGTTATTGAACCTAGAAGTAAACCACAGAAAGTGCCTAACTTGTGCACTTGGATTAGCACCACTACATCGAGATCAATATTAACATCAGGAAGTTTTTTCTGACAATGGTAGACCAGAAGTGGAGGCAAAAGAGGCTGTAATCAGATGCCACAGTACCAGGATGCATTTGCCTATTCATTATGTTCCCTGGACAATTTCTTATAAATAGAATAAAAGTGGATTCCTGTATGGGCTTGTTTTATGTCACCTGTGTGCGTTTATAGATTTGGTGAAAAAGGCAGTGCTTCCTCAAATAGCAGATAATATGAACTATGGAGAAAAGATGATCGAATCAACAAGTGATGATGATTCTTTGAACTGGTCAAAAATCAGCTGGTAATTGTGTGGCCTAAAACAGTGAAATGTCTGGAAAGAAGAAAGTTGAAACAATGGAGAAACATTCAGTTTGTTTGAATCTGTATCAGTACAGATCAATCTACAACAGGTTTTTTTTTTTTAAAATATTATTACGATTGTACACATGTAAATTTATTAGACTCTATTAAAGAGACCATACAAAAGAATTGAAAGGGTTCTGGAGGCTTTTGTTAGCCTTATGTGGGTGCATTGATGATTAAATTTCAAGTTAGCACTTAAGGTGCTTTCAGGAACTCTGTATTCCTGGGCTTTGCAGGATTTGCAGGATGGAGAGGGATCTGCAAGCATTCAGAAGGTGATGTTCCATCTTCTGATGGCAATTTTTGATATGTATCATTACATTTTTCTCTGAAATTTTTATTTATTATAGTTTGATGTTGTATTAATTATTTGAACATGGTAAGAAATGAAACTTTTGCTAGTTCATTCCTCAAACGAGAACAACCAATACCAAGAAGAAAATTCAGAAAGAAGATGTCTCTGTGCAAGGCAATGAGGAAGTGGGATATATCGAGCTATGGCTGAGAAGTCTCTTCAGTCATTGAACATTCTGCTGAGTAACGAGTTGCTTTTCATTCTTTGAATTCTGAGAATAGTAGATTTGAACTAGATAATTTTCGGTTCTTTCATATGATTGATATAATCTCTACTCCCATTGGATTTTGTGAGCTTACCTCATATCACATATGCACAATGTAAGTGGTGGAGGTGCTTGAAATGCAATGACCTGAGCACGTGGATTTTAGATGATTAATAAGTAATCTTTTGGTTTTCTTTGCAAAACAAAACTTTGGAACTTTCTGGTAGCCATTTTCAGTTGATGCACTCATTATTTCAGTTGTAATAAAAATGTGTCATATGCTGGCAGCTTACCCTTTGGTTCCGTGTTGGGGCATGCAACAATTTTCTCATCAGACACTGACTGCTAAGAAAATATGGACCATTTTGCAAGAAAATTATCCCAATCTTTTAGATTTTTATGTTCTACAGCTTTTTTGTAAATCTCCATCAATAACACAAAATATTTCATACACGTTAAATAAAAGCCAAGATTTACATATCTGCCGTTTGATAAACATAAAGCTTAGAATCATCTGAATAAGTCCTACATCTTGCTGTTCTCAGAGCTACCTGCAGCTGAAAGCATTCATTTGGAGAAGCCACTGCTCTGCATTAAAGGCAATTCTTCTACTAAATTTTTCCAACTTTTTAATGATAAGAGGTTTAGAAGGACCTGTTAGGGCAAATATCTGTGATGGCCCCTCGAAGGGACTCTTCAATAACTGATGTAGAAGTCCAGTCATTGGTTGAGATCTGCTATAACTGTTGAACAGTTGAAGTATAACTCCCCATATTGAAATAGCAGCTTGTGAATTTTATTTTCCTTTAATGAAATTGATTAGAACTGCCCAATATCAAATGCATTAGTTTCCCACAATCCATGAATTGTTTGAGATTGTTTTTGGCTACCATCATCAATTTTTGCATCAACATTTTGGATCACACACTAAGATTCATCCACAGGATGAAAAAAGTACCAGAAGGTGCGTACTCTATGATCAAAACATTGATGCAAAAACTGATACACAATTGAAACCATAAATAATTATAAATAATCTCAAACTCAATATATTATCCATTTCTGAAGAGCTCCAACAAGATTGAGTCACGGGCATGAGAGTGAATCTTTAAATTTAAGGTGGCAAATGGAAGTTTTTGACGTGACGAATTTTAAATTTGCATATATTATGTGTATTAATAACACCTCAACTAACAAAATTATAAACTAGATTTGGAAACGACTTTAAGAATTGCACTAAAGGTAGAAGGCCATCAAACATTTTGAGAACGGTAAATCATAATTTTGTAATTATATTAAATTAGTATATATTTATCTTTTAAAAAATTAAAGTAGGTTTCTTTTACATAGTTTCTTATAAAGAAAGGTGTCATTTACGTACTTTATTATAAATATAGGTATTCAAGATTAACTAAATTTATTTAATAACAATTTTTTAAAAATATTTTAGCAGAAAAAGACTAGAAAATAAGTAAACGTCTGAGTTTATGGACTTTCCTACGTCAAAATTTGAACTTTAACTTATGTATATTTTATTTACATTATATTAAAAAATATTTAGTTTATTTACTTTTTAGTAGGAAAAGAATTATTTTATCATGTTGGGAAAAAGTACTAGAAATTACATAATAAATTTAATAAGTTTTGAATATCACTTTGTCAAAAAAATGTCCTTTGTTTTGTTTTAATTTTTTGAAAGTTAAAAAATATTATATATTAATAGTATTTTACATAGATTTAAAATAAATAATTTATTATATAATTAAGAGTATTATTACTTGTATTTACAATTTTACTAATTTATTTTTTGATCAGTAATAATAGAACTTTTTGTATTAATTTTATAAAGCTTTTATAATAGTAATATTTTTCACCTCTTGATTTTTTGTTAACATAACACTACATTCAAATAGTTTTGCATACAATTATAACTACTAACATTCTAAAAAAGCCATTGAAATGACATGTTTAGCAATCTACAACCTACAACCAAAAACTACTACTAACATAACAAAAAGGGTTTCAACCCTACAAGTTTTTTCTTTTTTCTACTTCTTTGATTTTATGGGACCATTAATATAGTAGTTACCTAGCCGACTTTCCATAGATTAGTCCAAAAAAGGTCACAAAGCCTCTGAAAAGAAAATTGTCAAGATCCCATCCAAGCTAGGGGTCTTGTCCCCTACCATTGAAAACAAATCCTCTTTCATCTCTTCATGGCGAACCACTTACAACAAGAGATTTTGTTATTTTGAAATGATACTTGGGTCACAAAGAGCACACTCTCTTTCTCTTGGTTATTGTATAAATTTGTTGTTGATAAATTTTGGAAGTATGCTATTGCCTCTTTGTCAATTTATGATTTCTCCCTAGTCCTTTGTACATCATTCTTCTTGATGGCACATATCCAATTCAAAGACCTCCTTGCCTTGATCGTATTGTGAAAAAAATGTGTTTTGATCTCCCTCTTTTAACCAACATTCTTGATATTTTCGCCTTCAGTGCATTTCTCTTGCCAAAGTTTTTGCGTTCTAAGCATTCAAAATCCCTTTCCTTCATACCATACCAGATCACTTTGTTGTGAAGATCATCCAGTCTCTTCTCTAAACAAACTTTTTCTTCAAAAATACTAACAAAATGGATTTTGTTCCATTGCTTAATTTTTATCTTTAGAAACTGTAATTTATTAAAGAAGACAAAAGCCTTCTTCCTATTCCAAAATAATGCCTAATTTGACCATTGGGTCTTTAACTCTTTGAATAACTCATCTCTAAACCACATTTTTTCAAATTTAAAGGGGCATCGAATTGTAATGGCATTATTTTGTAGCATCAAGGAAATAAGATGATGACACAAGTTAGTTAGGGGGAGGATTTTAGCTTCAAAGACTACTAAATCGGCTCATTTTACAACTAAATTGGTCCAAATTTTATGCAATATTGAGGAAACCCAATCTCTGATTAGTCCATGTGTAAGAACCATTGTTGCATTGCACTGTCCAAAGCCCATTTCTAGTTACAAAATTCTAAAAATCTAATTGTATGGGTCCAAAAACTCTTGCCCCTCCTTTTTTGTCTAGCACAATGAGGGTTGCATTATAATCTCCACCCAATATTACAACTTTTGTTCATATATTGAATCTTAGTAGAGAGTGCTTTCCATAGCATCCTCGTTTGAATAGAATTGTTCAAACCATAAATGTTGAAAACAAAGAGATCTTTTTGCAAAACTAATGGGCTCACCTTTAAAATTTGCCAATTTCTATCTTGGGCCACTTGCTCTATTTTCATTGTGTTTGGGTTCCAAATCACTCCCAAGCCACTTGAGGCATCTTCAAACTCAACAAAGCAGCCCTTCCAAAGTTTCAAACTTTGCATCAAACACTCTATTTACAACTTGTTTAGTTTTGTTTCTTGAAACATAACCACATCTAACTGCACCTAATCAAAACTCCTATTAATCAGACGCCTCTTGTTAGGGGCATTGTAGCGCTTGATATTCCACGATAACATTTTCATGGTGTTTGAGGAAGGGAGCATCCCTTCCTCGATTTAAGTTTACTCTACCCCTTAGCACTCCAACCATCTCTAATTTTAATCTTTTAGACTTCAAACCTCTCTTTTTCTTTTCTCCATTTTTGACCTATGTAGAGTTAGCCTGTGTTTGACTAATGGTTCTAGTTTCCAAAATATCCTGTGAGTCTCCCAAACCCAAAAAGTCATTATTGGCATCAACATTCGAAAAGGAGTCTAAAAGTCCTCTTGAAGCCTGAATTGAAGAGGATGACTCCTATCCAATTTCTTCCAACACAGTTATTCTTGTAGAGTCTAGAAAAATAAATATTTTTTAAATGCACCTTTTGCTGGTCCTCTACCTCTAGATTGTCCACAACCCCCTGTAACATGATGGAGGGTGAAAGCATTCACATATGAGATGGTGGCCACCCTGTTTCTTGTTGCAGGTATCTTTATGGAGCACATGGAACACATCAATTCATGATAGTATATGTGGTTAGAGGGATTGTTCCCTTGTTCATATTTGTGGCTATTTATTGACTCTTATGCAATATATACAATAAGTGAGAGAATGTTGGGAAATATGTATTTTACACCTTGCATAATAATGTTTATTATTGTGGAAACAACCTAAATGCCTTAATAACAAATTTTGTCTCAATCTGATGGCTGTTGCTCCCGTTCAAAGAAAATTTCCCGCTCATGCTCACGCGTCCAAGAATACCCTTCCCCGTTCTGCAGACGCCCTCTTCCTTGGTCCTGTGCCTGGTTGCCTTGCTCCTGCCTCAGCCAGCTTGAATCTTGCTCAGGCACGGCTGTCGACCCCTGCTACGGCTGGGCTTGCTAGCTATTCGGCCCTGCTATCCGGCCCTGATGCCCCTCCTACGGACGCGCTTGGGCCCTCTTTTGCAGACGCAGTGGATCTGGGTGTCGTTGGTAGTGTCGATGCTTCTGGTAGGGTTCGTATGGTGGGTGGGGATGCAGCTCCTAATGCTTCTCGCCTTCCTGGGTCTGCCTCGGCCGCTCCTGGGTGCTCTTTTAAGTCCAAGCTTGCTGCCTCTCGAAAGCCTGCTTCTGGTCTCAGAGGTGCTACCCCTCTCCAAGTTTCTAATCCTCTTCTTGTTCCTCTGGGAGATGAGGTAGTGAAAGAAATTGATTCTACAACTTCAGTCTTCGCAAATCATGGTCTCATCTGCAGGTTCAAGGGCTTTTGGCCGAGTCTCCCAGATCTACATGCTTGGATAACAAGCCAGTGGGAACCCATGATTTCAAAAACAGTCTACATATTTCCTCAAACGAGGGGATTTTTCATAGCCGAGTTTGAGAACCCAGCTGACTAGAAACTGATTCTTTGTGATCACTTTTTTAGCTGGGACAACAGATTCATGCTTATGGTCAAGCCTTGGCACCACAACTTTGATGCCTCTACTGAGACTTTCTCAAAAGTTCCTACTTGGGCGAGGCTTCCCAACCTCCCTCTTCACTTTTGGGTTGATTCTCTGTTCGAGACTGTGGGGGAGGCTCTCGGAGACTTTCTGATGGTTGATGAGGAAGTTGATGATATCCTTCACTCAACATATGCAAGAATACTTGTAGATTTGGATTATTCCAAGGGTCTTTCAGAAAAGATAAAGCTACAACATCCTATAGGTTCCTGGATTCAACCCTTCGATTACGAAGGTCTCCCATTCAGATGCAGGAGATGTTTTAAAACTGGTCACTTAGCAGACCAATGTGAATTGGAAAAGGTTAACAAACCCGCTTCTTGGTGGAAGGGAGCCTCCTCCCTCCACTACTCTGTTGTTAAGGCTTCGACTTCTTGAAGCTTTTATCCAGTTGTTTCTTCTTCCCAGGAGTCTCCTGAGGCCCCATCGCCTCCTGGTTCTGCCTCTGGCTCTCCCCCGAGGGATGCCCCCTTACCTGGTTCTTCGATTAGTCCTGATTCTGCTACTCGAGTTGCTCCACCGGATCATGCTAGTTCGAAGGCTAAAGACTCATCCCATGCTACTGCTTCTCCGATTTCCGGTGGCCCTGTTCCAGGACATTTTCCCGTTGCTCCGTTTTTGGGCGCCACAGATCTTGATTTGATATCTTGGCAGGATTCGGCCAAGATTGTGGATGTTGGGTGGACTTCTGTTGAAGGCAAGAAAAGATCTAAACATCTACCCTCCTTCGACATGTCCTTCCATTCCTAGAAGGGGAAGAAATTATTTATCTCTGCGGTTGGCAGGTTCTTCACTGACTGCTGATAGTCTTGGGGCTGCTGTTAAAAATTGAAATATCTTTCAAGCAACGGTTTCTCTAGTATGGGTCCCAGTCTCTTTTTTTTTTTCTGGTACCATTCTTTATCCAGGTTGTGGGAGCCTATAGCAAAACCCTCGTTGTGGTCTTGATCTGTTTCGTTTAAGAGTGTTGTATTGAAAATCTTATTTGACCAAATTGTACAGGGTTTCGGGGCCCCTTCAAAACTTGTTTTACTTAATCAAAAAATAATGTTTATTATTGTAAAATTTTATTTTTATTATGTAATGTTGTACCTAGGAGCACCTAGATAGATGCACAATATGTAGATATTCTAATGCAGTCAAGCTTGGTGGATCCAATTAAGGACTGACCGACCTTGCAGCCAAACCAATATGCAGCAGAAATACACAACAACAAGAAATCTGAAATAGAACAAAAGTCTTTATTCATCAAATCACTGATTACATGCAATGTGTCGGGTTGTAAGGCCTTTCCGGTTACGACTAGATACAAAGCAAGTAACAGTCTACAAGATCTCATAGGATCCAACTCTTTTTTACAACATCAATATTCAGCTAGCCCATGTCTACAACACGCAACACAATGGTAGGCATCCAGGAAAGATCTAAGCTTGTACTCCAACTTCCAAGAAATCTTCCTGTTCCTAAGCTTGCAGGCTACTAACTTTCCTTCCCACTATTTGATCCTCTGTCCTCCCAAAACAACTACCTAAGCATCCTATAAATATCGATTTCCAGCCACAAGTCGGCTGATGAAACAATAAACCCTTACAAATAAATATTAAATTCTAAAACATCAATCGACTCTCAAATAGCCTTACAAATAAAATAAACTCTCCAAGATGGCCCCAAACGGTCATCAAATCCACATAGAAGAATGCAACACGCTAGATCTAGGTCCTCTCATGCCCAACAGTCAATCCATAACTCGTGGAGCATGACCCAAATCAACGGAACCAGTCAGCCAAGCCGATCCAACCAAACGAACCAAGTCAGTAAGCAAGAACACTGAGCAATAGAGGAAATAACCGAGCGCCAGTCAACCTACCACGCCAAGCATGACCGAGGAACACAATTATTGCCGAGTGCCAGAAGCAATCGATGCCTCTAGTTATCGAGTGTTCTTCAGAGACCGAACACCCCGGTAACCACAGAAACTGAGCAACCAGTCTCCCAAACCGAGCAAGTACTCCACCAAACCAAGATCAAAACTAACAATCTACCTTCAAAGACAAACATATTTTTGGTTGATACAGGATTGTCAAGAATCCTAGGATGCTCCTGCATCAGACACCCCAGGTAAGAAATATTTTCTCATAAGGAAATCAAGAACGCCTCAAGGGAATCAGAACAGGTATGCAAAATCTGTTCTTAACCCATATCTCCTCTTGTCCTTCATCCCAAGTAGTCTTCACTTCATTCATTTCTCCCTGCAGCAAGTTCTTCTGCTTTCCACTTTGCTTATCCTTCCGATTGGCAACTGATAGCAACCGACTCTGACCACTACCGATCACATCAGTGCCTCGATAAGGTTCATCCCCTCCAGACTCCTCAATCAACTCAGTATCATCTACATCTCTCTGTGTCACAAATGTCATCATCTGTTGTACCAACTATGTTAGAAAGATCATCCGCCTCTTAATCTCAACAAACTCTTCAAATATATCATTCTCCTTCTCCTTCAAACTAGACTTCGTAGGAATAGGTTCATCAACCCTCTGCTCCTGAGGTTTGTCATAAGGACAACACCTGATAACTCCACATCCCTTAACCCATGTTTCCTGTAAAGGTATCAACTTATGTCGAGCTCCTTCATGCCTAACCACATAAGTGTTAGCACGACCATCAAACAACACATTTCTATCAAATTGCCAAGGTCTACTGAGCAACAGATGACAAGCATCCATAGGCAATATATCACACAATATCTCATCCTGGTAAGATCCAATATGAAAATTAACCAAGCAGTGTTCTTCAATCCTAACCTTAGAAACATCTTGTATCCAACTAGTTTGATAAGGATTAGGATGTTTCCTTCTTTCCAAATTCAATTTACTAACCATTTCATTTGAAACAAAGTTCTCAGAACTACCACCATCAACTATAACATTACATACCTTATCCTTGCACTTACATCTGGTTCTGAACAAATTTCTCCTTTGTACCGGTTCATGGACACATGCAACTAATCTCCTAGTGATAAGTGTCTCACCTTTTTCTGCAACATTCACAATATCTTCTTCAGCAGCCAGTGCCACCCTTTTTTTAGGACAATAAAAACTTCTATGACCAGCTTCACCATAGTTATAACAAGTACCGATGAACTCATTCTTCCACCTTCCTCTTTGTCCAACATTTTTAGTATCTTGACCACTGCTAGATCCCACATCAGACTTAGGATTCTCTGTCACATTACTTTCAGCAACTATCTCATCAGTTTTACACACCTTGATTCCTACTGTTCTATCTACCTTCAAACTTCTTATTCAATTTCTCTTCAATCTTTAATGCTATCTGATAAGCATCTCCTATTGTTGTCAACCGAACAGTAAGTAACTCCTCCTGAATACTAGGTCTCAAACCATAGACATACCTAGCAACCTTCTCTTTATCAGCTTCAGAATGACCAGTCCTAATTAGGATTCTGTAAAACTCCTTGGTATACTCCTGTACCGATTTGTTAGTCTGCTTCAAAGCTTGCATCTTCTTAAACATGTCCAATTCATAATCCACTGGAATGAACTACTTCTTCAACTTGATCTTCCTCAAATTCATCATCACCATCCTCTTTCAAGGTAGGCTTCTTCTTTCTCAATTCTTCTTGTAGGTCTTGCACTTGTTTCTGCAAAGCCCTAAAATCATCAAGAATCAATTCTCCAGTAGCTTCCTCTTTCTCTGAGATCTCACGATTTCTCCTCAGAGGCATCTTCAAATCAAGATTTAGGTGCAAACACACAAGATCCACTTGACTCCAACAGGAACAAACTTTGCCCAAACAGGAACAAACTTCACTCAAATAGGAACTAACTTCACTCTGATACCACTTAATGCAGTCAAGATTGGTGGATCCAATTAAGGACTAACTGACCTTGCAGCCAAACCAATATGCAACGGAAACACACAACAAAAACAACAAGAAATATAAAATAGAACAGAAGTCTTTATTCATCAAATCACCGATTACATGCAATGTGTCGGGCTGTAAGGCCTTCCTGTTTACGGCCAGATACAAAGCAAGTAACAGTCTACAAGATCTCATAGGATCCAACTCTTTTCTACAACATCAGTATTCAGCTAGCATAGGTCTACAACACGCAGCACACTGGTACGCATCCAAGAAAGATCTAAGCTTGTACTCCAACTTCCAAGAAATCTTCATGTTCCTAAGCTCACAAGCTACTAACTTTCCTTCCCACTATCTGATCGTCTCTCCTCCCAAAACAACTACCCAAGCATCCTATAAATATCAATTTACAGCCACAAGTCGACTGATGAAACAATAAACCCTTATAAACAAATATTAAATGCTAAAACATCAGTCGGCTCTCAAATAGCCTTACAAATAAAATAAACTCTCCAAGATGGCCCCAAACGGTCATCAAATCTGCATAGAAGAATGCAACACGCCAGATCTAGGTCCTCTCATGCCCAACGGTCAATCCATAACTCGAGGAGTGCGACCCAAATCAACAGAACTAGTCGGCCAAGCCGATCCAACCAAACGAACCAAGTCGGTAAGCAAGAACACTGAGCAACAAAGGAAATAACCGAGCGCCAATCAACCGACCACGCCAAGCATGACCAAGGAACGCAATTATCGTCGAGCGCCAGAAGTAACCGATGCCTCCAGTTACCGAGCGTTCTTCAGAGACCGAGCACCCTGATAACCATAGAAACTGAGCAACCAGTCTCCCAAACTGAGAAAGTACTCCAGCAAACCAAGATCAAAACTAACAATCTACCTTCAAAGACAAACATATTTTTGGTTGATACAGGATTGCCAAGAATCCTAGGATGCTCCTGCATCATATTCATTTTGGAATATTCTCAGGGCCCCTTGATGTTATAATGTAACATTATAATATTGATGTAATTTTTTAATATTGGGGAAGAAAACTAATAAAGTACCCAATATTAAATGTGGGGTCAAGGGGTAAGGTAGCACATGGTTTATGTAATACCAATTGGTGGTTTTGTAAAATCTTGTTTCTATAAAGCAACCACATGGATAGTTATTGATTTTAGCCATGTTAGCATCTATGAAGGTTGTAAGCATGACATGGGATGTGTGGTTACATGCTTGTTCACATGGAGTGCTTACTGATGGTTGGGGTTTTGAAGGCTTTCATGGATGTGTTGCATTGTTGCATTACTGAATAATGCATGGATGATGGATGCTTTTGGAGGTTGATTTTTTACCTCATGAGGGTTTTCTTAGGGTATATCTTGTGTCACTTTTGATGGGTATGTTATCTATTTTCTTGCATGTAGATTCTATGTACATATTTGATTGATTTTTTACAATGGGTAATTTGGAAATTGTCATATGTTTGGCTGCAAGTTTCCTTATAAAAATATGTTAATGCCCAATACAAATGCTAGAGATAAACATATCCATAGAAGAAGAATAATCTTTAATAGCAAGTGTGAACAATATTTTTTAAATGTTAAGGTGGATACTGCAAATTTTATGTTCTCTAATGAAGGAGTCTATAAAACCCAAGGAACCCCAATCATCACCAAGACATGCATTTAATTGAGAAGAAGGATTTTAGAAAGCATTTTCAAAAGATGAATTGCTCTGAGGGAGAATCAAATTAGTAAAATCATCTTTGATAGAAGTATCAAATGATGTATTATATAATTGAGAGATATAGCTAGGATAACGTTGTTAAAAGAATAAGGAACCAAAGGTTGAATACTTGCAACCATTTCACATAAGTGCATGACATCATGATCATCCTTTTTTTTAAACCAAAAAAAGAGAACAATGTGGTTATAATTATGTGACCAAGGTGCTCACATCAACTAAGCCCCAACTGGACTATGTAGGTCTTACACAAAAATATATAAAACAATTCATTAATACACATGTAGCATAAGTTCTACTATTAATTACACATGCAATCAATAATTATTATCAATGTCATTACTATTTTCCTCATCATTATGATTTCCATCAATTTTTTTCTCTTTGCTTTTATATCTCTTATTTTCTTTCTCCCTACTAAGCTATAATGAGTCCATTCCAGGAAAGGTTCCAGTGAGGAGAGATCCTTTTCCAACTAATTAAAATTCTGACGATTTATTTCCAAATCCCTTAGAGTAGCATCTCTTCAGAGCTGGTACTAATTTTTCTTGCAATAGTTATTTTAAAAGTCTATGTATTAATCTTGAAAATGATTGTCCACCCTTCTCAAACCATGTGGCCAATAATTTGATTCATGGATGTCTTCTTTGCATAATAGTGAAGAGCATTCTTTTGTAACCTTGAAGACCCTATCAGCTAGCATCCTCAATGTTAAGGTGACTTGCTAAAAAATCAATAGAAAAGTAAGTCCATTTTTAGACTTATTAAAGATCCTTTCCTTTCCCTGGTATACATGCTTATTTCTCTTTTTCTGTAAAAACCACAATACTAGAAAGAGATGCCCATAAAAGGTTAGACCTTTCATAAAGAACTTTAACATATTTAGTTAAGAATTCAAACCAACAGAATTTATTTCTAATATCCCACCCCACTATGTTCCTCATGAATAAAGACCAGACAGTTGAAGCAAAATTACATCGTTAAAAAATATGAACACTATCTAGACTACAACTACATAAAGGTTAAAGAATACAAGTAAAACTACTAACTAATTTTTGAAATAATAGTGAATACCATTTGAAACTCCATACAGACTTATTCACTTTAATTTCCCACAATGCCTTGTGGATGTTATTTGCAACAAATTGGGCATAATCAAAGAGTGTTGTTATTGGGATCTTGAATGTTACAAACTAGGAAAGTCATTTCTTGTGGCATCATTTCATCACCATTATAGCCTATCACCTGACTTGCCTCGTATTAGGTCATCTGAAAATACTCAAAGAACCAATTAACATTGTATAAGGGAAACTCAGAGCTTGGAAATTTTTGAACACTCCCATAAACCCTAGCCCTATGCATAGGGAAAAATCTTATTTTATACATCAATTCAACATTTTGATATTCCTCCTTTAACCTCTAAAGGTTGATTTTCATTTCAAAATTGACACAATCATTCATGTCAAACAATTCAAAAAGTGTTACTTTATTTATCTATAGCAGAATTCCTTCTTTTACTCTTGCTTTTGTCCCAATGCACCTATTGTGCTCATCGTAATAGGTGTTTAAAACCTTAGTCAAATCTACGTTGCAAAATCAATCTAGCCATTCCCAACTTCCACAAATTTGACTCAGGCTGGGGGTTCTTTGATTTAGCCTGAAAATATTGTGACCCCTAAACTTCATTGGGTTTCACTAGCATCTTTTCTTTTTTCAACAAAATTTGGGAAATTAGCTATTGAATTTGCCCTCCCTTTAGAATTAGGGAGTAGTGCAATTATGTTGTTACACAAATGCCACCTTGTTTGTCTCTTAGGAGTAGGTTAATCCCTTGTAGGATTTTGTCTCTTTGACGAACTAGCCATTTCTATAAAGTATAAACAAACATAAACCCAATTGTCCAAATATAAAATCTAACCCTCCCCTTTTAATCCTTTCAAATTGGCGCTTTTTTAGGAAATTAAAACTTTAGAAGAGTTTTTCTTTTACTTACTGATTGCAGTATAACTGAGTTGATTGATTAGAATTTCACTGTTACTAGTTGCAAGTTCACTGGCAATCTATTGCTCCACGTCTTCAAAATGATGAGCAATTAATCCATAATATCTTTTATTCCTCTATCTTTTCCAACATTAAATGGCAGAAATGGCTTGTTTCTCTCATCTTTAAACCCCTAGCAGTTGATGCAAAAATATCGACGATGTCTGTTGAAATTTAAAATTAGTTTTATAGCACTCCAATGAGCTTATAAAATAATCACCACGTCATACTCGTTGACGCATTGAAAAAAAGAAACCTTGCAATGCACCTGCGAGTTTCATTTGCTATGGTTAATCCACGGTGGAAGCTCCACATAGAATGTGCTCACGCGTTGGAACAAAAGAAACCTTCCAACATGCCAGTGAGTGGCCATCCCATGTCAGCCATAACATTGTTCATCGAGTGGCCAACCTCTTGTAAAAAAGGTAACATGTGTCTCGATTCTGGTGATTCTGAGAATGAAATTAGTATCGTTAGACATTTTCCCCAAAACTTAAAATTGACTTTGCAAATGTGCAAAATTCAAGGGTTAAGTTACATGTGAAGGGGATATCACTGGCGGCTAGGAGCCTAAGGGTATAAAACATAAGTATAACAACATTTATTATTAATGCATTAGGCTATAAAAAATAACACTAACACATGTTAGATTCATGTGACATTGAGAAGGAAATTGGTATTGTTAGATATTTTCCCCTGAACTTAAAAGCAACTTCACACACGTGTAAAACTCAAGGGTTAAGTTACATGTGAAGGGGACATCACTAGCGACTAAGAGCCTAAGTGTATAAAAAATAAGTATAACAATATTTATTATTAATTTATTAGGCAATAAAAAAATAACACTAACATGTTTCTCAATTTTGGTGACTTTGAGGAGGAAATTGATTTCATCAGACCCTGAAAATTAAAAGTCACTTCGTGCATGTGCAAAATTCAAGGGTTAAGTTACATGTGAAGGGGACATCGCTAGCAGCTAGGAGCCTAAGGGTATAAAACATTAGTATAACAATATTAATGCATTAGGCAATAAAATAATAGTAATGATGATATGTTAGAATGTTAAGAAAAAAATTTGTTAGTTGTAATTTTAGGTCATAGACCTGATTCCTTATGGGTTCCCTGGCGGGGACATTACATTTACCATTATCAAGTATTTCATTTTATTACTTAATCAAGTGAACTCTATTTCCTTTTCAACTTTAATTTACATTCATACATTGCTTTCATTCCACATCAGAACCAATTACATTAAATAACTAATTGAATTTATTTTCTTTACCTAATTTGCATAAATATTCACTTTTATAAATGAATCATAAGCACATCATTTATCTAATACACTAAAAACATTTATCCTTTCCTCTTTCATTTGTTTTCTTCTTAACCTTATCTATGCACTATCATCACAAAAACTTTCTATTAAAAGTCCTTACTTTCCATTTTAATTTCAAAGATCATAATAGAGAGAGTGTAAAGCATTTAACCTTTAAAAGCTCAGAATCCTAACCATCCACTGAATCATTTTGTCACAAGTATAACTACCACAAATTATCATCTATGACATTGTATATATCCAGTTAAGAATTGAGATTAAAACCTTGTTTGAATAACCTTACATCATATACATTAAACTTAGACAATTAAGAGCATTAGGAAAGAATTACATCTTAATACTACTTTCAGTAACATACATGTTTTCTTTCCCTTATTATTTTCACCTGGAGATACCCATCAACCCTTAGCATATCTTTTAACTAATCCACATATCAAAACAAGTTTCCTTTTAAAGAAATTTACATCCATAAGTACTTTCATTACAAAGGTTTGCATAGAACCATTACTTTCAATTTCATTTTAAAACTCATAAGAGAGATAAGGTAGGAAAGTTACTTAATTATAATCCATAATTGATTAACCAATAGTCAATCCCCTTTTGAGATTCCTAATACTACCCTTCCCATATACGTAACTTCTTTCTTACAATTTCCATTAACAAACATAATTACAGTTACTGCACATTGCTCGAAGGCATATAGAAAGATAATTAGACCAAGTTGTCCAAGGGCTTACAATACATCTTTACGTCTTGATTACAAAAGATAGAGATACATGATACAAGAATAGAACCTTCACCACTGAACAACTCAGAATCCAAGCCATGACACGAACCATGAACAATACCTCGAAAGAGATTTGCCAACCAACCATGTGAAACTGGTAAAGTTCCACCCCCCATGCTAGGAGATAGAACCAAGGTACTCTCAAGACCTTAAGGCAATCTAAGTCTCAAATACCAATAAATCCAAGATTCAAAAGAACAAGAATAAAGCACATAAAATATCATCATACTATAACATCGAGGTTAAGGTTTTAGGATACCACCTAAGTGAGTGTCATCACACCACCTGTATATTGGGATCCTCCTTGACAACCATGTAACCCCAATACCCCCTTTATGAGTAGGGATCCTCTTTGGTAGTTATTCTTGGTCCCAGTACTCCAATCAGGTTTGTGTGGCCATTATTATATTTTCTTTCATTATCTTTTGAATCCCCCCTTCCCAGGTTAATTTTTAAGGTTATCACTTTTTACAAACCCACCCATAGGATCATCTAGAAACCACTTTAGGGTTCCAACACCTATGGTAAGACACTCACTTAGGGTTCCTATTCCCTTACCCCACCACAAGCCAAAGATACAAAATAACACTTCCATGTCCTTATTCATAGGTTTAGGAAACTCCCCTTCGTACTCAGGCCCTTAGAGCGAGTCCTAAACTTAGCCATATACATAAAAGGAATCATTGGAAGGATGTTTATCACAAGACACCTCAAATCATAGCATAAAAATTTCCACATGCATAAATAAAACTTTCCATGGCTAATTTATAGGTCTAGGGAACCCTCCCGTGCACACAGGCCACCGAGACGAGTCCTAGCCTCATAAACTAAGCTCAAGTATATGCCAAGTGAAAAAATATTATAAATAACACCATATAACCTCAAGAAAACAAATAATGAACATACATATGTGATACAATCTTCCACATGCATTAACACAATATTCCATCCATGGAAACCTATTGTGCCTAAAATTTGGCTAAGTCTGAAATTTTTAGAAATCTCCAAAATCTAGAATCTGCATCTTAACTCCTATGAAGCTGAAACCTATCTCAAACATCCTGGAAGGTATTTATACAAATATAACTTAAAGTATAAGAACTTATAATTAAATGTTATATTTGTATAAATCTTGCCACCAGAACGTATCCTAGCCTCATAAGAAGGTCACAAGTACAACCCGAGTACTGAAACATCATAATTAACATATAATAACATCAAAAAAATAAGTGAATGAAAAACATAGGTGGTAAAACTTGCAGCCTAATCATAAGGAATGAGTTGTAGAGGTTCCAAACACAAATTCTACAAATTTTGAGCCCCTAAAACCCTTAAAAAACCCCATACGACAATACATAACTACCCATATGGCATTCCAGTGAGGATCGTACTAAACTTGACCAAGTTTCGTATGGGTAAGTGTATAGTGTCGTACGACACTACAGGACACTTTTTTAAAACTTAATGCAAAATTGCTCGAAAAGGCCAAAAAATAACTTTTAAAGGCATGGAGAGTGCTTGGGAAAGGTTCCCCGAGGTCAACCTAATATAGCCCAACCTCAGTACCACATCTAGATCATATCCTCAACATTAGCTAAGCCTCAGACTAAATTAATCAAAATAAAAACAACAAATCACAGAGAGGCATGTGTTTACCAGCTGGGGTAAACTTAGTATTGCACAGACATAGTACGGGAAATATAATAAACACAGAATATATTAGAGAATAACAAATACTTTCATTAATCATTCCAAACTGGCAAGTACCTTTACATCGTAATGATTATACAATAATATCTCCCCTATCTCCATCCTCCGAGAGGGTATATAAAGTACCCGAAGGGCCACGACCGAAGCGTCGTGACATAACTGTCTAACCTCTCGGTCACTAACGACCGAGAGTAACATAATACTTTACTAACATAATAACCCGCACATACAATTATCCCGACAACATCATCCCCCCAAAAAAACAAAGTCGTCTCCGGCGACTCACAACAACAAAGAGATGAAATATACTACATAGAATAAGAAAATCATTGAAGAGAAGGGGCGGAGGGCGTCCCTGAAAAAGCTGAAGTGCCGCCCTCCCCATCAATGCTGCTTCGTAGTTCTTTTTCCATCACATCACATTCCTCCCGTGCCTGCACCAAACTTGTCTCCCAAACATACTTTTCAGCTGTAGTGTCGGCTAACACAATATTGTCTCTCTTGTCAATCTGACCTCAATAGCCACCCATGCTGCCTTCTCTGCTTCTAACTCCTGGGTACGCTGAGCCAAGTGTCGCTCTACTGCCTCCAACTGGGTGGTCAGCTCCTCCCGAGCTCTCTGTGCATCCACCACGACAGTCTCCCGTCTAGCCAACACCTACTCCGAGTGCCTCAAAGCGTAATACCCCTCTCAAAAGGCTTGCTCCAGTGGTTTCTCCACCTTTGACATACAGATGCTCCATGCCTGCAGCAGCTCCCGGTCTCATCAACTGGTCACACTCTCCAGGGACTGATAACTAAATCGACTGGGGGTCTAGGGGGCAACGCCCCCAGCGGGGTCGAGGGGCAGCGCCCCCGTGGGGTTTTGGGGCAGAGCCCCAGACGCGCTCCCTGTCGCGGTACAGGGCGGGGTCGAGGGGCAGCGCCTCCGCCGCCAAGACCAATTTAGCACCTACAAAGTCTATGAAACACACCATTTTTGTGATTTTCTTCTAATCCCATGCTCTTTTTTGCAAACCGCTTATGTTTCTCTTACCACCTACTCATGCTCGTCCCTTCGGTACCATTCATTCTTCATTTTGAACTATTTTTATTTGTCGTCATTTTTATTTGTTTTTTTTTTAAATCTTCCAATAGAAGCTGCCATACGCTTATCCTACACTCGTCCCGCTTACTGTACAGAAATCTTAATGAAACTATATGGCATCCTCGTCTTTATCTGCCACCGTACAGTCACCCAAACACACCATATGGACTATGCACTATGTGCTCTCTTTTATTTTCCTGTGCAGCTGGCCGTACAACCGTACGGACTTGCTTCCTTCCCCTGTCACTCACGTATAGCAACAATACCGTGCGACAATATTAACAGTCACCCGGCACCGTACGGTATTGGTCCAAAGTCATCCGCGTGCTCAATTCCTGCCGGTGTACGACTCTGCTTTATATTTCGTGTCCTTTCCGTACGGTATGCTCCCTAACCTTCCTGCACGAGCCATACGGCCACAGACTCATAAACAAGGAAACTCATGCTTTTCTTCCACCCGTACGGCAATGTACGAAATTTGAAACCCGCAGCAAGGTGGCCGTACGGTCTAGTTGAATGCCTTCATTTATTACCGTACGGTCACAATTTTTGACCCTCTACAATGTTCGATCGTACCTCCTTTGCTATGTACGGTCACAGATTTATGTCTCCGGCTTCAATTGCAAAAAAAAGCCGTACAGTCTTTTAAAAATCCATTGGTATATGTACCGTATGGTGCCAACATGCATGCCGTACGGTACCGTACAGACATGTTATTTTTTATTTTTATTTTTTTTTTCTGCTTTTTCATTTTTTTTCAATTTTTTTTCGCTTTTTCAAAAAAAATTTTCCCTCCGCCGTATGGTCATGCATAACCATACGGGTGTTTTTCAATTTCTTGTCCGAAGGCTTCTCTGGTCGCCCGTACGGATGGCTCTCGGGTCGCTTGCATGACCGCTCGAGTCATTTTCCATCCTCTCGGTTGCTCTGTCCTTCCTCTCTGGTCCATCCTCTCCAGGGAAGGTTTCAATTTGGTCTTGTTGATGGCGTCATGTATCCGTTCATCGAGAGTCCATAACTTGACAGCCCTATCATGAGCAACTTCCTGAAATGTTCCTTGCTTAATCTCATTGTGCAACCGTTCCCTCAAGCTTTCCTTGTGGCCAAGTCCATTTTCAATGGCCATCCAAAGGCTTGGAACCATAAATTCTACAGGGACCACGACCTCTTGCCCGTACATAAGAAGAAGGAGAATCAAGATTTTGAAGACTGCGGTCCTCCACACAGGATTTCAGTTGTCTCCCATAACGATGGGTTTCAGATTTCTCTCATCCCCAAGATTTATTTTTATTTTTTTCAACTTTTCTTCTTTGTACCAGACGGGTTCCTCCTTCCAAAACTCATGTGCTGGGCTCTTTTTCATCCGGACTTCCCCTTCTCGGTATATTGTATCTTCTAAAAGGAACTCACTTTGGGCTTCCTCAATCTTCAGTATGTTGCAGGATGGCGAAAATAATTCATAATCGCCCATCTGCTAGTGGAATAGACCGTCCATCGAATCTGTATCATCCTCCACTTTCAGTATCCCTTCGACATTGGGCTCCATGGTTTCTTCCCCTCCGTCTATTCCGTCATCTGATTCTGAATCGGAGGAGGATGCCATTTCTTCTCCAACCATCTACGTTGCAAGGTCTATTACAAACTTCCTTCCCCCTTTCTCAATTGATAGGCTGTTCTTTTTCCAGTTATGGTTGGCTCTGGCGGTCACCAGCCACCCCCTCCCTAGGATGGCATCATACCCCTTCTGCTTGAGGGGAATTACTACGAAGTCGAGGATGAATGGTTGGGTCCCGATGGTTACCTGTTGTGCCATTAGAGTACCAAGGGGCTTGATGCCGTGCTGGTCGGCCCCAAGTAGGTTGAAGGTCGGCGGCCACAGTGTTGGCTTCCCGAGACTTTTCCAAGTCTCTTCCGGTAGAACATTCACCCCGGATCCACCGTCTACGATCGTGTTCGTGAGGATGGTACCCAAAATACCCATCTCCACCACTGCGGGATTCCGCCCATTATTTATCGATAGCGTCATGGGGTCGGCTGCAGAGCCGCCCGGGATCTCCATTTGTTCAACCGTGCTTGCTGGAATGTTTTGCCCAAGGAATAGAGCCATTTTGAGATGCGACATCATTTCCAATAGGTCCTTGACCTTTACTGGTACCTCCAATTGCATTATCTGCCTTAAAATATTTTGTTCGGCCATTGCTCGAGTAGAAATGCCGGCATCTGTGGAGTCCCTTCGGTCCTCCATACCCTTCGCGATCTCAGCCTTCGCCTCGAGCATCCTTTGTTTCTCTGTCGGAGGGTGAGGATATGTGGCCTTCTTTGTTTGCCCACGTGTGATTGCCAAGACCTTCTCCGTGCCCCCTCGTTCCATGTCCAGGATGTTGCAGCCGGGCTTCGGACAATTAGCATCCTCATGGTTCCTCGGTCCGCACCACCGACACAGTTTTAGTGGAGCGGTAGCCGCATTCTGACAGTCACGAGCATAATGTCCCCATTGGTTACAACTTTTGCACTGTATCATGGGCCTCCCCTTCACGTCATACTGGACCCGAGGCTTGTTCTCATCATTGCCTCGGCCTCCCCGTCGGTTGTTTCCATACCCGCCGGATGATGGAGCATTTTGTTGTCCGCCGGTACCAGACGTGGAAGGTTGCTCCTGTGCATAGAGCACTTGTTGATTTCTCGCCCTCAGGTTGTAGGGACATTCTTTAGTGGAATGTCCTGCGATTTGGCAGATATCGCAAAAAGCCTTCTTCGAACAAGAACCTTTTGTGTGGCTTGCTTCCTTGCAGTCCGTGCACCACACCGTATCTTCTTCTATCTTACTGGTACTTCCCTTGGCGGCCTTGAGTTCTTTCATCATTCTTTCAAGGTCTTTTTGCAACGCGAGCACTTTTTTGCTCGACCCATCCTCACTGCTTTCAGTCTCTGAGTCATCGTCAGAAGATGACCTCGTCTTCTTGGAGGTCTTACACTCACTCTCTAAATCCATTGCTCGGTTGTCTGCATTACTGTACGAAGTAGGTGGAACTATCTTCATTTTCTTTCGTAGGGAGGTTTTGAGTCCCTCTACGAACCACCTCTTCTTCAGTTCGTCCGCTGGGGCCGACTCCATCTTCCCGATGAATTCTTTGAGTCGTCGTCCGTACGCACGGACGGACTCATTCTTTGCTTGCTTAGTGTTGTAGATTTCCGCTAATATCTCATTATCATCTCTTAATAATTGAAACTCTGTCTAGAAGGCCTTTTTGACCTGGTCCCATGTCGTCAGGCTCGTCTTGTCAACATCCGAGTACCAATCAATGGCACCTTCCCTCAGTGTTGCAGGGAACTGGCGGATCCATTCATTCTCGTCAGTTACCCCGTGCGCAGTCCATATAGTTTCGTACGTTCGGCAATGCCGAACTGGATCTTCCTTCGATTGTCCCGTGAATTTTGGTAACTTCTGCTTGTTCACCGCCATGGTTGGCCGCGATGGAGGCGGCGCGCCAGTACCCCTCGTACCCGTACTTCCCTGAGTGCTGTGAGTATTCTGGGCTGGTGGCACTTGCCCTTGCGGCAGTTGCGATGGGACCGTACTGTGCGGGGTTCTCAGTTCCAACGGAGGGTCTGCTGGTGCGCTCGTGCCACCCTTTACAGTATCACCCTCTCCGCCGGTTTGGTTCTCCGCGCCTGGTGTACGGAGACCCACCTCAAACCCTCCGGCAAGCTGGTCTTTGGCAAGTTGCCTTAGTCTATAGCGACGTTCACGCTGCTGTGCGGAGATCAGAGCCGTGTGTGCGACCTCCTCTTCGTCATTTCTTACTTGTTTATTCCTATCTTTATTTAAAACATTGGGCATAAATCCTTTTCTTACTTCTCTTCCCGAGTACGTCTAGGCAGCGGCGCCAGATGTTTACCAGCTGGGGTAAACTTAGTATTGCACAGACATAGTACGGGAAATATAATAAACACATAATATATTAGAGAATAACAAATACTTTCATTAATCATTCCAAACTGGCAAGTACCTTTACATTGTAATGATCATACAATAATATCTCCCCTATCTCCATCCTCCGAGAGGGTATATAAAGTACCCGAAGGGCCACGACCGAAGCGTCGTGACATAACTGTCTAACCTCTCGGTCACTAACGACCGAGAGTAACATAATACTTTACTAACATAATAACCCGCACATACAATTATCCCGACAACAGCATGCAAATGCAACAATGGATAAATATGACTGCATCTCTTTCCTAAACCTCCCTAACCCTTCCTATTTCTTCCTAAACTTATCTATTTCATATAACAATAGTGAAATACATCCTCCCACATGATTACAAGCATTCCTAACTTCCCAGGAAGATTTCACAATACCAAAAACCATAAAAACATACATAAAATACTTCTCGAAAACACATAGAAATACATAGAAGATAAAACATTTACATTTCATTTGTAATACACAATATGCAATCACATATCAAAATAATATTACATAATTTATGTAACAAACATACACACACACACAGGAAAATTAGAGAATTCATCCCAGTTTAGACCCTACCTGGGGTCCTGTAGAGAAATTCTCTTCTCTTGGCTGGAGACTCTCTGCAAATCTTCAAGCATTGAGTAGATAGATTCATGAAAAGCTTCCTTGGAAATCCAACTCCAAGTGTAATACCCCAAAAATAGGCTATAGGTTCATTAACCTCCTACATCTTCAAATCGAACGAAATCGACATCAAAGTCCTAACCTAAGGCACATCTACACATCAGTTATCGAAAACCTAATTGATTTTATCTTAATTCTGCATCGGGGAATATTCTTTGAATATTCCTAATTATCCTAATTATCTTTAATTAAATATTATTTGGCGATAAATCATATTTATCCTAGAATTTGATTAATTGAATATTCTGAATATTTAATTAATTAAGTTTAATTCTACCACTTAATTATTTAATTAGATTTAATTCTAATTATTCCTAATTATATTATTTAATTTTGACAATAAATCAAAATATCCTATGAATAATCAGTTGAATTCTTATTTAATTGATTAAATCAGGTTGTCAATATTTAATGATATAGTTGAGAATAAAAAGTTTGATTAAATAATTGATTAACCCATAAATCAATTGTTTTAATTCAAAAATCAGTTAAGTTGAGAATAAATCACTTTATTTTTAAATTAATTCATGATTATCTATGCACATTCAAAGAGCAGTTAAACTTTAAATTAGAAAATCAATTCAAGTTGTTATCTTTTTGAAACTCAACATCTATTTTGAGTTGAAAGATGATCTAAACTTCTGATTTGAGTTAAAAAGTTGTTTTTGCATGATTTTATGAGTTAATTAATTCTGATTTCTTGTTAACTCAAAAATCAACCTGATTTTATCAAGAGTGATTTATGATTTTTCTCAATGCATCCTCAAGCCTTGGATTTCTATAAAATCAAGGCTCAGCTCTTCACAATTACATCTCTCGAATTTGCACAAATACTCTGGCGAAATTGCATCTGAAGAATCAAACACTTGTGACAGGCAATTTTGTGAGATCTTTTATTTTTCATAGCTTTGCATCCATTTTCATATCAATTCATAGCATTGTTAGATTAATTTGCATATCATTTCCATTCAATTCTAGATTAGATTCATACAGTTTTTCATCCTAATTGCATCAAAAATCCAAAAAGATAGATTAATTTGCATTCATATTTCATTGCTTTCATAATTTTAAATCCTTCGTTTAGGTGTTGCATTGTCACTGATCTCAGTCTAATATGAGAATACCATACTCACATCTACTAGAAGGTAGTAAATCGCCTGGTTAGCTTAGTTTCATTTATCTACATATTTTGATTTTGCTAACCTCTAATGCTTTACTGAAGTGTTGTGTCCACAGCTAGGTACAATTTTCACACACACATTTCTAGCACCCACCATGGGGCCCTGAAATGGGTTTCTATTTCTTTTTGATCAATTTTCTATCATTTTTCTTTCAAAACTATGATTTTTACTTTATGTTCGTACATTTTTTGTATGACATTTGACAGATTGTCGTACCAGGACCCCTTGTCTGTCATACAACATACGACAATCTGAAGTGTCATGCTGACTATATGTGAACTATCGTATGAGTTTTTGAAAAGTCATGTGCTTACTGACCCACTGTCCTTTCGTGTCTGAACTATCGTATGAGCAACAGTCCACTGTCGTACGAGTTTTGGTGCCAGAATTTCATTTTTTTTATAGAAGAATTGCAAAAATAGTCATTTTAGATTTTGACAGCTAACCCTAATGATTGATATTTGATGTTTCTGATCTCTTTGCTCGCAGGATTGCTCAACATAGCTAAAAATCAATAAAAATCTACTAAGCACGTTGTGAAGGAACTCAGGTGTTATGTTGCATCTGATAAGACTTCAATTTGGGATAATAAATGAACTCTCACATGTCAAGCTTGTGTGCCTTTTCAGCTTTCATAATTCACACTTCAATTTTGGGCTATAAAATAAACATAGATTTGCTTTTTTGCATCTCTGTTACACATAGTAATTAGGCCCTATGAACACTATTTGCAGATGATCTTGAGAGAATGGGATTCATTCACTTGTTTTGCATGTGAAGCTCTCCTTGATGACAGATCCCCTTGTAGGTAGGTAGGATACTGAGATTTTCTCACGTTCTCTTGGTTTGGTCCTCAACTTTGATCGATACATTCTATCTTGGTCCCACTTAGAGAGCTCAGTAGACATTGTTGTTGACATCACAAATCTTGGTGAGGTAGTTTCTGTCTTAGCATGTCAAATAATATGTCTGCTGTGTTTGGGTAAAAGTGAAAAGGCTAGAGGAATATGCTCTACTCCCTTTTTGGGTAGTATCAGAAACTCAGATCCTTGAATCTGGACCAAGTCCCCATGTGGTATCTTTTGTGAGTCACCTTTAGAGAGGGTTAACCATAGTGGACATTCCCTTTATTGGGTCAACCACATGGATGGAACCTCAAGCGATAATAACCATTTTCATCTTGGTCACAACAACCACTATATAAATGTCTTTGTGGAAGAAATCTCCACAAATGTGGTCTCTTGTTGGGCTGTTAGATCTCCCTAGCAGCTCCTGATCGATTAAATTCTTGAACTGTGTCAAAAAATCGGTGTGCCTGGATTGGAGTTCACCCTCTTGAGATCACAAACATTGCAGAGTTAGACCATTACTAAAAACCTTAGCGAGGCCAATTTTTCATTTTATAGGACTATGTGCATTATTGAAAAACTCTTGAGAACATACACAAGTAGCATTCCTAGGGTTAGAATAATAAGTCACTATTGCTGGTTCATGTGCAAGGTTTCTTTTGCCCTTGTTCATTGTTTTAAGATGATTGCTTGCTTCCCTTGCTTGTTGTTTTGCGTGCTTGATAGCTACTTGGTTACTTGAAATGAACAAACCTGAGATGAACTATTGCACAAATCTTCAAACCTGGACACAAAACTTTGTAAACAATCTAAAACTGAAAAATTGCAAATCTGAAGCAAAAATCCTTTCTGGAGTCAAAAGTCATCCCATAGTCTCAGAAAGTCATATGAGTTTTTCCCAAAAGTCATTTCAGAACCCCTGAATTGTCGTACGAGAGCCTATACATCATCATACAAGTGTTGTCACAAAAGTTAAGGAAAATTTAATCCTGGTGTCAGTTGTCATACAAGCTTTGTCAAAAGTCATGCCAGAGTCAACCTAGACTCGTACGAGCCTGGAGAAACTCATGTCAAAATTTTCAAAAGTTGTCAGAAAACTCTAGAATTTTTCAGAAATCTAATTTTTATAACCAACTTCCAGATTTTGTCAGAAAATTCAATATGTCAGGAACAAAGAAGAAAATAGAAGAATCCGACCCATTTTCCAAAAGTGGTCTCTTGAGTTTGATCCAACCTCCTGATCTATCGATTTGAATATTTTTCATCTTGTGTCAAAACCTTGTCAATCATCTTCAATTCAATCTTCAACAAAATGGTTAAATGTTGCGAGCTCGTGTCTTCCATCTTTTGGGCATCTACCCATACAACTAGGGCACAATATCCTTCATTTACGTCCAATCAATCTTCAATCAATCCAATATTGATAAGGTTGTGTCATCTGATATTCTTGAATCAAGTCATTCTTCAGTTGTCTTCATCTTGCTCTTTTTCTTCACTCGAAGTTAATGGTGGAAACTAGGACTTCATCACAACAAAAACAAGGAGAACAACCCAAATTCTCCTCAGCAGCATCTTCTGTGATTTCTCAAACATTTCATTAACCTTACGACACAACTAAATTTGAAGAAGACACTCTTGGAAATCTCTTCTTAAAAGGTGGTTATGTCACTCCTCCTACCTCAATTCACACAGGTCATCAACCAACCCCACCTCAATCAATTCCAAATAGTCCTCACAATAGCACCATGTCCTAAGGTGGAGTGAACCAAGGCTCCCAAGGCCATCACTCTAATCACGGTGGAGATGCCGAACCAACACCCTCTGAAATTGCCTAATATCAGAATGATAATAACTTCAAGAGAATGATGAGACACTTCTTGAGGGAAGGCAGAGAGGCATACTTCCTAGAGTTAGCTCAACAAGGAGCTAAACTTTCTCCAAACTTTAATGTCGAAGATATCGTTACTCAAGAGGAAGAAACTTCTATCACGACTATGATGAAACAGATGCATGCCATGCAAGTCAAGCTCAACAAACTCGAAAAAGAGGAGCCTAAGGAGTTCTCCATGGAGGCTCTATGTCTTTTTCCATTTGATAAAGACTTGTACATGCCACCATTCCTAAAAAGAGTGGAAATGCCTAAATATGACAAATACGATGGAAACTATGATCCCCAAGATCATGTCAAAGAATTCTGTACTCAATCTATGGAGTTCATGCATGAACCAACTTACTTAATGCATCTTTTCCCACGCCCTTTGGGAGGAGAAACCATTCATTGGTTCTCAAAAATGCCTCCCATAATCAAGACCTTTGAGGAGTTAATCAAGCTATTCTATCAGCAATACTCCTACAACATCAAATATCCAGTCACTATGATTGACATTTGTAATCTGAAACAATATCCAAGAGAACCATTCTTGACTTTCCTCAAACGATGGAGGAAAAAGTTTTCTCTATATGCTAGACCCATTCCAGAAACATAGAAGCTGTAAATTTTCATCAGCAATCTTGTTCCAGAGATCAACTACCCTTTACAAATGCAAGATCACACATCCTTTGTTAAGATGGTAGATAATGCAATCAAAATTGAGAAAGTACTTGTGAAAAAAGGGGACATGTCACTCCAAAAAGAGAAGTATGAATCTGGATCTAGTTCCAAAGACAAGAACAAAAATTGGAACAAGAATAAAAGCATTGTCATAGATGGCATTGTTGACAATGTATGTAACCCATCTATGGCACCTGCTTTCAATCTCACTGTTGGTATCCAAGCCATCAAAGCCTCAGAGGTGAAAGCGATAGAATCAAACAAGAAGCCATCTGACTACAAACCTTGGGCTATAGATCCTAAATGCAAGTTTAGTTCTCTTGGAGAATCCTTAGAGTCCACCATGAAAACTCTATTGGCCAAAAAAATCATCACATTATCTGAGATCCAACCATTTGATCCTGAACCTAAACCAAAATGGTGGAAAGAGAATGATTTCTATGATTTCCATCGCAATAAGGGTCATAAATACAATAACTGCATATGCTTAAAGCATCTCATACAAGACAAGATTGATAATGAAGAAATTGTAATTAACAATCATAAGAGCAATAATGATCACATGGCATTCACGGAACCATTTCCAAAACATAATCAAGGATATTCATCTTCTCAACCTAACATGGGTGCTAAAGTCAATTACGCTTACTCTAGAAACAATGCTATCATAAACATGGTGGAACCTTGCTTATCTGAATATTGCAATGTCATCACCATTGTGCGAAAAGATAGAGATAATCAATCAAAAAATGTAGTTACTCAATCACAAGCTCAGGCACATCTACAAGGACAAATCTCAGATTCATCAAATATCCCTAAGATGCCTTTCAATATTTCATCTACTTCTAAACAGAGGGCTGCCTCTAAATCATCAAATCCTAAAGACACAAGGCTGACATCATATAGTATTGTCCAACAACTCCAACATACCAATGCAAAAATATCCATGTTTGAGTTGCTTTGGATATCTCTTGCTCATAGGGCTATTCTGGATAAAGCTCCGAGTTCCAATGTTCCTAACAATTTTGATCTCGAAAGATTCCAGACTATGGTTAGTCATCTGACATCTCCCCAGTATATCTCCTTTTCAGAGGAAGATGATAATTCACTGAGTCATCTGCATAACCAGCCCTTGCAGATTGAAGTCTTGATCTAAAACCATCATGTCAAATGCGTGTTGATAGATGGAGGCGCTGGTCTAAACATTTGTTCTTACAACTTGATCATACAACTGGGATTATCAGAAGCCACCATTGATCCTAAAAAGAAGATAACTATCAAGGCATATCATGAACAAGAAAGGTCTTCCAAAGGAACAATTGTCTTACCTATCAGGACAAGCCCAGTTATCAGAGACATCACATGTCAAGTTCTAGATCTACCTTTGGCTTACAACATTCTCCTAAGGAGACCCTGGATACATGAAAAGTGAGCTATTCCTTCCACATACCATCAATGTGTGAAATTTCTTTATGAGGGAGTAGAGGTTGTATGCACCCAAAAATGATCGCCTAGACTTTGGGCCCCATTTATTTGATTTATCAATCCTGAATCATTTTTTATCAATAATCAATATTTTCAACATTATCAATCTCTTGATCAAATCTTAAATTCGATCATATATTAGATTTTTATCCTTGGGCTAACCATTTATCCTAAGTCTTTATTTGATTAAAAGGAATATTTCCTCCCCTTTTAATTAAATAAAAAGCCCCCACTTTCCTCTTATCCTAAGTTGCACAAATAAAGCATTATTCATATTTTATAAAAAGGAGAAAAGCACTTTTTGTCTCATATGGACATAAAGTCAACTCTTATTTTCTTATTGGAGGATACTTGTGCACATGGATTGCTCCTCTTTCAAGCTCCACCGCTGATTAAGACTTTTTGCCTCTTAATCTCAATGGTCCATTTCACCTCCTTTCTTATAAAAGGAGAGCTCTCTCCTTCATTTGCATATCCATCTCTTTCATGCTAATGTTATGCTGCAGGTTTTAGGTGCATTTGGAGTTTGAAGACATTGAAGACTTGTTGCATTTCATCATCTAGTTCATATTTGCTTTCATAGTTACATAATAATGACATTCTTAGTGTAGATCTCCTTTTATGCAATAGAATAAGCTCACATAGTCTAAATAGGAAGGCTTGGTAATACTTGTTCTTTCCTTTCATAGCATAGTTTGTACTTTCCTTTCATAGTTTAGATTGCATCATCATATAGCTTGCATTACATCTTCATAGTGATTCTTGGAGATATTGGCATTGTTGCCCTTGTCTTCACTTGAATCTCTCATTGTGTGGTTGACTAGCAAGGTCACAAGCTTGTAGCTCTAGCTGAGAGCAAACACATCATAGTCCCTTGCAACTCCATGCATAGAGAGCTATGAGCCGCTTTGTGAGGCCTCATTCTTGAGCAACCTTGCATGTAATGGTTCATAGAAGTGCACCATTTTAGTGTGTACATTTTTGGCGCCCATTGTGGGGCAGAGTAGATAGGCTTTGTCCTTTATTTCATTTATATTTTCGTCATTTTTCGGATTATTTTTTAGAAATTTTGCAGTTCTGGTTTTCTGTCTCAGAATATCGCGTGATACTTCTTAGTATATCGTGCGATACTTCTCAGTATATCACGCGATATACCTTTATATAGCGGTGCGATACTTCGCGCTTGCTACAAATATCGCCTGCCTTGAAGAGAAATATCGCGCGATAGTTCGCCCTTTACGGACTATCGCTCGACCTGCCTGGAGTATATCGCCCACTAGTACTGAGGTATATCACCTGGCATAAGGCGAAATATCGCGTAGACTAAAAGTATCGCCCTAGTATACTGCGAAGAATCGCGCGATACTGGTGTTTAGACCGTGTCTATACCCGAAAGTGAGCTGTTTTTGAGCTATTTTATCTATCTTGCAAGTTTTGGGTTCTTAGCTATCTTTTTGAAATTTTTTGAAAATTCCAGCGTTTTCAAATCCGTGCCACTTTGGAAAATGGGTGCCCATTTTTTTTAAAAAATTTTGCAAATGGTATCAAAAGTTTAAGTGTGATATATCGTTGGAAAGGTCTTTTCGAGCCTAATCCAACCATGATGGTTTCATTTTTAGATTTTATCATTTGATCAGTTATTTTTGCAGATTATCTAATTTTTCATGTACTAATCATTGATAGATTTTGGATTTTGCTTCTCCTAACTCTTGTTGGTCTAACAAGTGGTTGTAGGTGCCTCTTGCTTGAATATTTTGTCAAAATCGCATGTCAAAGAGGGCTACTAACATTTTTTGTAGGGCTGCCCAAGCATTAAAAAAAAAAAAAAAAAAGTTGCTTGTTTATTTGCTTTCCTTTTAAGTGTGGCAAAAACTAGTTGTTTCATTTATTAGGCACTTAAGATCTTGTTGTAAGAATTCTTGGGTGGTAGGAGAAGTATGCTCTTCACCATTTTGGTGAACCAGAAAATCTTGACCCATCTTTGAATTTTGAAAACAAGAGGGTAAATGAACTTTGCTTGGTGTGTTTGGGAGAGATTCTTGAGATAGGGGAGTATGCTCTTCACCCTTGTGGTGAACCAAAAACCTTGAACCTCAAGAGTTGATCCACTTCTTTGTTTAGTTTAGGGTCCTTTAGCGGGCCTGCTCTTGAGCAATCAAGAGGAACGACTCAAGTGGGGACAACCTTGTCATCATTTTCCTTGGTGGCAAGTGATTCCAACTCACTATAATCTCAAGGCTATCAAGGACACCAAAAACTTTGGTAGACATAACACTTATCTTCGTTTGATGTGAGTAGCTCATGGGATTGCGACCATGGGGAAAACATTGAACAAGAATGCTTAAGGTACTCTTGAGGCCGCGAGGTCCTAGTCCTTTATGAGGAGCAAGAGGGGTGTTGTGAACGAAAATCCTTATTAAGAACCATTAGATAGAAGCCACCTTATTTTAGCCGCTTATCTTCTTAGTGCAAGGATTGATCCAAGTGGTTTACCCGGATCACCTTAAGATACTCACCATATGTGTCCCTTTGGTTGTGTCATTTGACATTTCCATGACAAAGCCAATATCTCTTGTGGGCAACCACTTGGTGTGAGGTAAGGGGGCATCAAGTTGTAGGCTAAGTTGGTAAGTATTAAGCCTTGTCTTGTAGGTAGATATTGCTTGAAGTGTCTTCGATTGTGTGATACCAGTGTAAATATTCTCAACATACAAACAATCGGTAGCATTCATAGGGTGCTTTTTCAATTATGATATCATAAGTGTTTGTCTTGGCAAGGTTGCTTTTGCCTTTGTTTCAAGTGTTTGAAGACATGTTTGATCCTCTACTGTTTGCAAACCTGTCCAAATGCTGTTGAATTTGTGATAGAAATCAGACATTTTCACCCTCACATTCAAAAACTTGAAATTAGACTTTAAAAAATCAAAATTTTGCACAAATTGGTCAAGATCAACATTAGTATCACATTAGCCAAAGAGAAATATCACATTAGAAGGTTGCTCTTGGTGAGAAAGTTTATCTCTAGAATTGTGAGCTACATTCTTGGGAAATTCTCGTACTCTTATTGTCCAAATAATTTTTATTTAATCTCAATTTCAATTATATTTTGGCCTAGCCCAACCTCCTGGTTCAAAAGTGCAAGGGTAGTCACCCTTTGATTTGAAGCACCTCTTTGACAGTGTTGGTAAAGCCCCTTCTATCTTTTCATTTCTCTTTGAACAATAGAGAACTTTGATTATCCTAGTTTGGTGTTGACATTTTGTGAGGTCATCCTATTACCAAGGGTCTTCTATTTTCAGTCTTCCTTGGTCAGTCCAGATCTTAGATCCTAGGTGTTGTCATGTTGCTCAACATCTCAATGAACATTATGGTATCAATTGCACAAGATGGCTCTTAGTCTTCTTCTTTCTTCTCCATTTCCCATGTTCTTCTAAAGTCTTCTATTCCCATGGGAAATTCTTCTTCTTCTTCTTGATTCTTTTTCTCCTACTATCTAGTTTGCATTCCTCTATTTTTCTATCATTCCTATGCTTGATTTCTCCTCTTTTGGAACCTTGAATCTTGACTATCTAGCTTTGGAACCTTTATTAAGAATAGATGATCTTGAGCTCATTGACATATTCGAAAAGTGTTGTTCCTCCAAAATTCTCATGAGTGATGAATTTATAGCAAAAATAAAAGAAAAGATGATTAAATCAGATGCCTTTGCTAGAATCATAAACATGATCATATCACAATCTTCTTCTTCCAAACATTCTTCATCATCTAAACCTTCTCATTCTTCTTCACCTTCCAAGTCTTATCATGAATCTTCCAGACATCATTCACATTCTTCATCTTCTAAGTCTTATCATGATTCTTCTAAACACTATTCACATTCTTCATCTTCCAAATCTTATCATGACTCTTATAAACATCATTCAAATTCCTCATCATCCAAGTATTCTTCTTCCACTAGGTCTTCACCTTCCTCTTCTTCACAATCTCATTCTTCTTCTACTTCTCCTAAGAGTCTTACTTCTCTTCAGAAGACATACCATAAAGAGCAACGTGATAGTCCTTGTGATGTCTCTTCCACAAAGAGTGACACACCTACCTTTGATGACTATGATGACTATGATGATGGACAATGTAGCAATACTTATGGTACCTCTATTCCTAAGAGTCCTCCTCGTCGTGTGCTTAGGCTTACTAAAGGGTCATCCTATTGGATAGATTGTTATGGTGATCCGTATGATTCAGATTTTGAAAGAAACTTTGATGAGTTTTGTGAACAATACCTTGATTATAATTCAGCTACCACTGTTGAGGAATATAAAATGCACTGTGCTGATTTGAAACGTAAATATTATAAGAATCCTTCCTCTAAGAACATTCATGCTGAAAATAAAGATGACACTCTCAAGCAAGATCATATTAATGTTGAACCTTTGTCTTGTGATGGTTCCCTTCCATTCGCCACTTCCTCCAATACCCACACACTTCCTAAAGCTTCTGAGTCATCCAAATCTTTCACAAATCCTTCATCCAACAAATATCCTAAGGCTTTCCATGCGGTTCCCTATAGTTATTCTCAAGAGCCACCTCTTAAAGATACTCAAGCTAACCTTCACTTGGCTGAAAATACTTCCAATAATGCTAAACCTAAAGAGCCTAAGCCTCTATGTGCTATAATGCCTACTTCAGCTAGTCCTTCACTATCTCCTCCAAAATCTTCCATGCAATTCCAACATGCTTCCTTGTCCTTAGAAGTGGCTTCATGTCAAGAGGACTCTAAAAATGATAAAGAAAAGAATATAAATAAAGATCAAGATCAGGAACCCTCCATATCATCCAATTCTCTTCATGATGTATCTCCTCCATTGCATGGTTCTTTTGATCCTTTGCACTCTTCTGCATTCATTCCACCATATCCTAAGCAAGATCAAGCTACTACTTACACTATTGAGCTTATTGATAATCAAAATAACCTTACCACACTTGCGCTTTCCAAAGATGATGTTTCCATTAAGGTTATTAAAAATGGTGTTGTTACTTCTGATGTTAAGCCTACTGAAAATCAAGAAAAAAATGATGCACTTATGCTATCCAAAGCAACTTGTCAAGATCAAAGTCTTCCATCTTCTTGTTCTACCACTCCATGTTCACCTCCGCTTTCTGCTCTTCCTAAATCTTTGCAAGCTACGAATGATCCTATCAAAGAAACTGCTCCTATTCAAGATGTGCATGATCCTGTTGAAAATTCTAATGCTCACTCTAAAGATGTTGATATCCTTGGTTGTGATATAGATGATGATGAACTTATTGATTATCCTTTTGCATCTTCCACATCTATCCTTGGACCTCCTCCACCAATACTAAGGGCTTCATGTCTTCCTTCCATCTTGGGTCCTTATGTCCCTTCACTTTCCCCTCCTAATTATCCTAATTCGTCATCCATTTTGGGTCCTTACATGCCTCCATCTCCTATCTTTCCTCAAGATCAACATAGATGCATACCCTTGAATCCCTTTCATCCACCCACCCATCTAAACCGGTCATATCCTCCTTCTTCTTCCACAAGTCCCAAGTCTTTTGGAAGTAAGTTGAATGTTCAAAACAAGAAAAAGAAGCAATACAAGAATCCATCAAAAAAAGAAGATCACCATGTCTCCTCTAGTCGACATGGGGGCATAAAGTCGAAAGAGATATCTAAGAAGAAAACTACAAGACAAGTATGGGTTCCAAAATCCATCATTGAAGATATTCTCTCTAAATCATCCAAAAGAAATGAAAAGCCTATAGCTATATGGATTCCAAAGTCTCTCTTGAAAGAGTCTTATGTTGAGCAAAAAGTGAAGTTGACATTCACGCTTCCAAAGGCTTCCACTTCATCTTTTTCCAAAAACATTCTTCCATTCTATGCGCCTAAACCGCAACCTCTGCTAACCATTTTCCATATTCCTTCTTGTATTCCTCCATTTACATTTGAGAATTATAACAAGCACACCAATCCTCTTTTCGAAGAGTCAGATAGCAATAATGAACCAGAATATGGTTCGCACTTGGACTAGAATATGGTTTATGTTTCCTCCATTTTTCCCATCACCCTTCAAGGTGTGTATTGACGTTGATCTTACCTTGCTTTCCATCTACCTTTTCACATTTCTTCCATTCATTATCCTTCTACCTTCTATCATTTCCCCTTCAGCATCTTTGAGCATATCATTTTGAATCCTTGGCATATTATGGTTTATCCATTCAAGGAGCATTATCTGAAAAGCTTGCCTTCTTCCAAAAAAAGAAAATTCAAAAAAATAGAAAAATTAAAAAAATAGCAAAAAAATTGAAAAAAAATTAAAAATGTGCCATGGTGAAAACTTGGAAACAGGCACCTTGGTAGCAAAAGTAAAGAGAAATAAATTCATCCTATGGTGAAAACCACTCTCTTGTGGCGCCTTGGATAAGTACCGTGATGAAAACCTGACAATCAGGCATCATGCGTAGTTCTTCTATATATTTCATCCATTCCATCTTCTCTCTTTGATCTTGACAATGTTGATCTATAATTGAATATTTGGCTATCTTGTGAGCTATCTTACAATGATCTTGCTTTCACTCCTTTCATGTTTAGCCTTCATATTCATTTTCCTCCATTCATTCTAGCCTTTCGCTGTCTTTTTCCCCTTTGGTCTTGATCTAATAAAAATAAAAATAAAAGTAAAACACGATGCTATGAAGCCTCTTGACATGTCTACTCCTTTGGACTGCATCCTTCCTTCTTTTGCAATGTGCTTTTGTGACTTATCCTATGCTAGCCTCTCATTGCTTGTCCAAATGCGCTTTACATGACAACAATTTTTCCCTAGCTTGGGTACTCTTGAGGAGTTTTCCATTGAGGATTTCTTCTCCGTTCACCTTCATTCTCCTTCCCTCCATCTCATTCACCAGCTTGCTCACCCATCTTGTCCCTCACCTTCCTAGACATTAGGAATACACGATGTGATCTTGCTTGGGAGTTTGATGTCCATTTTGTCTAGGGGCATCCTTTGTACATATCTTATTGATTCTGAAAAAAAATACCAAAAAAATTCATATATGATGCTGAAAAAATCCTAAAAAGCATAAAAAGTCCTGAAAATTTTTTTTAAAAAAAAAATTTAAAAAATAAAAAATTCAAAAAAAAAGAAAAAAGAAAAAGTGCCTTGGTGAAAACCTGGAAACAGGCACCTTGGTGGCAAAAAATCCAAAAAAATGAAAAAAAAATGAAAAAATGAAAAAAGAATCCAAGTGGTGAAAACCTGGAAACAGGCGCTACTTTAGGCCTTTGCACTCCTATTTGTTAGCATGCGCTCTCGACACTTAGCCTTTCTCCATCATGCCTTAACCTTATTTGGCTTAGTCTAGAATTGGTCTTTGTCTTTGTCTAGGGGGCATAACTATTAGCATTGGTCTTTTAGGTGCGTTTGTCTCTTGGGGCATTTCACAACAGGTGTTTTTCAACACCACCTCAAAACAGTGTTTTTCAACACTACACTTGCGTCGAGTGTTTCTTAACACTTATTAGATGTCTTACCCAACAATCTAGTATGATGCGATGTTGCTCATTTGCAAATGTGATACTCAGAGTCTGACTCTATGACCAACACACACGCACTTAAACAATCACTTGTTGAGATATGTTGACTTTATTTTTCTTTGTGTGCTGTCTATGAGGATTTCTTTGATGAGTGGTCTCTCCCTGAGAAGTTTTCAATGATGCATAGCTAGAAGACTGAGGGTATGAGAACATGTTTTCTTTCTTTATCTGCTTGTGGGTATATTTTGTTGGTCCTAACTGTCATGAGCATTTATGCTGGTCTTACTTGACCCTATGGATTGACAAGGTATTATCCTTGACTGTTTTGCGAGTGCATGCTTCTAGCTATCCTGATTTTCATGTGTCTTGATACAAGCATAATCTTGCCACATCAAACTTAGGTGATCTCACTGCATTAGTCATCTTGACCTATATGTCTTTGATGCCTAAGTGAGATTTCTACATTTCTATTTGATAAAGATCATATTCATATCCACATAGTTATGCTAGTGTGCATTGTATGATCTTACGACGCTACCAATAATGCTCGATGATGATAATTAGATGTCTATAAGCGTTGTGACCTTGCAAGTCAACCACTTTCATAGTAGCTTGCATTTTTAGGGTCATGTTAGATTAGTTTTGCACTTTGCATATGGAGAGAGCTCTCCTTTTTATTATCTACGGGCTAGTTGGTCAACTGTGCTCATTTTCTGATTCTTCTTGATCATATCTTTCATTTCTGATCTTTCATATCACATCATTTTCTATCTATTTTCGGACTCGAAATCAAAATCTGAGTCGCGTTTTCAAAATTTCTCATTCTTCTACGCAGTTGGCTGACCTTTTGAGGTATAATTCTTCAATTTTTGATAAAATTTCTTCCTTCCATGTCTCTCAAATTTTTTAGTCTTTCATTCGCTCTATTTCTAATCTTCTATTTCTATTCTTCTACTTCCTCACTAGGGCATGTTTCATTGCCTAATGGTTAACCTATTGACCTTTACCTTCGATTATGATTTCATTCTGATTTGATCAAATCCTTATCAATTCACTGTTCTCCTCTTTATGATTTCAATTTTGACTCCGAGGGGGCAGTATTTATGAGATTCTCATCCCTGATTCCTTGATTTTCCTGATTCAAACATCTTTTGTGAGCTATCGCTCAAATTTGAGATTCTTATCTCTTACTTTGAATATGATCCCGAATCAACCTCATGTTCAAAGACCTTTGTTTATGCTTTGTCCGGATATGATCCCGAATCGACCTCATATCTGAGTTGTTTTGTGATCCCAGATCGATCTCACATTTCAACTTCATTCTTTGACTGCATGTGTTCTCAAATCGATCACACATTAGTCAAAGAGGGGCAAATGTATGCACCCAAAAATGGTCGCCTAGACTTTGGGCCCCATTTATTTGATTTATCAATCCTGAATCATTTTTTATCAATAATCAATATTTTCAACATTATCAATCTCTTGATCAAATCTTAAATTCGATCATATATTGGATTTTTATCCTTGGGCTAACCATTTATCCTAAGTCTTTATTTGACTAAAAGGAATATTTCCTCCCCTTTTAATTAAATAAAAAGCCCCCACTTTCCTCTTATCCTAAGTTGCACAAATAAAGCATTATTCATATTTTATAAAAAGGAGAAAAGAACTTTTTGTCTCATATGGACATAAAGTCAACTCTTATTTTCCTATTGGAGGATACTTGTGCACATGGATTGCTCTTCTTTCAAGCTCCACCGCTGATTAAGACTTTTTGCCTCTTAATCTCAATGGTCCATTTCACCTCATTTCTTATAAAAAGAGAGCTCTCTCCTTCATTTTCATATCCATCTCTTTCATGCTAATGTTATGTTGCAGGTTTTAGGTGCATTTGGAGTTTGAAGACATTGAAGACTTGTTGCATTTCATCATCTAGTTCATATTTGCTTTCATAGTTACATAATAATGGCATTCTTAGTGTAGATCTCCTTTTATGCAATAGAATAAGCTCACATAGTCTAAATAGGAAGGCTTGGTAATACTTGTTCTTTCCTTTCATATCATAGTTTGTACTTTCCTTTCATAGTTTAGATTGCATCATCATATAGCTTGCATTACATCTTCATAGTGATTCTTGGAGATATTAGCATTTTTGCCCTTGTCTTCACTTGAATCTCTCATTGTGTGGTTGACTAGCAAGGTCACAAGCTTGTAGCTCTAGCTGCGAGCAAACACATCATAGTCCCTTGCAACTCCATGCATAGAGAGCTATGAGCCACTTTGTGAGGCCTCATTCTTGAGCAACCTTGCATGTAATGGTTCATAGAAGTGCACCATTTTAGTGTGTATAGAGGTGACTATTCCAGCTGACATATCTACAACTTGCAATGCATTGAAAGAAAGTGTTGACAAACTTGTTCCGAATAACAAAGAATCTTCCACTAAGAAAAAAAATGTTGCATCTACATCCAAGATGGAAGACATTGCAAAAGAAATCAAAATCAAAGACAATGGCATGGGAGAATATACTATGGAACTAGTCCTATCTCTAACATCTCTCCCCATCTCGCCTAAATCTTATGGATAGTCTTTGAAACATCCAAAAACAAAATCTAAAGAACCTCAAGTTATCTACAATGGAAGTTTTGTTCTAGAACAATTGTCCAAACAAGAATTTGAAGAAGATGAAGTTGTGCTTGCATGGCTATACAAAGATGAGTCTCAATCCAAAACTATTCAAGCATGTGACTCTAAAATACTAAAAATTCATTCCAAGTCATATGGGCCAGGGGATACACTAATAGCTAAAATGGGATATCCTGGTAAAGGACCTCTAGGAGTATGAGGCAAAGGTCTCATGGCACCCATTGAACATGTGGGTTGACCAAAAAAAGATACTACATGCCTAGGCTATAGAAAGAAACCTTTGTATCTCAAGAGTAGCTCCTCTCATGTGATAGAACATATCGAACCAGAAGAAACCAACAATGAAGAAGAAGAAAACAAACAATCATACAGTGATGATTTAGATAGATTTGAACTTATTCCTTATGAGCGCTTATCTCAAGAAATACTAGATCTTCTCAAAGCTGAAGATGAGCCCATCAAAACAATCAATGTAGTAGAAACACAAGAACTTACTATGGAACAAAAGATAGTTGCACCACAAGAACCAGTTGATCTTGAAGAAAATCACACAGACAAGGAGGAAGGTGGTAGGTATTCTGAAATGGATTCCCATGAGTATGAATTCAAATCAGACTCTGAAGGAAATCCTATTTGGGGGATTCACCCTGACTTTACACATGTTCTTAGATTTCCTAGAGGTCCAGAATCAAAAGATGAATCCAATGACTATGAATGGGGAGTCATTCCAGAAGAGGTTGAACTCATCATGGAGAAACATGTTGATGTCATTCACTAATATGCACCTACACCCGATGTAATTCTAGAGCAAAGAACTAAACTTAACGAGTTTGATCCACCTATTCCCGAAGTGGATTCCCATAATGACGTTGTGACTCTTAATGAATGAAACATCTCGAGTAGTAGTATCACCTTTGATTTTGTGAGTCAGATCATTGTCAATGATGCCAATACTATGTGCATTACATGATTAGCCAATCCCTTCCTGAGCTTACTATCCAATATCCAGAGCTTATAGACCAAATATCCAAAAATCCAAACCAAGATATCTATACCTTCAAATCGGATTATGCCCTTGCTTGCTACCTCAATGCTGTTGAGACTATGATGACTTCCATCAGTGAACCTAGCATTAGCATGATGGAGTTGGATATCAAATATCTCAGTCAAAAGAACCAAAATAAAAAGAAAAGAAGTTCCGAGGGTGAAAACCACTTTGTGGCAATCTCAAAACCTAAAATAGTAAAAATAAAAGACGTATCCAAAGGTGAAAACCTCTCTGAGGCACCTAAGGATGAGATATTTGATGTCCTTCCAAGTCATTTATAGGATAGATCTCTAGTATTGATAGAACCAAATCAATCTATCAACTTGGCTACACCAGAGGAACCACAACTAATTCATGTAGCACAATCTCTATCAGAGGAAGAAAAACAAGCATTCACAACTTTCTTAACAAAAAAGAAGATCAGTTTTGCATGGAAGTATTCAAATATGCTAGGGTTAGATCCAAATATGATAATGCATCATCTCTCTATAGCTCCAGGAGTCAAACCTGTAAAATAGAAGTTGAGAAAGATGCATCCACATGTTGCACTCTTAGTCAAAGCTGAATTAGATTAGTTACTAAAAGCCAGATTTATCCGAGTTATTGACTATGCTAAATAGATCTCTAACATAGTTCCAGTTTCAAAACCAAATAAATCAATTAGAGTGTGCACAGATTTTAGAGATGTGAACAAATCATGCCCTAAGGATGATTTTCCACTACCTAACATTGATATTATAGTGGATATGACTGTGGGTTTCAAGATGTATTCCTTAATGGATGATTTTTTTGGATATAATCAAATCAAAATTGCTCTAGAGGATCAAGAGAAAACTGCTTTCACATGTGCATGGGGTACCTTTTGTTGGAATGTCATGCCATTTGGCCTTAAGAATGTTGGTGCTACATATCAAAGAGCAATGACATCTATCTTTCATGACATGATGCATCGAACCATGGAGGATTATGTTGATGAAACCTTAGCTAAATCAATGATAAGATCAGAACATTTGAATGATTTGAGAAAGATAATAGACAAAATGGAAAAGCTTAGTCTCAGACTGAACCCTAAAAAGTGCACTTTTGGTGTCACTTCGGGAAAGCTTCTAGGTTACATTGTTTCAAAGAAGGGTATTGAAGTTGATCTAGCTAAAGTCAAAGCTATCATGGAGATGTAACCTCCTAAGAATATCAGTCAAATGAGAACCCTACAAGGAAGAGTACAATCAATCAAGCGTTTCATATCTCAACTAGTGGACATATCACAGCCTTTCACAAAGACATTACATAAAGGTGTGACTTTTGCATGGAACGAGGAATGTGAAAATAATTTTAATCATATCAAGCAATACCTATCAAATCCTCCTATTTTGATGCCTCCTATTCAAGGGAAGCCATTGATCCTATATGTCTCCGCCATTGATACATCACTGGGGGCATTATTAGCACAACATGATGAAAACAAGAAAGAGAGAGCTATCTATTATATCAGTAGAACATTGGTAGCATATGAGAAGAACTATTCCATGATTGAGCAAGCTTGTCTAGCTGTGATCTTTGCATCATAGAAACTGAGACACTACATGTTAGCTCATATAACACAATTGGTAGCTAAGATCGATCCACTAAAGTACTTACTAAGCAAAGCTACCCTCACAGGTAGATTAGCTAAATGGGTGATGCTATTGAGCGAATTTGACATTGAATATGTTGAAAGAAAAGCTATTAAAGGCCAAGTCATTGCAGACCAACTAGTTGAAGCACCATTATTTGATGATACACCATTACAAATGGAATTTCTTGATTCATCCATCATGCACATATCCTCTAGGACTTGGAAACTTTTCTTTGATGGATCTTACACATAAAATGGATCTGGAGCAACCATACTATTCATAACACCAAAGGGTTACTCCATACCTAAGGCATTCACAATCAATTTTCCTTGCACTAACAATATTGTTGAATATGAATCCCTACTTAATGGAATGAAGATAGAAATTGAGTGGCGAGTGACAAAATTACACATTCATGGAGACTCACAACTAGTCATACACCAAGTCAATGATGTGTACCAAACAAAAGATGAAAAACTAGTTCCATACAAGAGAATGGTTGACTACCTCAAGAAATATTTCATCTATGTCACTTTTGAGCAGATTCCTAGAATGGAGAACAAGGCTGTTGATGCTATGGCAACATTATCATCTCTACTATAGCAGCCTGAACATGAGCTACATTACGAGTTCCTAGTGGAAGCATTGTCATTCCCTACATATGACTCCCTTGAAACCTGCATGATCTGCACTATTGTTGGTCATGATTCCTCCAGATATAAAAACCTTTTCTCCTACCTTCAACACCAAATCATTCCCAAATCCTTTAACCGGTATGAGAAATAAAACATTATCCGAAATGCATCTTGATATGTTATCATTGGTAATGATATGGTCAAACAGAGTCTAGATGGAAATCTTCTTAGGTGTTTAGAACGTGATGAGTCTCAACGCACATTAGAAGAAGTCCATGACAAAATATGTGGATCACACTCAAACAGTTTAACACTAGCTCAAAAACTTATTAGGGATGGGTACTATTGGCTTGACATGGAAAAAGAGGCTATCAAGTATGCAAAGAATTGTCAAAAGTGTCAAGTCTATGGAAACTTGATTCATGCACCAAGGAGAGATCTTATTCCCTTTACTACACAATGGCCTTTTCAACAATGGGCCTTTGATCTAATAGGTTCCATTCATCCACATTCTTCTAATGGACATATCCATATCATTACAGCTACAAACTATTTTGCAAAATGGGTAGAAGCAGTCCCATTGACTCACGCAACCGGAAAGCAAATATCAATGTTCATCCTAAACTACATCATATGTCAGTATGGAATCCCACATTCTATAGTAATAGATAATGGTGGTCAATTCAAGAACAAAGAATTAGATGATCTATGTGCCAAATTCAATATTGCACAACATTGGTCATCAATCTACTATCCTCAAGGGAATGGACAAGCAAAGGCTTCAAACAAGAATCTATTGAAAATCTTACATCACACAATTAATAAAACAGGAAGAGACTAGCATCTCATGATCAATCCAAATCTCTGGGCCTACAGAACAAGTATCAGAATGCCCACTAGGGCTACACCATTCGCTTTAGTTTATGGGTCTGAAGTAGTACTGCCTATTGAGGTTGAAATCTCATCACTACAAATCAGAATGCATGGTCTAGTAATTGATGATGACTACAGAGTGTCTAGGTTGCAAGAACTTGAACTACTAGATGAGCACAGACAAGCATCATATGATCATCTCAGAGTATATTAGAAAAGAATGTCTAGAGGCTACAACAAGAAAGTCAGACACAGAGAATTCCAGGTTGGATTCTAGTCTTGAGAGAGAATCCTAAAAATTAATCACATAGAGAACGCAAGGGGAAGTTTGAACCCAACTGGCTGGGTCCCTTTGTTATCACTGCTACTTTTGGCTCTGGAGCTTATCAACTCTCAATGACTGAAGGAAAATAGCTCTGAGAACCAATCAATGTTTTTCATCTGAAGAAATTCTACGCTTAAGGCATTTAGTCTATGGTAAAATGTCTTGAAAAAATCATAAAAATCTGAAAAAGTCCTAAAAAAATGAACATCTTGGTGAAAACCTAGCAATAGGCGCCTTGATGATTCACAAAAAAGAAGAAGATCAAAAGTACAAAAAAATTGAAAAAATAAAAAATACAAAAAAATGAGAAAAAGAAAAAGCATCTTGGTGAAAACTTGAAAATAGGTGCCTTGGTAGCAAAAATAGAATCTCTGCCAAGATGGTGAAAACCTGGCAAATGGGTGCCACTTGTTCAAAATGCTCCATCTATCAGCGCAATCTTGGTGTTTCCCATCTTTCAGTCTTGCTTTAGTTTGTACATATCTCTTGGTTTATTTCCGCATTCCTGTTTTCAATAAAGTTGGTATGTACACCAATCAACAAATGTGTCTGTATCCTATCAATGTTTTAAACTCGGGGGTGATCACTATCATATCTTATGGTCTCTAGTATACTTCAGGTGAGTCATATCCAGTCAAGGTCCTTTGAAGCTATATCCGAGTCAGTCAGTCTATCTCCTTACCAAAAAGGATTTTGCAATCAAACACAAACAAACATCAACACAAACTGAAAACAATCTATGCTTCACTTGCTTTATCTCCTTGTATGCTTACTGATTTGCATTGAGATTTTTTTGCATATTGTGTCCTTTTGAGCTCCTCGATGATGTCCTTTACAGGATTTAGAGAGTGATGACTGGGGGCATAATCTTTTCTTGGTTTTCTACTTTGAGTAAAAATATAACAACTATGGAAATTTTGGATTGAAATGGTGTCCATCTGTAAGAGCCTTCATTTCATGTTGGATGGCCATAAGTACCTCGACCATTGATACCCAAAAAATTCAAGGAAGTTTGATCTAACTTTGTCTTTTTGTGTGAATTCTTACTCCTACTGTGAAACATGATCTTACCTAAGGATGTGAATGATAAAGGGTCACTACGGGTAATTCACACTGGATTTATAATGATCTCTTGATTGCTTGATGTGTTTGCACCACAAGGTGTATTCAGGTCATCACGACATTTATGTTTTGACGCTTATACAAATTTCTATATCAAAATGGACATGATATTCAGGTCATCCTGGCGTTTGTGCCTTGGTGCTTATATCTAATCCGACATTTCGAAAACAAAATCAATATTCATATGTCCATGGTTGTCTAGCCAGTGGGCATTGTATTGACTTCTGAGCATACAAATCAATATTCATATATCTTTAGTTTCCTAACTAGTGGATGTTGTATTGATTTATCTGGTTACCTAAAAATTCAGTGATGAAAATGACCGACACATGATCAGTGACTAGGTCCTAGGTCTTATGTTTGCATGTCATTTTTGCACTTTGCATGATTGCATGATCTCACAATTACTGAATAAACTTGAACGCTTAAACTATTCTTCAAACAATGCTTGACCTCTCATAAGAGCTGAATCTCACATGAAGGTCTCTTCATGGAACTGCAAACAGTTACCATCCTGGGTTAGACATCCTTTTTGACAAACAACTAAGTACTTGTCTTCATCAATACCTACAAAATATATCATGTGTATCATTGCATTTATATTGCATATTTCATAATCATCCAACTCATTACATACTTGTACATCCATAAAGCATAAGCAAATCATACATTTCCATAATCTATAATCAACTGCATTACATAATCCATACATTTGAAAAGAAATCATTGCATTGCATATTCCATACATTCTACACTACTCATAGCATTTACATCACATGATATCATCATAAATAAAAATTGACAAGTACAAATGAAGTCATAACCAAAAATTGATCTCATATATATATATATATATATATATATATATATATATCATAAAACCTTAGAATAGTCAAGGGTGCACTAATGGCACAGTATACAAAAGAATGAGCTCATGTGAGCTATCAGAGTTAGATCAATATCTATGGACAAAATGACAAAAATGGTCAGAAAACTAAGACATATCAACTATCTGCCCAATCCTCTACATCTAGTAGAGGTGGTGGTGGTGCATCTGGCACTACCTTGGGCCGCGGTGCTCTCGCTCCCTCTGAAGCAATCATATACTGAGAGTATGTGGGTACTCTCTATCTAGCAGGAACAACAACATAATACACATAGACATAATAGGCACTCTATGTAGTCTGATGAGTAACCTCTACCTATAACCATCTATTCTCTGCGTGTTTCTCTAACCACTGCCTCTTAGACTCCTTGAGGCATACCTCAAGTCTAGCGCTTTGTAATCTCAAATCTTGAATTTGTAATCTGAGCCATCTAATAATATCTTGTGGAGTCTAAGCCAATCTAGGATCTACATCTGCGATGGGCATATCAGTGTCCTCACTTGGCTGATCAACAACCTCTACCCTGTGCACCTTGTGGCATCTAACCTCAACACCCAAATCAAAATCTGTATCCATCTGAGTAGCATCAGTATCAGCACCTACATCCTGATGTGCACCAAGTACCTCATCTGCACTACCAATACTACCAAGTGTACCATGCTCTCCTCTAGTGGATCCCCTCTACAAACCTATAGGTCTACCTACTATAGAACTAGAGGGGCAAGGTGGTCTCATGTGTCTAGATGGTCTCTGTAGAGTAATAACAACTCTAGGCCTCAGAGGTGTAGGTTGTGGCATAGGAATCTAAACATCTCGGTGCCTCTGACCTTGACCCATAGGTGCACCTATCACATCCACTGCCTCCATAGAAGGTATCAAATCAGTAAGATCAAAAACCTACACATTGGATGCTCTGCCAGCCAAGCCATGAAAGCATCTGTAACTCTAGCATCAACCACCTATGGTCTATAGTCACAATCTCTCAGAACAATACCTATGTACTCCTGAATGTAAAGAGCATAAGACAGACAAACTGTCCATCCCAACCCAAGCTCTCTAACTATCCATGCGTAAGTAGCGTGCTCCTGTGGTACATCTTGGATGATGTCGTACTATCTCCACACCCCTAAAATAAGGAACTACTCAAGAACAGTGGTGGATCTACCTATCAGTATCTGAATCTGGCATAAATAGTCAAACTGAGCCTGAGCAGTAGGCCAGGCCTCAACCTGTAAGTAGGTCTCCATATACAATAGGTCATGTCATTAAGGACACACCTCCAATACTTAGTAATGCCCATGTGCACCTGTGTGACATATCCAGAATAGACATAAATAATGGGCTCCTGCGGCTATCTCTGAGACTAACATACCAACCGACATATTGGGATGTGCTCCCATGCCCAAATATGTAGAACTAAAGCACCAAAAGAAAATGATTTGCTCTCTTGATACACTATGTCATGCATCTCAGAGAACATATGGGCAAGCATTCATTGTCCCCAACCCAACTCAGAAGAAGTCACCATCAATCGAGCCACCATCGGGGCCCAACCCATTAATAGACCGTTCTACTGACGGTCAGACATGATGATCCCACCGATCATCCTAGCTATGATGCACTCTAATCTATGTGTGTGCCCATATCTTTGCACTAATGACTCCCATGAAATAGACTGCATTAGCTATGTGTCATCATCGAATAATCTCCTGAAGGCATGCAGGCCAGAGTTCCCGAAGCTGACATAGTCAGGCCAAGGACCATGGAATGGTCTCTGTAATATCTGATAGACATCCTCAGGAGTAACTCTGAGTTCTCCAGTAGGGAGATGGAAGGTCTATGTCTTAGAGTGGAAGTGCTCAATCAACATAGTAAGTAGACCATGGTTCACCCGAATCTCAGGCAATCATATCAGGTACTCAAATCCACATGAAGCTAAGTGAACCCTCATTGGGTCAGGTAGTGAAACGCACAATCTATGGGTCTCGAGTGTGAAATACGAACATGAACATCAGGGTAGATAACATATACAACACATAAATAGGGTATCCTATCAATAACTGGTCAAAAATTAGGCTCTATAGTACATAAATTGAAAAGTTGACTACTTTAGAAGGTACATTAAATGCTAAGGAATCAGCCTATGAAATCAAAAAATAAAAAATTTGACCTAAGGAGGTGAAAGATGCTCTCTATTTTCCATATGACATTTAAGACTGGTATCAAAACTCATACAAGTTTCTACAGGTTTCCATACAACAATCCATGAGTACACGACAAAGCATATGTTCCTGTATGACAATTGATGGACCCAACGAAATGTCGTACGACACATGGGTCCCTCTCATACGAGTTTCACATGGTTCCAAGATGACAATTGAAATGAAAATGAAAACTCGTACGAGCCCTAGGGGACTATCGTACGACTTTTCATGGTGCAAAAATTAAAAAGGCTAAATACGTACAATAAAGATCCTAAAAACATAAAAACATGAAAAATTTGAATTCATAGAGATGCACAGAGGTCTACTTACCAAGTTCCCATACTGGGGAGGTCGCTGGTATCGCCGGCTGTGCTCGAATTGGTGTGAAGAGACTATAACTTTCACCTCGGCCATTTTTCTCTCAGAGGGCTCCACAGAAGTTTCTAAAGTCAAAAGTGAATAATGAATTGAAAATGACCCTTTTGGCCCTTATATAGGTTTTGACCTAATTTTTCAAAGTGCTCTGTTTTCCATGGAAATTGTACCCATGGCTAATTTCAACATTCTGAACCCATTTTCGAGATCAAAATCAAAATATGAGTCATTTACCTTGTCAAAAAAGTGATTTAAAATTTTTAGACCCAGGACGACCGACTGCTTGCATAAACAACCTTCAATCATCATAAAAACCTAGTATTCAACTTAATTGATTACCTAGCATCAAACTATTCGAATTTCAACTTGGTCAACTCATGGTCAAACCTAGTCAAACTTGGTCTTTTGGACCTCCCAACGATGCATAATGCATTCTCAGACGTGTATAACCACTTCTCAAATAAAAAACATGCTTCTAAACCATTTAACACTAACTTTTCTTGTCATATTTCAATTTTCATCCCGAAGGGGGCATGGTATTGCATATCAATCAAATCTGTAAATCAAATCTTTCCTCAGTAATCAAGACAACAACCATGTCTAATTACTGATTTATCAAAAGACCTCATTGCTTGGGGCATATCGCTTAGGGCATATCAGATTCATCAAGATCCATATCAATCTAGTATCCTAACCAGTCTTGTAAACTGTATCAGCTTTTCATAGCGATTGGTTCATTAGTGTCATTTCCTTGGTTCTTCGTAACTGAAGGGTTCAGATGTGATACCATTACGATTCCTTTGGACAATCAGGTCTGGAATTAGGTCACTCACTTCTTCGTAATCATAAGGTTCAGAATTAGATGTTTTGATACTTTTTCATAATCATTGGTTCATTGTTGCTATAGTTAACATCATCACAATTCTTGGTCAACCACGACCTGAATCAACTTTTCCAATCTTTCAATCGGTTTCTGTCTCGAAATCGGTTCATCTTTCAAATCAGTTTCAACATAAAAAATAGACTAATCTTTGAACCACTGCGCTTTGCACAATAATTCAAAGAGGGGCAAAATGTAATACCCCAAAAATGGGCTATAGGTTCATTAACCTCCTACATCTTCAAATCAAACGAAATCGACATCAAAGTCCTAACCCAAGGCACATTTGCACATTAGCCATCGAAAACCTAATTGATTTTATCTTAATTTTGGATCAGGGAATATTCCTTGAACATTCCTAATTATCCTAATTATCTTTAATTAAATATTATTTGGCGATAAATCATATTTATCCTAGAATTTGATTAATTGAATATTCTAAATATTTAATTAATTAAGTTTAATTCTACCACTTAATCATTTAATTAGATTTAATTCTAATTATTCCTAATTATATTATTTAATTTTGACAATAAATCAAAATATCCTATGAATAATCAGTTGAATTCTTATTTAATTGATTAAATCAAGTTGTTAATATTTAATGATATAGTTTAGAATAAAAAGTTTGATTAAATAATTGATTAACCCATAAATCAATTGTTTTAATTCAAAAATCAGTTGAGAATAAATAACTTTATTTTTAAATTAATTCATGATTATCTATGCACATTCAAAGAGCAGTTAAACTTTAAATCAGAAAATCAATTCAAGTTGTTTTCTTTTTGAAACTCAACATCCATTTTGAGTTGAAAGCTTATCTAAACTTCTGATTTGAGTTAAAAAGTTATTTTTGCATGATTTTATGAGTTAATTAATTTTGATTTCTTGTTAACTCAAAAATCAACCTGAGTTTATTAAGAGTGATTTATGGCTTTTCTCAATGCATCCTCAAGCCTTGGATTTCTATAAAATCAAGGCTCAACTCTTCACAATTACATCTCTCGAATTTGCACAAATACTCTGGCAAAATTACATCTGAAGAATCAAACACTTGCGACAGGCAATTTTGTGAGATCTTTTATTATTTTTCATAGCTTTGCATCCATTTCCATATCAATTCATAGCATTTTTAGATTAATTTGCATATCAGTTCCATTCAATTCTAGATTAGATTCATACAGTTTTTCATCCTAATTGCATCAAAAATCCAAAAAGGTAGATTAATTTGCATTCATATTTCATTACTTTCATCATTTTAAATCCTTCGTTTAGGTGTTGCATTGTCATTGATCTCAGTCTAATATGAGAATACCATACTCACACCTACTAGAAGATAGTAAATCGCCTGGTTAGCTTAGTTTCATTTATCTGCAGATTTTGATTTTGCTAACCTCTAATGTTTTACTGAAGTGTTGTGTCCACAGCTAGGTACAATTTTCACACACACACCAAACAATCCACACACACTTGTCTTCACCAAACAGACTCTCAAACTCATAAACTTCAAATAAAATTTTGGAAAAATCAATGGAGAACACTCCAAAAATCTTCCAGAAACTCCTTTCAAACCACACAAAATTGAAAATATTTATCATCCAACTATGTGGTTGGAGGAGTTGCTTTACGGGAAGCAACTTCTCCAACTTCCATAGTTGGTTGTAAGATCAACAAATCATTCCCGTAAAAAGACTTAACAAAGTTTTAATAAATTTAATTAAAAATAACTTTAAAAGAAAACCATAACAAGGAAGTCAAACAAATATCTTCCAAGGAACACACATAGCATACACAAAAACCAACTAGCCTAACATATAGGAGGTGTCAAGTTCAACTCCCTCCTAGATAGCTAGTTTTACTACAAAGAGCATTTATTTTTATTATTACTATTATTAATATTTTTTTCACTTTTATTTAACACATTTCATTAAATACACTTTATTTAATTGACTATATTTAATTATTATAAATAACATACCATTTACACAATCAATAAAAATATACAAATATTATTATTTATATAAGCATGGGTATATGCGTGTGCACCCACATATACACATACCTATATAACATACATTCAATTATAACACATATATAATAAATATATATACATATACTTACAAGGATAAATCTAACTCACATCATTAATCTTAGAACAATATCAAATCATAAATCACAAGACCATATCACATACTGGATTCAAATCCCCCAACTAGGGTAACCTCCTAAATGGAAATCTAAGTCCACAGGTAACCTTGAGAGAAATCTTGGTAATATCTCCACACAACAATAGTTCAAGGATTTTGAAGGCTCGCTCAGACCTGTGTAGCTAGGTGGAGTCGATGCCTAGTACCTGCATCCTGCAACACCATCTGACATACATACATACATACATACATACATACATACATACATACATATATACATATATATATATATATATATATATATATATATATATATATATATATATATATATATATATATATATATATATATATATATGAACAAATAATGGAAAACAAGGAGGGAGACTGCAACATCGTGTGGACCTCCTGTAGGAGTAACTATAACTACCTCCCCTCATCCTACACTCACATCAAATAGTGACATAAACAAAGCATAAATGGCCTAGTGTGATTAGTACCAGAATAATCTCTATTCCATATTCCATCAAAACATAATCATGTAAATATAAATCATTTATTATCTTTCACAACCCAGTTTAACCATCAGGCATGTACTCATAATGTCTCATTACCGAATCAAGATAAACAAATCATACAATCCTCAATATAGAAATCATGTCTAATCTTGAGTATAACAAGTAACATCATTAGAGTAAGTAACACATCTAATCCCTTAAAGTGATTATAATTAATTAACCTAAGATAATATTAAACATTAATAATGATCATCTTGCATAGAAGCATATAAGTTTATCAGATGATCCTTTTAGCATTAAGGTACTAAACTATCACTGACACACAAGAAGATATACAAAAGAACATACCTATGCAATGTTATTATTTCCCAAATTAAAATATGAAGTTATGGTGAGTTGGAAGAGGTTCGGTTTAAGCAACCATCACAAGAAGGATCATTCTCACGTATAACTCTTCCTAATTTCTAGTGAGCATAACTAGGAATTGTTACTGTTGGAGGGACATTACACATCACTAGTAGCTAGGAGCCTAAGGGTATAAAACAATAGTATAACAATATTAATGCATTAGGCAATAAAAAAATCATACTAACATGTGCCCTGGAACTTAAAAGTTGAAATCAATGTGAGGTTAATATTGCAAATTCATGAATTGGGAACACATATCTGCATTAGTCAAATCAAATAATCTCTCTGTACAACTGTAATATTGCAAAAGTGCAAATTGGGAACACGTTTCCACATCGTCAATCAAATAATCTCTCGTCATAACTATAATATTGTGAATGTGAAATGGGAACACTTGCTCACTTAGAAAAGAATAAAGAAGTCATATCAAATAATACTGTCATCACATCAACTAATTTGATTGAAATTTAATCTGTGTAATATCATTGGCTAAAGTTATAAACAATTCAAATTTAATACCATATACTCAGATGATAGTTTTTAATAAATAAAAAATATTTGGATTTAGATTACTTGCATGAAAACTTAATGGTATTTGGCTATAAAACCTTTTGGATTTCTAATGCCAAATTAAGAAGAAATAGATAGTTATAGTGGTGATTGCTACTAAAAGAGAAATGTTTGCCAAATTCTCCCTTTTCACTATAGAACAAATGGTTCCTTTTTGGGGGGAGGTCAGTCCTGATAGACTAAGAAACATTTTCTTCTTTGAGGACGATGACTTCATCTGCAATGTTTCAATCATCCTGAATCATGACTATCTTGCGATGAAGGGTCATTACAAGTTAGATGTGTAAATTTCATCACTCTTCTTAGTATAGTGTCTAGAATTAGGCACAATGTTAGATGTGAGGTGGGTCATCAATTCTTGTATTCGTGAAGAATGGAGAGGTGGCCTAGAAGATATCCCGCTTAGGGTGTAGATGGTCCAGATGGGTTTGCTAGCTCGTGATGAGGATTGGTTCCAAATTGGTGAAGGTTGAGGGGACCCCTCTAGCTCTATTCATTCATTTATTCTTTGGAGTGTGTATGAGAATGCTAAAGTGCACAAACTAACCGCGAGAAAAGGCCTCAGTGCCATCGAGGATTACCTTTGTGAAAAATAGGCTATCCAAAGAGAAGCAGAAAGGCTCAAATCTGAAGGCAAAAAGAATCGACTCTGATGTGGCAGGGCCATCGAAGCAAGAACAATAGTGGTGTCTCCAAAGGATTCTCATTTATGTTTTGAATCTTTGATGTATGGGTTGGGAACTTGGGTGTAGACTCAAAGCGGCTTAGTAGGGAAACTAGTTACTACAGAAGAACTCTATTTTTTGTAATGTTACATCTTATGTAAACTTTATCGACTATCAAAATTGTTACACTTTTTTATATTTACATAATTTTCTAGTATATTTATGTAATTTTCCAGTATAATAATTTTATTAGTTTTAATATAAAAGCATAATTCACCAAGATTTTTTTATTGTTGTGTATACTAAGTAAATTTCACGAGTAAAATGATTCCATTGGTTTTGTATGGTAGTGAAAATCGCCAATAAAAAATAACATTCACATTAAAATATCTTTGAATCGTCGAATTATTTGTTACATTTATCTGAATACAACAATTTATCGCCAACAATATTACATTTTTCTAGCACATGGAAAAAAATGATTCGCCAACAATTTCCCATAATTTTGCTCGATTGTAAATTGTTCGCCAACAACAATAATTTTATGTTTACATTGAAAACAAAAAATTCACCTATATAATCACATTTGATTACGACAAGTACCGAATATTTTTCTATTGTTCTTGAAAGGGGGGGAGGGCTCTTGAAGTTATCATTGTATGTCTGTGTGCATGCGCGTGAGCATATGCGTATATATATATATATATATATATATATATATATATATATATATATATATATATATATATATATATATATATATATATATATATATATATATATATATATATATATATATATATATATATATATATATATATATGGATATGTATGTATGTATGTATGTATGCATATGGATATGGATATGTATATGTATATGTATATGTATATGTATATGTTTTTTCTCTTTGTTTGGAGTTTGCCTTTATATTTTGGTTGTCTAGTTGATTTTTTTTGGGTTTGTTTCTTTTTTATTTTTAGTTCTTATGCTCTTGGAGATCTTGTTAGCCTTGATTTGTGTGGTTTTCTATTCTCTCTCTTTCTCTCTCCCTCCCCTCTTTTTATTCCATTCTAGGTCTGCAATCTGCAATTTGTCTTTTCCTTGGCTCTCTTGCTTCCTAACGATGGATCATGTAGTGTGATCCAAAATGTTGATGATAAAAAATTATGACACAATCGAACCTAGAAAAAAGTAAAGCATTCTCTTTTCAGTTATGCATGATATTTGATTACATACATGTGCTTTGGTGACACACACGTGTGTGTGTGTGTGTGTGTGTGTATGTATGTATCGATACATACATATACATACATACACACAAATATATACATACATGCACGCACAAACATATTTGTGTGTGTTTAAGAAGGTACACTTGATGTGTGAATATTTGAGTGATGGCAAGTACCAAGCATTAACTCCACATAGCTTCACAGGTCTAAGTGTGCATATAATATGCTTGATGGTGGTTCATTGGAGTTAGTCATGTGGCCAATTCATGCTATCTAGCCTGATTTTCGTTCCCATTCTTGGGTGACAATCATCATGTTAGATATACTTATTCATTTGATTACCACATGAAAATGTCTAGCTACCCTTGCATATTGTCACTACTACTTTTGGGGGCAAATTTTGACGGGAACTTCCGACAGATAATTTTTTTATTTATGAATTTGGTGTTTTTTTTGTAATAGGCCCCGATGGTGTCGGTATTCCGATGGGTTCTAAATAGACCATCAGCATTCTAACAGTTTCGGGGTATAGATGAAAAAAAGTGAAATGACCAAATCATTTTTATTTAGATTGCATATAGAAAAGGAGCGGGAGAAAATGAGTGAAAGCTGAGCGGGAGAGAAGGTATGTCATTTCTTCATCTTTCAAGCCTCTGGCATCATATTCGACCACAAATTTCAAATGCATTATATTTTATTTGACCATGAATGCTCTCTAAAATGATCGCATTCTACTGGTGTCATGTCCTAGCCAATGCTTTATCTCTATTATTTGATGTTATTGGTTCTTGTGCTCAAGGATATCGATTCACGATTTTGAAATGTTTGGATTCACATTTGTTGATATTACTAGCACATTTAATGATGCCATTGTATATTTCTGAGATGCTCACTAAAATGACCACATTCTACTGGTATCGTGCCCTAGCCCATGCTTTAACTCCATTATTTGATGTTATTGGTTATCATTTTTTTTTGAAATGTTGGTTGTGGTTATCAAATGGACAGCTCGTGAGCTTCTAGCTAGGTGCCATTTGTATTGATAGCTTAGGGCATCAAATGTATTGTATCATTGATAGTTGAGACTTTGTTAAAAGGAAATAGGACAAATAACAATTTTGATTTATTTTCTCTATTTTGATCCCTAAGTGGCTTACAACCCTAGAGAAGTATATGCAGATTTACGGATGTAGTTAAAAGATACGTAGCAGCTGATAATTCACAAGAAATCCATGCATCCAATTTGAATAGAAATTAATACAAAGAAATAGGGTCCTCTAATGGTCCAATCATCCGGACCTTGACTGTCCCCTAAACTAGTGACCCTTCAAAACTGGGTTATCATGCAATCAGTAGTGATCCTTCATTCTCTCAGTCTGCCCTGCATCCAAACATATTGGAAATACATAATACAATGATAACAAGTCTTTCAAAATCCCCCTTCCCTCAAGGAAAACTATCAACCATCCCTATATAGCTCTCTACTATCACTCCATCCTGTGATGACCATAGTGATAGTAAAATTCTACCACTTCCTTGTTGATTGCATCTAATTCCATAACTTGCTAACCAACTTCATTCTTTATTGAAGCTATTCTATTAATTAATGGTCTTTCCTTAACTGAACTATGGAAAAACATTGTATTACAGTCCTCATCTTTCAACCAATTCTCTCTAGATTTTTGGCGTCAATATATTTCTTCTCTAGATAGAATTTCCTCATATTGTTGTTACAAGTCCTTTTTAGTTAAGAAATCAATTTTATCTATACCTTCCTGAATTACCTTATTTTTTAAAACCTCTAGCTGCTCATCCAATATTTTTTCCACAAATATATCCCTGAAATGAATTTGGTTCCAACACTTTCGCTTATTCTTGATATACTATATTTTTTTGAACAATTGAAACCCCATATTTCCTTAAATAACAAGTACAATCTTCCAATAGTTTGCCACCATTTTCCAAAATCATTCTTCTCTTAGCCACATTTTCTCCATCTTCAAAGAGCATCAAATCAGTACCAAATCCTTCTACAAAACTAAAGCATCTGGAAAGTGATTCGACCTAGTCATGGGAATTATTTTTGCCTCAAAGATCAAGGGGAGGGATCCCCATTCTCTTTCTATAAAAAATGGTACAATCTCTCTGCGATGTGTGAGAATCTATGTCTCTTATTCATCCATGTAAACACCCCATTCTTGGTTATAACTTCCCACAATCCATTTTTGGTGACAAAGATCTGAAAATAAAGTTGGATCCTACTCATAGTCCCCTTGCTCCTTATCAGCCATATCCAATGTTTCATTAAAGTCATGACCAAGAATGAAGGTCACCTTACCCATACCATTCATGGATTCTAAAATTTTGTTCCAAACTTCCTTCTTCTCTTTTGTTTTAATCAGACCATAAACATTAAACAAAAACACTAAGATCTGCAAGTGCATTGCAACCCCTAAAATTCCATGTTTTGTCTCAAAATAATTTTTGATTAAACGTCTCTAGTTAGGGGCATTACAACCCCTAAAATTCCATATTATGAGCTTCATTTCTTTCCAAGAGAGAACAAGTCCCTCCCAGATCTTAAATTTCTCTGGTTTTTTCTATTCTCAACATATTCCAATAAGCACTGAACAATCTTCCTCCCTCTCGTCCTCTTTCCTCCTGTATTTATCTTTTTGGACTTTGATTTATTTTTCTTTATTGTTCTATTTTCCAAAATTCCTTCCCCATCTCTCAAGACAAATTCATCTTATGCCCCTCCCTGATTAAGACCCCCCTCATCCTCAACATGGTCTTCATCACCTATAGTCTCAATTTCACAGATAGGGGACATGTAAATATCTTTAAATACTTCTACCATAATGTCACCCTTAAAATTATGAAACTATGTAAACCACTTTTAGTAATAAAAAATGTAAATTTCATGTATATTGCCAGTCTCTTCCGCAGGGGTACAATCAGAGGGTTCATTGAAAAAATTATCCTTTGAATGGTTACTATGAATATGAATGATTTGATGTAGCATATTTCTCATTTTACTTGAAGTTTGGAATAGCTTGTGCAAGGGTGAAAGTACTTTTGATCATTTTGGTCATGACTATTCTTGTACATAGTTAGGAAATGTAACTGTCTAATGATTATATGTAATGTTGAATGGATTAAATGTTTTATTCTTGGTAGAAGTGAATGGAAGGAATAGTGTTGGTGTTAGGTTTCATTTATTATTGAATTCAATGGTTTCCAAGATGTGTTGAGGAGTTTTCTCCTTGTTTAATGTTAAATGTTCCTGCACAATCCACTCATACAACAGTGAAATGATATGTGATTGAAAATTTCTATTTTTTCCATTTGATAACCATGTCAACATTTCAAAATAGTGAATCATCCTTGAGCACAAACACCAATAACATCAAACAATGGAGATAATGCATGGGCTAGGGCATGACACGAGTAGATTAAAACTGATGCAACCAAGGATGGTGGATCCAATGAAGGATAGTCCAAACCTTGTAGCCAATAGAATTACATGGTGGAATACTCAACATAATAGATAACACCACAAATGTTTCAAGTAATTTTCATTAACATGCCCGGCTGTAAGGCCTTTCGGGTTAGGGACAATTACAAAATGAAACAATTCTACAAGATCCACAACCAGATCCAATACAAAATTAGCTAGTTCAGCTCTGAAGACAATCAGAAGCTGATGGAAACCCTAAGGGAGATCTAAACTTGAGCCTGCAAGCCTCCAAGAAATCTCCTTATCTCCAAGTATGCAAAACCCTAGCTCTGCTACAAACAATTATCAGATATCAATCTGATCTGCAAGATCATCAAGAACTTTTCCACAACTTCACCAACTTCAGCTTAAAAACCTCAGATCTGACTCACTAAGTCTTCAAGTCATGAACTTCTCTACTTCTTCATGATCTTCCTCTCTCTCCCTAAACATCTACCCACCCATCCTATAAATACTAATCATCAGCCACAAGTCGGTTAGATGAAACCATTAACTTCCCAAAACAAATAATTAAATGTCATACAAGTCAGCCTACAAATGTATACAAACATTTAATTCAGCATGTCGACCTATAACAATAGCTACCAACAATAAATTCACCAAGTCAGCTCAATAAATCACACAGAACTCCAATCGGTAAGCCAGAACTACCAAGCGATAGTGAATTAACCGAGCAAGCCAGGCATCACCGAGCACTAGTGTCAATCGAGCACTATAAGCATGACCAAGTAATACTTTCACTGAGCACCAGAGACTACCAAGTTCCTTCAGTGACCAAGCTTCCTTCAATGACTGAGACCGTCGGTCAAGGCTGCAACCAAGTAACACCGGCCAAAACACCAACACTCCATGTAGTTTCACCGAGGACAAGAATGCCCCTGCCTTAACTTTGGATGCCCCTACATCAGAACATGTTCCAAAAGATGTTCATATGTGAAAAGAACATCTTTCAGGATTCAACACATAAATCCTGAAATGGTTCTTCACATGCAAGTCCTCCACCTTTTTTTCTTGCAAATTCTTCCACTTTAGTTTCCTCTGTCTCTTCAAGTCTTTTCTTGACAATGTATAGGTCGGTTCTCCATACTAATCATTCATTTTCTCTGGATCCACAATCTCAACTTTACTACCAATACTCAAGCTTCTCCTACCAAGTGTTGTATCCATTGAAGGCATCAGTGAAAACTTCTTGTCATCCTTCTCAACAGTAAACACATTTCAGACACAGTCATAAATAGCTCTGCAATCATATTGCCATGGTCTACCAAGCAATATATCACAACTATTCATCTTCACAATGTCACATAACATAAGATCCTTGTACTAGCCAATCTGAACATCAATGAAGCATTGTTCTCTTACTTCCAAAGCATGAACATCTTGTAACCAGCCAAGCCTATAAGGATAAGGATGCTTCATTCTATTTAAACCAAGTTTTTAAACCAGGTCATCAACAATAAGGTTTCAGTACTACCACTATCAACAATAACATCACAAATTTTACCTTCAGTCTTGCATCGGGTTCTAAACAAGTTACTCCTCTGACAAGGTTCATCCTTTGTACTGAGCAATGTTTGCCGAAGCAACAAGTTCTTTGATTCGGGTTCATTCTAAATGTTCTCATTCATCACAATAGTTCATCAGTCAACCTTCTTCTATGTACACTCAAAAGAACAGTGTCCTTCCTCCCCACGGTTATAAAAAGTACCCTTAAAGATAACTCTACCTATCTTCTTCTTCAGTTCTACAGTTCTATTCATCTTCTACATCAGTCGGTTTATCCTTCACCAAGTGATGAACCTTTTCTTTCCCTCGGGAGTTACTAGGCTATTTCCTCTTCAACTTATCTTCTGCCTTCAGAGCATACTAATAAGAATCTTCAACAGAATCAATCTTCAGCATACCAAGCTCATCCTGAATATTGAATCTCAAACCATTCACATATCGAGCTACCTTTTCCTTACCAAGCTCTCGGTGTCCAGACTGAATAGTAAGTTTGTAGAACTCCTCGGTATAATCTTCAATAGATAAATCCTTCTGTTTCAAATTTTGCAACTTCTTAAACAAGTCAAGCTCATAGTCAACTGGTATGAACTTAGCTTTCAACTTAGTCACCATCAACCTCCACCTATTGATCTTTGTTTCACCTTCATCTTTTTGATCTCTTTGTAGTTCTTTCCACCAAAGAGTAGCATGTCCTTTCAACTTTGTCTGTGCTAATCTCACCCGAAGAGGATCTTTAATTTATTCCAGCTCAAAGAAATCTTCAATTTCACTAATCCAATCAATCAGATTGTTGGGCTTCAAATTACCAGAGAAATTAGAAACTTCCATTCGGTAATTACTAAATCGAGCAGCAGATCTAGGCAACTGAGCAGTTCTATCTTCACTAGATTTGTTCCTCCAGTCATCACCACTAGATCCAATAGTTTCAAATTCTTCAGCAACTTCTTCGTAGCCATCCTCAGTACCAACATTCTGAGGTATACCAGTAATAGCTCTCATGATCTTGGTGACCATGTCATTCTTCATCAATTCCATCTCAGATCTAAAATTTGATTTCACTTTCTTTGTGATCCAAGATTCAACAGTATCAAAAAGATCAGAAATAACTCTAGGGTCCAATCTTCTCAGAGGCATCCTTAAAGATATGCAAATAAACCCTCTGCAACAAACCCTCACCGACCACCTTATGACAATTTCCAAGTTGTAAATAAGTCAGATCACAACTTGCAATCTTGCAAACAACTAGGGCACAATTTCACAAGTTCAATGCTTCAGATCTGCAATCCAGATTGTGCAAAATCTCTGCTTCAACAGGATCAACTTCGCAAGATCAGCCTTGCTAAGTTAACCTTCAAGATCAAATCCAATAGGAACAAACCTTCACTCTGATACCACCTAATGCAACCAAGGATGGTGGATCCAATGAAAGATAGTCCAAAACTTGTAGCCAATAGAATTACACAGAAGAATACTCAACACAACAGATAAGACCACAAATTTTTCAAGTAATTTTCATTAACATGCCTAGCTATAAGGCCTTTCGGGTTAGGTCCAATAACAAAATAAAATAATTCTACAAGATCCACAACTAGATCCAATACAAACTCAGCTAGTTCAGCTCTGAAGACAATTAGAAGCTGATGGAAACCCTAAGGTAGATCTAAACTTGAGCTCGCAAGCCTCCAAGAAATCTCCTTATCTCCAAGTATGCAAACCCCTAGCTCTGCTACAAACAATTATCAGATATCAATCTGATCTGTAAGATCATCAAGAACTTTTCCACAACTTCACCAAATTCAGCTTCAGAACCTTAGATTTGACTCACTAAGTCTTCAAGTCATGAACTTCTCTACTCCTTCATGATCTGCCTCTCTCTCCATAAACATCTACCCAACCATCCTATAAATACTAATCATCAGCCACAAGTCAGTTGGATGAAACCATTAACTTCCCAAAACAAATAATTAAATGTCATACAAGTCAGCCTACAAATGTATACAAACATTTAATTCAACATGTCAGCCTATAAAAATAGCTACCAATAATAAATTCACCAAGTCAGCTCAATAAATCACACAGAACTCCAGTTGGTAAGCCAGAACTACCAAGTGACAGTGAATTAATTGAGCAAGCCAGGCACCGCTGAGCACCAATGTTGACCAAGCACCATAGGCATAATCGAGTAACACTTTCACCAAGTGCCAGAGACTACCAAGTTCCTTCAATGACCGAGCTTCCTTCAATGACTGAGACCGTCAGTCAAGGCTACAACCGAGTAACACTGGCCAAAATACCAACACTCCATGCAGTTTCACTGAGGACAAGAATGTCCCTGCCTTAACCTTGGATGCCCCTACATCAAAAACTGAACCAATGGCATGTTTACAACAAATAAATAGAATGATAATAATATGCTTAAAATTCTATTTTGTTTAATACACGCCAAAGGACCAGTCCCAACAATTCTTAAACATACTTTATCTAATATGATGAATTGTTAATAAAGGTCTAATTTTGTAGACTACTAGCACAAAGGAAGATTTGACCTAGCCAGATCTTCCTTGTACCACACAAAAAAGTGTGTGATAACTATGTCTACTCCAACCTTAATTGTTTAAGAATTCATCATATTAGATAAAGTATGTTTAAGAATTGTTGGGAGTTCTATTACACCTTTGTTGTAAACATGCCATTGGTTCAGTTTTGTAAATTTGTTTTTTGTGTTAAATGCATTTAAATGGAACATTAAGCATAGTAATAATATGCTTAATCAATTAGTAATTGGCAGATTAAATGCAGACAACACCTTTATCAGTTTAGCATGTTATTATAAGATACTAAAGAAGACCTACTATTTTTCAGACAAATCTTCATTGTCAAACATACTTTATCTGATATGATGAATTCTTAAACAATTAAGGTTGGAGGAGACATAGTTTTTGCACAATTTTTTGTGTGGTACAAGGAAGATTTGGCTAATTAAGAGTGAGGCCTTCTTTAGAATCTTGTGAGTTTTGTACTACACATGCAACATATTGTGAGTTTGAAGAGAGTTAAAGGTTTCTAATTGAAATCAGTGATCTTAAAGGTGTTAAAGTCTTGTTTTGGTTTTTCCTTTCCACTAAGCAATAACGAATAGTTTTCAAATATTCATATTCACTTATTGAATGCTTTGGAGACTAGTGGTTTGACTTTCCATGTGTTACCAGTGACTGAGATTCATTAAAGGATACAAAACCCTTCATTTTGGGTTATTGTGTGTGGATTCAAATGTAGGTTTGATTTGGTTAATGTTTAGAAGAGATCAATAAAGTATTTAAAGATAATCTTACATGTTTGGAGAGGTTTGAGAGGCACTTATCATGAATTTACCCTCAGAAACACAAGCATAAACTGGTTTTACTAAGTTTCTTTTCTCTATTTTGAGGTTCTCATTGGCAAAGTGGCCAAAGACTATGTTAGGTTGATAAAATATGGGGATTCTCTTTACCACTACAAATATTTAAAGGTTGCTGCACTTGGACGGATGTGTACCATTGTTAAGAGAATTGCACTGAGTTTGGCTTACCTCAAACAGGTGAGGTAGCATATGGAAAGGTTGTCATCTATTGACCCAAATACCAAGACTTTTTTGATCTGTGGGTACCCTAATGTTGGCAAGAGTTCTTTTATTAATTTTGATGAGTTGTATCATTCCCATCATGTCCCATGCTTGCACCATGTGTACCCTCAAATATAGGATGTAAATCATTGTTCTCTTCTTGACCAAAGGCTGCCATATCTTGAGGTAGTGGAGTTATGTCACTGTTATGAACTCAGAATTATGGTCATACCCCGGTGACAAATTTTAAATGGATACAAGCACCTTTTTTATGCAATGGTCAGGCCCAACCTTTATATCTTGAATGCTAATGCTAGATGCCTCTTCTTTACTGATTAATCCATGTGAAAAATTTGCAGACTTGTGAGAATGAGGAAAGGAGCCTCTACTGTCCAAATTCAAAACTTGGGACTTTTCTTTCCTTCCATCTTCAGATTCACCACACACCACTAAATTTAGATTTTCCTCATAGTCTTATCAATTGAGAAGAGGAGTTGGTGTGTCAAATGAATCCCTATCCATATCAACTTCATTTTCTTCACCAATTGATGATTCAAAATCAATCTTTGAGCAATCTGAATACTCATCAAACCTCTCTTGAATGTCCTCACTACAAGGCACATGTGATGACAAAGAACTGCTGGTCAAACTCAGAAAATCAAAATCATGTTTAAGTTTTTAACAACAATGTCTCCATGGACTGTGGTACCTTGCATATTACATGAAGTTACAAAATTCTCCTTCACATCTTCTACCATGAATGATAGGACAACATTGTAACCAACCAAAGAGACACCAATTGGATTTATACCTTGTAATATCCTAAGGCTAATCTGAATGTATTTTCTAAACACTTTGACTGAAGTTGTTTTCCAAAGTCAATTTGCAATGTCTTATATTTGTTATATGAATGGTTTAGTTTAAACAAGAGAGCATTGTATTTAGGTCATTCATAAAGGTTTACTCAAATAACCATGATAACAATTTAATATCACAAACTTCCAATTAAAAAATGTATTAGACTTATCTTTAGTCAATACAAAGTGAGAAGGAAATGTAATAACCCAACCTGGTTCAATCTCCATATGTTGAAATGCTAGGACTATTTTGATCTATGGGTACCCTAATGTTGGCAAGAGTTATTTTATTAATAAGATTACTAGGGAAGATGTGGATGTCCAAACTTATGCTTTTACTAGTAAGTCTCTGTTTGTCAGGCATACTGATTATAAGTACTTAAGGTATTAGGTTATTGATACCCGTGTTATTTTGGACCACCCCCTGGAGGATAGGAACACCATCAAGATGCTTAGTATTATTTCCTTGGCTCATTTGAAGGTGACTATTTTGTCTTTCCTTGATGTTTTGGGGTCCTTTGGTTATAGTATTGCACACTACTCTACAAGCTTGAAGAAGTGGAAAGAAGATGATATTCTTGAGATCATGGATGGACACAATGTTGCATACTTTATTGATCTAGATATCTTACAGAGGCTTGAAGAATTGGAGAGGGAAGAAGGGCTTAGGATGGTAGCTGAGGGTGATGAGGATGATGAGATGGGGGAAGTGGAGTTGAATCCTGATGAAAAGGAAGCTTTGGCTTCAACTAGGAAGAAGAAGAAGATGCTTATCGTTGAAAATAGATTGAAGAAGACTACTGCAGAGAGCATGCCTACTGTACCAAGGAAGTTTGACAAGAACAAGAAATATGGCTTAAACAGAATGGGAAGACATATTTCTAGCCTGGACTTGGATCCTTCGACAATTAGATTGATAATAAATGAAGCAGATGAGAGCTGAGAAATTAGCTTCGCAAGAAAAATCTTGTAAATGAACTATGTGTACCCCAATTCTTGTGCCCTCTGCGCGTACCTAAATGATATATTTGAAACAACAAGGGTAAGACTTAAAGAAGTTAATTTTGCATCACTAGATAGATTTGTATGTTTTATCCACAATGACCAAACTTCATAAAACATATAGACCTATCTAGTGATCATATTGTGTTGAAGGTGGTGCCTAGTTATCTTTACACAGCTGTTGCAATAGCAGAGCATTAGGCACCACCTTCAGCACAATATGATCACTAGACAGGTCTGTATGTTTTATGAAGTTTGGTCATTGTAAATAAAACATACAGATCTGTCTAGTGATGCAAAATTAACTTCTTTAAGCCTTACCCTTGTTGTTTCAAATATATCCTTTGGGTACGCACAGAGGGCACATGAATTGGGGTACACATAGTTCATTTATGGGATTTTTCTTGAGAAGCTAATTTCTCATCTATCATCTACATTTTTATGAAGCTAATTGTCATAGGATCTAGGCCCAAGCTAGAAATATGTCTTCCCAAACACATAAAAAACATGTGCATAAACACAACAGCTAAGAAACATAAATATAGATATCACAATAACTGAGAAACATAAATGTAGGCATCATGGTCACAATTTTTTAAAGACAACAAAATTGAGTTGTATACCCAGATGATGCAAAGCAACTACTTCTCCTCTGGTTCCAGAGGAGTAGTGGTTTCTTTGCATCATCTGGGTATACCACTGAATTATGTTGTCTCCAAAAACTTGTGACCATGATGCCTACATTTATGTTTCTCACCTGTTATGTCCCAAGACCCCTTATGACCCTTTACGACCCTTTACAACCATTAAGAATACACATCTTAGAGGTCTTAAAATTTTGTAAAGGGTCATAAGAGGCTCGTAGGAGGGGCCAGATGAGCTTCCACCTTCACGTGGTTGGCCTTGTTAAGTAGATAATGTTAAAATATTTTCAAAACAAAGAGAAGCTCAATAATTTAAGGTCTCAATCCATGGAGATGGTGAAAAATGATGGGAATCAATGATGGAGATTTTTTAGATATACTAAGAAGACGTATATGCAATGGAGGTGACAAGGGATTTTTGTGGAGATTTTCTAGATGTGGAGATTTTCTAGAGAGAGTTTCCAGATTGAGTACCAGTGTAGAGATGATGATTCAGTACTACGTTTATAAAACCTTCACAAATATCCCTTTTTTAGCCTCCAATACTCATACCTCTTCTCATAATCTAGAAACTTTGGATACTGTTTCTCATCCATGCACGAAATGTGCTAGTGATCGTATAAAATTACTTTTGCGAGACTGGGATCAATTATGAGAAGGTAAACAACAAGATAATTTTATTGTATCTTTCATTTCTTTTATCCATTCATATTTTATGCCTTCTCTTATATTGGATACTATGCAGTGTACATAAAGGCAAGGTGGTGATTATTCTCAATGATCGACATGTATAAGTCTTCTAGCCCTTACCCAGTAGTTAGGACTAAAGATAGCAGAGCTCAAGAGACCATCATAGTTGGTCTCCATCTTTGGTCCATATACTAACAAAACATTTTACATTTCGTTAGCTCATCAAATGCGATGATTTGAAAGAATTTAATGGATGATATTTTCATGTATAACGTATATTATTTTAGTTTGACGGTGAACGAATTTATCTACTTCACACACTTATATACATCAAGCATAACCATAAAGAAGTATCCCCTCCCATGGCTTGAGTAATGTAGGCCATGGGAGGAGATGCTTCTTTATGGTTGTGCTCGTAGTATACAAGTGCACGGAGTTGATAAATTCGTGCAACATCAACTTAAATAATAGATGTTATCATGAAAATATTCTATTAAATTCTTTCAAATCCCCTCATTTGATGAGCTAACAAAATGTAATTTTTTTTGTTAGTATATGGACCAAAGATGGAGACCAACTATGATGGTCTCTTGAGCTTTGTTATCTTTCCTATGCTCATCCATCGCTTTTTCAATAGGTAGTAAAGTTATTCCGACAGAAGCGCTATACGTCCGACGGATTCTCCTGTCGTTAGTTTATTACATATCATCAAATTTTTGATAGGTAAGCCATCATACGGAACCCCAATCTGACAGATTTGTGTGACGTTACTGCCATACATCTGATGGGTTCTCCTGTCAGACATCTACTGCATATCCGTTGCCTTTTCAACAGAAGAAACACCGTAAAGAACCATTTTTTGACAGATCAGTCCCATAGTAAAATTACTATTTATGTGGCATGTTCCGACGGGTAACGATGTCGGAATACCGATGGTTATCACTTTTGTCACCATTTATATATATATATATATATATATATATATATATATATATATCTGTGTGTGTGTGTGTGTATGTGTTTATATATATTTATGTGTGTGTACACACACACATATCTATATCTATATCTATGAGCAAGTACAGTTCATGTGTAAATGTTTGAGTGATGGCAAGTACAAGCATCGACTCCACCTAACTTCATAGGTCCGACCACACCTTCAATATCCTCGATAATAGTTGATAGTAGTAGTCATACAACCAATTCATGTTATCTGACCTAATTGGCATTCCCATTCTTGGGTGACAAACCCCGTGTTACATATACCTATCCACCTGGTTACTATATGGTAATGTCTAACTACTCTTGCATATTGTGATAAGACCAATGAGGAGTGTTCGTGCATTATTAGTTATCTATAGTTGTTGCAATTAAGTGTTTAAAATAAAATATCAAATAAAAATTATTATATGTATTGCTTGACAACTTATTACTATTTATCGACAAATATGTCATTTGGATATTTAATCAATTAAAATTTTATAATTTGTTTGTTCTTGGATTATAAAAGTTTAATTTATAATATGGTCCAAGTGACTTTGTGTTGTTTTCATATTTTCAAAAGTGGGCCCTTTTTATTATGCAAAAGCCCAATTTCAAAACACTTGTTATTTTGGAAATTGCTTGAAGTCCAAAGACCCTCTTGTTGAAGGATTTAATTTTTTCTTGGATTGAGAGTTTGAGTTGGAGATATTTTGTGGGTATTGGCTCATTGGATTTATCTCATCGATCTCTACTTACCCTCCAATTTTCATCACCTCTTGTGGAGTCTGACATTTTCTTCAATTTTGGGCATTTGTTTGGTTTGAGGTAGGAATTCTTTCATTTCTCTCTTGTTTTTCAATTCTACGATAATTTATGAATTGGAAATGGTTTTTAGAAAGGAAATAAGCATGTTTCTATTTGGTAGAAGTGAATTTGGTTGATCTTTGAGTTTTTTTCCAATTTATTTGTGGGAATGATGGTTTCTTACCATTATGTTGCTAGTTTTTTTATTGGATGGGTATTTAGTGAATTTGATTTCATTTTTGTGATGAGGGATTATGAGGACCAATAGTTTTGTTTGGACTTTTGATCCATTGAGTTTGAATTTTTAGTGGTTTTTGGGTGATTTGGTCTTCATGCCTGGTTTGAGATAATTTGATATATCTATATACATATATTTGTGAAGTCTTGGTTGTGAATGCAATTTAGATATTGAGATGTGGTAACATGATATGGCTTATGAAATTTATTATGGAATCGATGATGATCTAGGCTTTTGGTTTGGAACCACTGGAGCGTATGTTGTGGACATTGTCAATGAGTATATATGGGAAATTAGAATAATGCAATATGAGACCTTTCATATTGTGCCACTGTGGTTTCTATTTTGGTTGCAAGATTGGGATGGGTATATATCCAAATTCTAGGAGTGGCTCTCAATGGGGCCAAGGCACAAAGGGGAGATCCAAGATAACCCATTGGAGAGTTTCTTAATTAAAGTGATAACATAATAAAATTAATGGGGTAAACACGTAATAATAAGATAATAAGAATGCTTCATGTGTGCCTTGAGTGCCCTCATAGACTAAGGATGCATCAAAGAAGTCCTAGTTGTCTATGTGATGTTGATCTGACAAGTCAAGCCTCCTTGTCTTCACAAGAGGATTGATTGGCTCCACATGAGCCATTCTTGGGGATATGCAATGAAACTCCCACTTTATTACCCTCCAGCCATACACTATGTAGGTATGAGTAGTGACCATTAGGATTATGGTGAGTTCACAGTTTATGTATATTTGAACTCTATGTTGGTTGTTTGTTGTAGTTGTATTCCATACTTTTGCCTTGCATGGTTGTAAGGTCGATTGCATTATTGTGGTGTAAGTGTTTGGGTCATATAATTATACAATTATCTTCATGAGAAAAGTGGGGTGGTCCTAAGGGTACCACATGGTTAGATGTTGTGACAAGTCACTATTGGCAATCGAAGTACATGTTCCAGCATGGACCCGGGACCACTTTAATTCCTTCTTGCACTTCTTTGTTGTTCTTATACCTTGATGTACTTGTATATTTCATTATATGGATTATTTTAATGAGAATATTATCATATTTTTATCAAGTGAATTGAGCCTCAATATGATGTAATTAGATGAGTTTATGGCAGCATAAATTATATTGGGTTTATGTTCTTAATTGGGTTAAGTTTTGTTAGCCATGTTCTTGAACATGAACAATTTTAAACTTCTCATGTCAAAGTCCTTAAAATGGTAACCTTATAGTTGAATACATCTCCATTCATTTTTAAATGTCAGGGTTCTACTCAAGACTACATTCAAATCACCCTGACAAAATTTCATGAAAAAAGGCTTAACGGTTCAAAATTTGTCAGTGTTTTAGTTCTTCCAGCTCACAAGCTTTAATCATCAAAGGTGAGATCAAGCTAATAATTTCATCACTGGTCTATTGAAACATGCATTAAGAAATGTTGAGTATCGGCAACACATTTTGGAATGAAGGAATTATCGATAATTGTGATGAATATATTGAGCATAAAGGATTCTTAAACTCTCGAAAGATTTGATTTCATATGGATCACTAAAATTGTGCCATATACTATCACCAAGTTGGTAAATTAGTTAAAAAGAACTTTTCAAAGAAATTTGGAATCATTTCATTAAATGAGAATAGTCATGGAAGCATCCTTAAATATGGGTAAAATAAACTCACTGTCAGTGACTTTGATGAGCTCACTAAGTTAATTAAAATATCGATGTTGCCGAGAAATTTGTTTCTATTTATCCACTTTTTGATGAAATAGATGGAGTTCATTAAAAAGCCACACATTCAAGGTAACCCATAAAGTGGCTATTAGTGTTAATTCATCGACTTGTTTCAAAACATTTCCAAATCACCAAAAGAAAATATCTATAATCTATCATGTATATAAAAGGGACCAATTATTAAATGATCAAGAAGTTATCATCGATAATATACAAAAGTTGATGAATTTTTTTAAAAGCCTTATGAAAACTTCAAACAAACCAAGATAAGTTAATAATAAATTTGATCAGGTCGATGAAAGAGAGCTCATAAGTTCAAATCCTACAAGGGGTAGGGTATGTATGTCTTGTTTGTAGTGCAATTAGGTGCCTCCTACAAGGAGGAAGAGGTTGTCCCATATCACTGTCACCATATGTAGACCCAAAAACATATAGCTAGTGTTGTGGACTATAAAAAGACCTTTCCTTTTCAGGTCAATGAAAGAGAAAATATGACACATAGATATAAATTGTTAAAATAATCAAATTCAAAAACCTTTTGCTAACATTCTCCCAGCTACATTAATGACAGAAGTTTTTGAACAAGTTATGAGTGTCTCTCAAAGCATGATCGGTTTTGACTCTTTTCAAAAATAATAGTTATCAGCAAACATGCATGCAAAATGTGGAATCATTTCCTATGTGCCAGACTTGTTTGATTGTTGATTCAAAGACATGATGTCTATATGCACCCTAAAATGGTCGCCTAGACTTTGGGCCCCCATTCAGCGATTTATCAATTTTCTGAATCAACATTTTTAGTTTAATACCAATTTCCTTGATCAAATCTTATTTTATCATTTTTGATTGTTTTCCTTGGGCTAACCATTTTATCCTAAGTCTTTATTTAATTAAAAGGAATATTTCCTCCCCTTTTATTAAATAAAAGCCCCCACTTTTCCTCTTATCCTAAGTTGCACAAATAAAGCATTATTCTTAGGAGAAAAAGTATTTTTTTGTCTTATATGAACACAAAAGTCAACTCTTATTTTATCATTGGAGGATATTTGTGCACATGGATTGCTCCTTTTTTATGCTCCATCGTTGATTAAATCTTTTGCCTCTTAATCTCCATCGTCCATTGATTTTCATAAGCATCTTTTGAATACTAATGTTATGCTGCAGGTTTTCTACGTGACTTTGGAGCCTTTTAAGATTTGGAGCATTCTTAGCTTTTTCATTTACATAGTTGCATTATCATGGCATTCATAGCTTAGTTTCCTTTATGCCTTAGATTAATTCATCTAGCTTAACTAGGAAGGCTTTGTAATACTTGTTCTTTCATTTCCATAGCTTAAGCTTGCATACTTGCATATTCATCTTAATCTAGTTGCATTGCATTTCATTTTGATTCTTGAGGATATTGGCATTCTTGCCCTTGTCTTCCTTTAATCTCTCATTGTGTGGTTGACTAGCAAGGTCATAAGTTTTATAGCTCTAGCTAAGAGCAATCTTAAAATCCTTGCAAATCCATTCATAGGGAGCTCTAGGTCTCTTTCTAAGGTTTCCCATTCATGGATTCCCTTGGATGTAATGACTTAGAGAAGTGCACTATTTAGAGTATACATTTTTGGCACCCACCGTGGGGTAGAGCATTATTGTTTTGTCTTTCATTTCATGCATTTCCGCACTTTTTTCGTCACTTTTTAGCTTACTATTTTTGGCATATTTTTATTTTTTTCTGGAAGATTATCGTACAATACTTCACTAGTGTCATGTGATACTTTGTCCTATACTGGTGTGATACTTTACCAGTTAAAGTATCATGCTCTGTGAGAGATTCTGTCGCACTGCTATTCTGTATTCTGTCACCTGCAGGTAACACGAACTGTCGCACAGGAGGAAACTATCACACCCGTATGCTAGAAACTATTGCACGATATTTTTGGTAACTGTACTGTCGCTTGTGCCTGGCAGAGAGTTGTTTATTAGCCTTTTCTTGCTGATTTTTGATCTGATTAGCTTGCTGGTTTAGTTTGTTGTGGTTAGACAAATTTAATTTACAGATTTCATTTGGATTTTTGTTTTGCTAACCATTGTGTGGCTAACAAGTTGTGGTTGTAGGTGCTTCTTGCTTAAATATTTTGCCAAAAGATTGCATGCACAAGGGCTACTAATGGTTTTTGTAGGGCTGCCCAAAAGCATTAAAAAAAAAGAAAAAAAGTGCTTGTTATTTATTTCATTTCAAGTGTGGCATCTACTAGTTGTTTCATTTCATAGGAACATAATATCTTGTTGTAAGAATCTTTGGGTGGTAGGGGAAGTGTGCTCTTCACCCTTGTGGTGAACCATAAAATCTTGACCCATCTTTATATTTTGAAAGCAAGAGGGTAATTGAATCCTTTGCTTGGTGTGTTTGGGAGAAAACTTTGAGATAGGGGAGTATGCTCTTCACCCTTGTGGTGAAACAAAAACCCTGAACCTCATAAGTTGATCCACTTTTTGTGTAGTTTAAGATCCTTTAGCAGGCCTGCTCTTGAGCAATCAAGAGGAACGACCCAAGTGGGGACAAGCTTTTTGCTGGCTATTCCAACCCACTATAAATTCAAGGCTATCAAGGACACAAAACTTTGGTAGACATAGCACTTTTCTTCGCTTGATGTGAGTAGCTTGTGGGATTGCGACCATGAGGAAAATGTCAAGCAAGAATGCTTAAGTTACTCTTGTGGCCGCGAGGTCCCAGTCCTTTTTGAGGAGCAAGAGGGGTTTACAAAAAAAAGCCCTAACTAAGAACCATAGATAGAAGCCACCCTATTTTTCCACTTAGCTTCTTGGTGCAAGGATTGATCCAAGTGGAATAACCTAGATCACCCCAAGATTACTCACCATCTGTGTTCCTTTGGTTGTGTCATTGGCACTTCCATGACAAAGCCAATATCTATTATGGGCAACCACTTTGTGTGAGGTGATGGGACATCAAGTGTGGGCCAAGTTGTTGAGTATTGAGCCATTGTCTTTTTAGGATAGAAAGTGCTTGAAGCGTTCTTGCTATGATATACCCATGTAAACGTTCTTTCATATTCAACATCACGGTAGTATTCATAGGATTTTTCAATTTTGATATCACAAGTGCTTGTCTTGTCAAGGTTACTTTTGCCCTTGTTTCAAGTGTTTGAAGACATGTTTGAGCCCTTGCTATTTGCAAACCTATCCATTTACTGTTGTCATTGTGATTGAAACTGAAAAAATCAACCTTCAAACTAAAATTTTGATCAAATTGCCCTTAAAACCAAGATTTTTAGCACTCACTGGTCAAGAGTCGTACGACACTGGAACAGTATCGCACCCTGTACTAATAAATATCATGTGATAGTTTGTTACTGGAAGACTATCGCACCACTTGCCTGGAAGTATCACATGGGCTGCCTGGAAATTATCGCTCAGTATTTGTGAGAAATATCACCTGCTTAGAAATTATCACCCTATTAGCTTGGAAAATGTCACACAGAGTATTTTTGATGTCTGCTTGGTTTATGCAATTTTTAGTCTTTCCTTGGTTGACTAGATTTTAGTAGGTCTCATACCCTGCAACTAAAAGCCTATTTGTACCTTAGGTTCTTGGCTCTAGACATCTTGAGTTAGTAATCTTTGATTTCACCAAATATTTTGCTTGTCATTGGTAAGCTAGGAATCATCCTTGTTGACAAGATTCACCTTTAGATTCCTTGATTGCACACTTGGAGAGTTTGAGTACTCTTTTGTCCAAATCCATCTTCACATAAATTCAATTTCAATATATTTTGGGTAAATCATCCTCCTGATCCATATGTGATAGGATACTGGAATCCTTTTATTACGCACCACTATGGCAGTGTTGATTTATACCTTTTGTCAGCTTTCTATTTCACCATTTCTCATTTGGATGATTGAATATTTTCACTATCTTAGTTTGACAATTAATGATTCATAAGGTTATCTTCTCACTAAGGGTCTTTTCTTTCATGCCGGTTACAACAAGATACCAAGTGGACCAAGGAAAATGACCTCATGTAGTTTTTGAACAATTACCTCTAGTAAAAACTTGCCAAAAGAAAAAGGGGAAGGAACCCATCTTTGATCAATCTCCTAGGAGTACTTTAGAAGTTTGGTTTGAGCCTAGGAGCAGCCTTAGTCAGTTGAGTACCTCTCTAGCACCTTCTCAATCAAATATGGACATGAGTTACACCTTGATGAAAAGGGATAGAGAAGCAATGGATCAAACTCTTGATGACATTTTCCAAAGACATAGAGATAACATATTATTTGGGGAATCTTCTCATGATAATCAACTAGAGTCACCCACTATCAGCACCAGCTATCTAGATGCTCATCAACGAGCTGAAAAACATTATAGATGAGCTCAGCAAGATGCACAGTCACAACATGAAGACCAAAACTACCAATCTTATGACGCTCATGTGAATGTAGCTAACTTGTTCAATCATTCAAGACCAAATTCTCCACTCCGAACCACCTCACAATAAACAAGTGAGAGGCTAAAAATAATTGAGTGAGAAAAACAAGCCTTCTTGAAGGAACAAGCTACAAAAGAAGAAAAATTTAGGCTCCTAGAGGAGGAACAACAAGCCTTGTTGGACATAGAGAGAAGAGCTGCACAAGAAGAACAAGATAGGCTTCTAGCCCAAAAACTTAATGCATAATTCAACAATAGGGGTACCAACAGTGGAAACAACTCTCCACCATCTACTCCCTCAGGCACCCCATGAGGCAGAAGGTATTCAAGGTCACCCTCAAGATCTCCTAGTCCTAGAGGAAGGACTTTACAACATGCTCACTATAGGAGATAGACACCTTCTAGGAACTCAAGACAACCCTCCCAATGAGCTCATCATGGATCTCAACATGGAGGAAGTCGCACAAGTTTCGATGATCAAGATTTTATGAGAATGCAACAAGAACCACTATTCCAGCAATATGTGGAGAAGTACCTTGATCAAAATAAAGATAGGTTCCTAGAGAGTTTAATTAACAAGGGTGCAAGGGTCCCTTATAATTTTGATGTGGATAGGAGAATCAAGAAACAGAGCCCCTCATAAGAAGAAGAAATTAAGAAAATCAAGAAAATGATGGAAAAAATGATGGCTCCTAAGAGCTCCTTCAACCTTGATTCTATTTTTCCTAATCCTTTTGATAGGAGTGTCAGCATGAAGGATTTTCCTAGGAAAATTGAATTTCCCCAATATGACAAATATGATGATAATGGTGACCCACATGATCATGTGTGTTAGTTCTACACCATGAGTTTTGAATTCCACCACGAGGATTCCTATTTGATGAGATTATTCCCAAGGAGTCTAAAAGGTCAAGCTATGGAGTGGTTTACCAACATAACCCCTCCCGTAAAAAATTTTAAAGAACTGGTCCACAGATTTGTACAAAATTTTGCCTACAACTTATCAAGATTAGTCACCATGCTTGATTTGTGCAATTTGAAACAAAACCAAGGGGAGTCCTTTATTACATTCTTACAAAGATGGAGGCGATTGTGCTCTTGGTATTCTAGGACAATTCCTGAACATGAATGGATTGATATCATTGTTAGCAATTTAGTACCTGAGATGTGGTATGAGGTGTGGAAGATGGTCTTTAATTCATTTGACACCATGGTCGAAACCACATGCAGAATAGAGGATGTCTTAAAAGAGCAAGGTATTTTGACTAAACAAAATAATAGCAACAATAGTCAAAATAATAACAACTCTAATAAGGATAAAAGCAAGAACTCGCACTGGAATAAAAATAAACAAGTAGTCAATGACGGAGTTGTTGACTCTTCTCAACCAAAGGATCAAGGTGTCCTTCATCTATCCAATGCGGTTCAAGCTATGAAGCTTAATGCATCCTCTAACCAACAAGAGCATAAACAACGATATCAAGACAAACCCAAAAAGGAAAAGCGACAATTCTCTAAGCTTGGGGATTCTTATGAGGATGTTTTCAAAATGCTTATTGATAACAATCTTTCACAACCATAAGATCCAACAAAATTTTGCATACCTAACATTAAGCCATATTGGTGGAATGAAAAAGCTTACTGCACATTTCATAATGGCATTGGCCATGACATCGAGCACTGCTGGAAACTTAAACATCTTATTCAAGATCTTATTGAAAATGGAAAACTTGAGATTGATGGATTGAAAACCAATGTAGATCATGAAGTGTTTAAGGAACCTTTTCCTAAATATGATAAGGGGGAAACCTCTAAACCCAAAGATGGCAAAGCTGCAATCAACTACACCTATACGTCTGTAGATAATTTTATCAATATGCTTGAAGTTGTGGATGAGAATGTCAGTATGATGGGAAGCAGAGATCCTTATGGTCATGATGTTGATTCTCCTCCTATATTTGATGAAGAACCTATGATAGTGCTTAGAGGTCCTCACTCTCGAAGGTCATCCCAAGCTCTTAATGTTGTCACCAGAAGCCAAGGTCAAGGTCCTGTGATCATTAGAGGTCCTAATTCCAACCAGTCTAACAAACCCAAGCAAGTGACATCCAAGAATGTCACCACCAAGTCATCAGTCAACCCTAAAATGAGCTACAATCTTGTTGACCAGTTACAAAGAACACCGGCTCAAATTTCAATTTTTGAACTCCTAGAATTGTCTCCAAGACATAAGCATATCCTTGAGGATGCTTTGCGTATAGCTAATGTCCCTAACAACATAGATGTCAACCAATTCCAGAACATGGTAAATCACCTTACTATCCCACATTACCTAACATTTTCAGAAGAAGATGATAAAGCTTTGAGCCATCCACATAATCTTTCCCTTCACATTGAGGTCATGATCCATAAAACCCGTGTCAGGTGTGTGTTGATAGATCAGGGTGCTAGGCTCAATATTTGTCCCTTGAGATTATTGAAAATGTTGGGTTACTCTGAGAAAGTGATTGATACTAGAAGAAAGATTACAATAAAAGCTTATGATGAGGCAAAGAGAAGTTCTAAGGGGTTAGCCATCCTTCCTGTCAGAATTGGTCCTATTGAAAAGGACATTTTGTTTCAAATTGTTGATGCTGGTCCTTTAGCCTATAATATTCTACTTGGTAGACCGTGGATCCATGACATGCAAGCGGTGTCATCCACTTACCACCAATGTGTCAAATTCCCCTACAACGGAGTAGAAGTCTGCATACTAGGTGATAGTACCTTGTCTGTTAATGCAATTTCAGCAGGGACTCATGTTCCTCTTAACAAAGAAGCAGAAAATTTTGATGCAACTCTAGAGCAGTGCAAGAACAAGTTTAAGGCCATAGACCTTGGTATGGGGGGTTATCAAATGGACTCCTTCACAAAACTGCCAGTCTCACCTACGTCCTATGGTAAACCCTCACAAGAGATGCGTCCCTCATCTTCAGTAATGACTATGTTTGATACATTTTTAGAGTCCTCGGTACCTATACAAGATGAAAAAGAAGAGGTAGCTGTTAGAGATTGGATTTATAAGGAGGAAAAATACCAGCATAATGAAAATTTCTCCCCATCTCCTAAGGCTTATGGGAGAGGATACACTTTGGTTAAAAATATGGGCTACCCAGGTCATGGTCCCCTTAGTCACAAATTAGATGCTAAGGCTAAACCACTTGATCATGCTCATTTTGGATGCAGATCTAAGACAATAGTTGGCCTAGATTTTGAAGGTCAGAACAAGAAAGTTACTCCTATCCTAGTTGCGATGGATAGTGACAATAAATCAAGTTACATACCCAATTTTCAAAACCAACAAGACATGTGTGAAGATTGGGTCCCCTCTACCAATCTCCTTTGGGGAGATTCAGATACTCCAGTTATTGATTCAATAGTTTCAGACCTAGGACAAGAACAATCCACTATTGAAAATCATGTTCAAGAACATCAGTATACAAATGGCATTCAAGAAGGTGTTATCCTTGGTGACATCAAAGCCTCTACTTCAAGGCCTAAAAAACATGCTTGGTGTAGACATCCCAGCCAAGATTTAGATACAAACTCACATGAGTATGAATGGGATTCTCTTTCTGATTTCTCTATAGTTGACATGGACATTGATGTTGTTCATACATATAATTCTCAACCTTAGGTAGCTAACGAGTCTAGTGGAGGATTAGAGGATTTGAATCCATGAGTCTCTTTAGTGGACAATGCTTTGCTCAGTGGGGTAAGTCCTGATTTGGGTACCTTAGAGGGATACTTGATGAATCCTAACTCTACAATCACCAGAGATGATGCCATTTGCAGACACAGTATTGAACCAGTCATTGACTTACCCCTCACCAATCCTCACTTAATTGATTGGTCTTAGCATTATCAAGAGCCTCAGCTCCTAACCTTCTAGAACAATTATGAGATAGCATGCTACTTGAATGCCCTTGAGCCTATAGTCTCTTCCACCAGCGAACCAACTACAAGCATGATAGAACCAGATATCAAGTACCTCAGTCAAAAAATAAAAAGAAAAGAAACAAAAAATAGGAGTTCTAATGGCGAAAACCACTATGTGGCGGTGTCAGAACCAAAAAAAGTAAAAATAAAAGACATATCCGAAGGTGAAAACCTCCCCGAGGTGCCTAAGGATGGGTTACTTGATCATCTTCCCAGCTATTTTTAAGATAGGTCATTAGTGCTTATTGAGCCCACATAGCCAGTTAATCTAAATACAGAAGAGGTGCCACAAATAGTTCATTTGGCTCAGTCATTGTCAACACAAGAGCAAGAAGCCTACACCAAATTCCTACAAAGAAAGAAAATCAATTTTGCTTGGACTTATTCAGACATGCCAGGATTGGACACTAGTCTCATTATGCATCACTTGTCCATAGCTCTAGGTATCAAACTAGTAAAATAGAAATTGAGGAAAATGCATCCTCACATAGCTCTTCTTGTCAAAGCTAAATTAGAGAAACTCCTCAGTGTAGGATTTATAAGGGCCATTGATTATGCCGAATGGATATCCAATATTGTACCAGTTTCAAAACATGACAAGTCCATTCAGGTATGCACAAATTTTAGAGATCTGAATAAAGCATGCCCAAAGGATGACTTTCCACTTCCAAACATAAACATGATAGTGGACATGACCGCAGGTTATGAGATCTATTCTTTGATGGATGATTTTATGGTTATAATCAAATCAAGATAGCTCCTAAGGATCAGGAAAAGACAACATTTACTTGTGTGTGGGGAACCTATTGTTGGAATGTCATGCCTTTTGGTTTAAAGAACATAGGAGCTACATGCCAAAGAGCTATGACAACAATCTTTCATGACATGATGCACAAGAATATGGAAGATTATGTAAATGACACCTTGGCCAAATCTTAAAAAAGAGACAAACATTTAGAGGATTTAGAGGTCATTCTAGATCGAATGGAACAGTTCCAAATAAGATTAAATCCAAAGAAATGTGCATTTGGTGTTACCTCAGGAAAATTGTTAGACTTCATTATTTTAGCAAAAGGAATTGAAGTAGATCCCAAAAAGGTACAAGTAATCATGGATATGCCACCTCCCAAAAACATTAGCCAAATGAGGAGTCTCCAAGGATGCCTTCAATCTATCACAAGGTTTATTTCACAGCTAGCGGATAGAGCTCAACCCTTTAACAAGAACCTACATAAGGGAGTCCAATGTGTATGGAATGAAGAATGTCAAAAGAGTATGGACCAAATCAAGGAGTACTTGGCCAATCCTCCCATCTTAATGCCTCCTATCCCAGGAAAACCACTTATTTTATACATTTCAACAACTGAATCTTCCTTGGGGGCATTGTTGGCTCAAATTGATGAAAATGGGAAGGAGAGAGCCATATATTACATCAGCCATACTCTTGTGTCTTATGAGGTCAACTACACCAGTATTAAAAAGGCTTGTCTTGCAGTAGTATTTGTTGCCCAGAAGTTAAGACACTACATGCTTACACATACAGTGCATCTCATAGCTAAAATTGATCCTCTCAAATACTTACTTGGTAAGGATACTCTCACAGGCAGACTTGCTAAATGGATGATGATTCTTTCCAAATTTGACATAGAGTATGTTGAGTGTAAAGCCATAAAAGGACAAGCTATCGCAGACCAACTAGCTGATTTTCCAATTCCAGACAATATGCCTATTCAAGTTGAGTTTCCAGATGAGCACATACTATACATAATTGATAGGACATGGAAGATGTTCTTTGATGGGTCTTTCATGCAAAATGGTTCAGGAGCTGGAGTGTTGTTTGTCTCTCCTCATGGGTACACAATTCCTAAGTCCTACAAACTATTGTTCCCATGCACAAACAACATAGCCAAATATGAAGCCTTGAGAAATGGACTAAAAATGGCTATAGAATGGGGAATTACAGAGCTGCACATTTATGGGGATTCACAATTGATCATCAACCAAGTCAATGAAGAATACCAAACAAAGGATGACAAACTGATACCCTATAAGAAGATGGTTGATTCATTGTGCCGATATTTCACCTTTGTTACATTTCAACAAATCCCTAGAATAGAGAATAAAGTAGCTGATGCTATGGCTACATTGGCTTCACTTCTTCAGCTAGAACAACATGAGTCCAGATTTGAATTCCTGGTGGAAGAGCTACGTCACCCAATCTATGACTCGTAAGAAAGCCAAGTTATTTGTACCCTCATTGGTCATGAGTCATCCCGCTATGGTGCCATTTACTCATATCTCTGTGATGGCATCATACCCGAAACCTTTAACCGCTTTGAAAGAAGAAACCTAATCTGTAATGCCTCTCACCATACCCTTATCTCTGGTGATTTGTATAGGAGGGGTTTAGATGGGACACTTCTTAGGTGCTTGGAAAAGGAGGAATTTGACCAAGTGTTAGCTAACATTCATGAGGGCATTTGTGGAGGACATTCTAATGGTCTTGCCATGGCTTGAAAGTTGCTTAGGGTGGAGTACTATTGGCCTACCATGTAGACAGATGTAGTAGCTTTTGCCAAATCATGCGAAAAGTGTTAGAAACATGGAAACCCAATTCATGCTCCAAACAAGGAGCTTATTCCCTCTATTTCTCATTGGCCATTTCAGTGCTAGGCCTTTGACCTTGTTGGGTAGATTCATCCCAACTCATCAGGGGGACATAAATTTATCATTACTACTACTAACTACTTTACCAAATGGGTAGAAGCTATTCCACTTTCTATTGCTTCAGGAAATATGATTTCTTTGTTCATCTTGAACCATATCATCTGTCGGTATGGGGTGCCTTCTAAGATAATCATTGACAATGGAGGTTAGTTTAAAAATAAGGACCTAAAACAACTCTACAAGAAATGCAAGATAAAACAACATTGGTCCTCCATTTACTTCCCGCAAGGAAATGGACAAGAAAAGGCTTCGAATAAGACCATTCTCAAAATCCTTCATAGAACAGTTCACAAGAATGGTTGAGATTGGCACCTTCAGATAAATCCAACCTTATGGGCTTACAGAATGAGTATTCATACTCCCACAGGGGCTACTCCTTTTGCCCTCACTTATGGTGTTGAAGCAGCGTTACCTTTAGAGGTAGAGATCCCTTCACTTAGATTCTCTCTCAAAGGTTTGGTTACAGATGAAGATTATCGCGCCACGAGATTACAGAGCTAGAACTTCTAGATGAAAAGCATAAAGCATCTTTTGATCACATGAGAGTTTACCAGAAGTGTATGACCAAAGCATTTAACAAGAAGGTTCGCCCTAGAGAATTTCAAGTGGGGGATCTTGTCCTACGAGAAAACCCTAAGAACCAACAAAATAGAGAGAAAAAGGGAAAGTTTGAACCTAATTGGCTTAGACCATACATTATTACTATTGCTTTTGGGACAGGTGCTTACCTACTATCCAATGAAAAGGGAGAGCAGCTCCTTGATCCTATCAATGTGTTGCACCTAAAGAAGTTCTATCCATGATGCTTATTCAGTCTGAGGGCATTCTTTGTACATATTTTATGATCCTAAAAAAATTCCAAAAAAAAAAAATTCATATATGATGCTGAAAAAATCCTAAAAAACATATAAAGTCCTTAAAAAATACAAAAAAAAAAAAAGCAAAAAAATTCAAAAAAAATAGAAAAAGTGCCTTGGTGAAAACCTGGAAACAGGTGCCTTGGTAGCAAAAATACAAAAAAAAAAATTTTAAAAAAAAAGAAAAAAAAATATATGCAAGTGGTGAAAACTTGGAAATAGGTGCCACTTGAGGCCTTTGTACCCTTGTTTCTTAGCATGCATCCTCGACACTTAGCCTTTTTCCATCATGCCTTGTCCTTGTTGCCTTGATTTGGAATTGGTCTTTGTCTTTGTCTAGGGGGCATAACTGTCTTCACTTTGGTCTCTAGGATGCGTTGGTCTTTAGGACATCTTACAAATGATATTTTTTTAACACAAACCCCAAACTGTGTTTTTCAACACTACCCTAGCGTCAAGTGTTTCTCAACACTTATCAGATAATCCTACCCCACAGTCTAGCATGATATGGTATTTCTCACTCGCAGATGTGATACTCAAAGTTTGATTCTATGACCTACACACACACACTTAAACATTCAACCCGTTGAGACGTGATTGACTTTATTTTCTTTATGTGATGTCTATGATGATTTCTTTGAGGAGTGTTCTCTCCCTAAGAAGTTTTCAATGATGCATAGCTAGAAGACTGAGGGCATGAGAACATGTTTTATTGCTTTTTCTTCTTGTGGGTATATTTTGTTGGTCTTAATTGTCATTAGCATTTATGCTTGATCCAATTGACACTTAGGATCTGCAAGGTATTATCCTTCATTGTTTTACGCAAGTGCATACTTCTATCCATCTTGACTTTCCTTATGTCTCGATGCAAGTATAATCTTGCTATATCAAACTTAGGTAATCTCACTACACTAGTCATCTTGACCTACATGTCTTTGGTGCCTAGGTGGGATTCCCACATTTTATCTGATATAGATCATATTCATATACCCATAGTCATACTAGTGAGTATTGTATGATCTTATGACACTACCAATAAAGCTCGATGATGATTATTAGATGTCTATTGGCGTTGTGACCGTGCAAGTCAACCACTTTTCATAGTAGCTTGCATTTCTAGGTTCATGTTAGATTAGTTTTGCATTTTGTGCATGGAGAGAGCTCTCCTTTTATCTTTCATGGACTAGTCAGTCAACTGCGCTCACCTTTCACTTGTTCCTAATCATGTCTTTCACTTCTTGTCTATAGCATTTTGACTTTTTGACCTAATTTTCAAAACATCTCAGAATTTCATGAAAATTGCACCCCTAGCTAATTTCGATGTCCTGGATCCATTTTTAGACTCAAAATCAAAATATAAGTTAATCTTGATAGTCAAAATCACCTTTCAAATTTATTTCCCTTTTCTTCTGTGCAGTTGGCTGACCATTTGAGGCCTGATCCTTTGATCTTTCTTGGGGTGTCTTTATTTCTTCATCCCCATCTCTTTCAAGATTCTAGTCTTTCATTTCATTTCCATTCACTTCATTTCTCTAAGGTTTGACTTCATTCTTAATTTATATCTTTCCCAATCAAACCTAGTCAAACCGGGGCATATCTTTACTACTTAATGGTTATCCTATCGTCCTTCATCTTCGTTAATGATTTCTAGTGACTTAATCAAGTTTATCAATTTTTTGTTCTCCTCTACTTGATTTTGATTTTGATTCTGAGGGGGCAGTACCTATCAGCTTCAATCTTTGATTCAGCTTTATCATTTAGCTCAGCTTGAGATTCTTATTTTTAGACTTGATTATCACTTAACAACAACGGTGTTGGTCTTGTCTTTTGATTCTTATCTCTTATTTTTAGACTTGATTATCACTTAACAGAAATGGTGTTAGTCTTCTCTTTCAGCTTATCTTTGTCAACTTTGTCCTGATGTGTTCCCATCCGTCAAACACACATCTGGGTTGTTTTGTGATCCCAAATCGATCTCACATTTCAATTCCATTCTTTGACTACATGTGATCCCAAATCAATCTCACATTAGTCAAAGAGGGGAAAATGTATGCACCCTACAATGGTCACCTAGACTTTGGGCCCCCATTCAACGATTTATCAATTTTCTGAATCAACATTTTCAACTTAATACCAATTTCCTTGATCAAATCCTATTTTATCATTTTTGATTATTCGCCTTGGGCTAACCATTTTATCCTAAGTCTTTATTTAATTAAAAGGAATATTTCCTCCCCTTTTATTAAATAAAAGCCCCACTCTTCCTCTTATCCTAAGTTGCACAAATAAAGCATTATTCTTAGGAGAAAAAGTATTTGTTTGTCTTATATGGACACAAAAGTCAACTCTTATTTTATCATTGGAGGATATTTGTGCACATGGATTGCTCCTCTTTTATGCTCCAGCATTGATTAAATCTTTTTCTTCTTAATCTCCATCATCCGTTGATTTTCGTTTCCTATAAAAGAAGAGCTCTCTTCTTCATTTTCATAAGCATCTTTTGAATACTAATGTTATGCTGTAGGTTTTCTACGTGACTTTGGAGCCTTTTAAGATTTGGAGCATTCTTAGCTTTTTCATTTACATAGTTGCATTATCATGGCATTCATAGCTTAGTTTCCTTTACGCCTTAGATTAATTCATCTAGCTTAACTAGGAAGGCTTTGTAATACTTGTTCTTTCATTTCCATAGCTTAAGCTTGCATACTTGCATATTCATCTTAATCTAGTTGCATTGCATTTCATTTTGATTCTTGAGGATATTGGAATTCTTGCCCTTGTCTTCCTTGAATCTCCCATTGTGTGGTTGACTAGCAAGGTCATAAGCTTTATAGCTCTAGCTGAGAGCAATCTTAAAATCCTTGCAACTCCATTCATAGGGAGCTCTAGGTCTCTTTCTAAGGTTTCCCATTCATGGATTCCCTTGGATGTAATGAATTAGAGAAGTGCACTATTTAGAGTACACAATGTCCTCCCCTCATGCATGACTTGTGCACAAAGTGGATTTTACAAAAGAAATCTCAAAGATTGAGTTAATGAAGCACTCTGGAACATATCTTGGTAAATAAATGCACAAAATCAGTTCATTGAAGGGTTTTTAGAAGCTTTTAAGCAAATACAAATGGTGGTTGCAAAGCCAAATTCTTATGAGATACGTGATTGCAAGATTTGTAGGAAGTGTATTTGTTGTGAGGCTTTTAGTTTGGAATGGATATGTACATGCATTAAATAATATGAAGGTTGACATGGATGCAATGTGTGAAATCTTATACAAAGCACCCAAGTTATTGAAGAATGCCATAAAGGGATGTCATTTCAAGGAATGATTTCAAAAAATTACAAGCTTTTCCAAAAAAAAAAAGGATTTGTTGAAAAGTTTTTAGAAACTTTCAAACAAATGCTTGGGAGCTACGAAGCCAATATCCTAATTGTTGTGAAAATTTTCTCCACTTGCATAGGCAAAAACCTTGGAATACATTAGAGAGTTGTTATCAGGGAACTTGCAATGTGGAAGTATATAGATAAAAATAAGTTTTAGTTATAGCAATCCTTGTGGACATGCATGTAAAATATGGAAAGACAAAGAAGGCATGTAAGTGGATGTAAACGACATGTGCTTGTAAATATGCGTGTGAAATTTGGAATCAAAGACAACACAACTAAAGTGTTTCACTGGGTCCCATAAAGAGATGTCATCTCAAGGAATGAAATGAAATGGTTGTAGAATAAGCACAAAATGGATGCATTTGAACAACCTTTCTTAACATGCAATACAATGTAATCATCAACCATAAATTCAAAATGTGCCACCTTTGCTTGCATCATCTTGGGTTGTAATAATAGGTGAGATTCGAAGGTTGCATATGGAAATTTATCAAAATATACTAGTATGGAAGGTTTTTCAGATATTACAGTTGGACAAGCTCTCGTAGACATGCATGCAAAGTGTAGAAGTGCAATCAAGACATGAAAAACTTCATAGACTAGAACTCACTATAAAAAGGTGTGAGTATGGGGGAATTTATGGTGGTCAAAGACTATCCTTTCAGATGAATCGTGTCATGATATGAACTCCAATCTATCATTATTCTGACTTGTAATTGAACAAAAATTCTAAAATCTATTATGTAAGTTGAAGTTATCACACTTAAGTGATATTTGGGAGATTGTTTTTGTGAGCTCATTTCAAGGCATGGTCAAATAAATAAGTTTAGTGATAAGAAAAAATGATTAAGTTTGTTAAAATTCATTGATTCCAAAGGTACAGATATTTCAGCATATAGCTACACTTCATAGTATATACTAAGAGTTGATGGTGAAGAATATTTTTTTGATAATCTCCAATGGCTAGACACCATGATGATCACAAGTACAAGTGAAGTAGATGGGGATAGAAAGTATCTAGGCATAATCCATGACCTGATTTTTCATCAATACATGCTTCAAATTTTCATTTTATAAAAGTGACCTATGTCACTTATTGTAACTAAAGTTAGCTTTATGGATTTATCATTATAAAATTTAGGTAAATCCTAACCTATTTTCAAAATATAGTTATTCTAAATTCTCATTTGGGAAGTTATTTCAAGTGACTATTTTAGTAAGTTTTCCTACATAGTTATTCTAAGTGGTTGTCTCAAGTAACTACTAGGTAGTTATCCTTAGTGGTTATCTTGGGTAGTTATTATGAGTACTTATCTAAAGTAACCATCTTAAGTAGTTGTATCATCTTAAAATGGAAGCACTTCCATGTTAAGAGTGTTTAGCCCTTCGATTAAGTGGTTTGGGGTCATATTGGAAGCCTTGGATTGATCTTTGCTTTGATCTGGCTTTCTCCCCACTTTCCACTTCTTTTCTTCTTCATTCTAGGTGAAATTAGGGTTAGGATCCTAAGGATTCTCCTTAATTCCCCTCTCCATGGCTCTATTTTCTAGGTAGGACTTATAAATAGGTCCTCCTAGCCTTCATCATAGTCATCATAGGATTTTGTGCCTATCCTTGGAATTTTGTCCTGCTTTGATATCATTTCTAGGTCTCCGGGCATCCCTAGGACCTCCTATCCTGATTCTGACTGGATCTGGGCCTAGGGTCAAATTCAAGGTTGATCCTGACTAGGTCAAGATCAAGGTCATACCTGACTAGGTTAGTTCCAACCTCAATTTTGCCCCCCCCTTTCAAATTTCCAAATTCCCTGATTTTTGGGTATCGGGTTTCGAGGATATTTATTTTCCCGCCTCCGGGTTGGCTATTTCAGGTTTTGAAATGGTAAATCCTCTAATTGCATTTAATATAGGTATATTTTCTAAAGGTTAGGACCTAATTGGGATTTCATTCTCCAAGGTGGCCCCTCTAGAGGATTGTGCCCTAGTTCACTATAAAAGGAGGTCTTCCTCTCTCATTTTTTCGTATCTCATCCTCAAGCAATTGCTCTCAAACTCTCAAGGTGATCAAGTAAGCATTCATTCAAGAATTCAAGTCCTCTTCTCCATCCAAGTTCTCCCTTGAAGATCAAGGATTCAAGCATTCAAGCCATTGAAGGGATTTGGTTCAAGCATTCAAGATTCATCATTCAAAAACCCTAGATCTAGCCATTATGATGGTGTGATCTTCCTTCAAGATCCTTTTGTTCATCTTCAAGATCCATTCATTCTTCTATCAAGGTGGATTCTAAGCATACAATCATGGAGGTTTGATTTGCATTTGTTGATGTTGTGTTCAAGCTTTCATATCAATATACTTGTTTACATTCAAACTACAATTGCATATCTATCGAATTGCATAGCTTCATTGTTAGATCCATTTCTACTACTTGCTAGCATTCTTATTTCAATTTCAATATTAAGGTTAATTCCAAACCAGGGTTTGACCAAGGCAAACCCCTCAAAAGAACAACAAAAATCCTCTTTTTCTTGTAGGTATAGGTTTGGGATTTCAGATCTGAGAGCGGATTTGGATACCCTTTTTGATGAAATTCTAAGATCTACAAACAAAATCAGAATCAACCTTCAAATAAAGAATCTAGCCTTTGACTTTTTATGAGGGTCAAAGTCGACCTGAGCTCATCTTGGAAAAAGATTTTTGGGTTTTCTCCATCTCGGCATTTCCAGTCTGAAACAGGTTGCAAAATTTGCCCAAAAGTACACACAGACATCATAATTTGGCATTTTTTAGATTTTCCCTTATTTGAGGTTAGTATTTGCATTTCAATTACTTCAAATTCTAAACACTTCTATTCTACCATAAAGGAAATATTGAGTTTTTCTCTCTCTTTCATATTATCCATAGATTGATTCAATTGTGCATTAACCTTTTGGTTGATCAAATTAGATCTCTCCTTTGGGAATTTGGATTTAGGAGTGGATCTCATATTTCCCCTACATTTCACACATTTACACATTTCAATAGTGGTGAAGCCATTTTACCACTATTCATTTTGGTGAACCCGACAAACTTACTCTCTTTCTTTTTGGTGTTAGATTGCCTTTTAGATTAGGATTAGTTCAAAAATACAAAAAAAAAAACTATATATTCAATAAAATCCAAAAATATTTCTTGCATTTCATTTTCTATGGCGATTATTAAGATGCTTTGGTGTGTAGTTATGTTCTTCATTAGTCTTCTTTTAGCATCTCTTTATAATACCTATGATGTTTATGAGAGTATCATTCACTTCATTATGTTGATGACCCTTCACTTTGCTCTTGCTTATTCTTTTGTGAAGTTGACCGACACTAGTCTACCTACATTTAAAACCTTCATTAGAGATTTATGTGGTAGCCTTATTAATCTTTTGGATTATGTGAAGAATTTGGTAGATGATACACCATCTCCTAATCTTCCTAATCCTAATCCTATCAATCCTAATCTTAATCCTATCGATCCTAATCCTAATCTTCCTAATCTGAATCCAATACCTAATTCTCCATCTGTTAATCCTCATTCTTCCCGTACTTATGATGGGATTCAATCTATAGTTCAGGATGCAGATGTGCAAGATTTCTTTGATTTACCTTCTCCTCCGATTCATGATAATATTAAAGGAAATCTTAAAGAAACTTATTCAAAACCTATTATCCCACCTTATACAACCTTTACTCATGAACATGATAAGCAATCACCTCCTGTAGAAGCTTTACATAATATGTATACTACTAGATATAATATGGTGACTAAACAAGGTTATAAAGGTTTAGGGCTTGGAGTTAATGAGCATGGTATTATATTTCTAGTTCATATACCCCCTAAACTGAATATGTATGGTGTTGGGTGTTCAAAATCTCAAGTTAAGGTAGGTGATGCTAAACATCATCCTCCCCTCCCTAGACCTATCTTAGATAACCCTAATACTTGTCAAGAAGTGGCTAAGAAGGTATATTTTGAGCTAATTAATTCCAAGAAAGAAATCTTTAGACCTATGTTGATCGATGTTTTACACAAATACAAATGTCCTTTTCATTATAGTAACAAACATTTACTTGCTGATTGTAAATATTTCAAGTTATATGTTAGAGAAAGAGCTACTTTAGGAATTATATCTCACTCTCGTGCAATTTTACAATTCCTTCATAATTTTGATATAGGGGATTCCCCTCCTTTAGATATAATGTGGATGTTCTTTCCCTCTTGTCTCATGACTAGGGGGCAAGAGGTGTATCTTCATCCAGTCTCCTAGAATCCATTAGGTCTTTTATTGGGGCTTAATTGGTATTCTTTCTCTCCTACTTTTCTATGGTTTTGCATTATGTTTTTAATCATGCATAAAATCTTTCAAGATATCTTTTCTAAGACATTTTTTTTGTGAAGGTATCCCTTGTCTCTATCTCTGGGGGGCAAGGTACCTCTTTCTTTCTCTTTGTCTAGGGAGCTGCTTTCCTTTAGCTTAGTGGTATTTGTTTATATTGCAATATTATTTCAACATATTGACAAATGTTTTGACTATGGATAACCTTCTTATATGAGAATTTGTTGTCCTAAGTCATCACTTCTTCTCTATTTTGCAAATTATGTTCTCTATAAACTCTCAACCTTGCTTTGGTGTTAGAGTTGTTTCCCTCATTCCAAAGATTCATCTTCCTCTTATTTGCATGGGGCTTGATGATTGAATCTTTGTTCCCACTATTGAAAGATGATATTTTATCTAAAGCACTCCTCTTTGGTGGGGGGTCTTGTTGATAAGATCTCTTTCTTTGAGGATCCTTTTCCATGAGTGACATATCCTTTTCACGATTATCTATATTCTTGGATGTAGGGGTCAGTATCCCTCGCTCAAGATATGGTGTACATTGTTGTAAACATGATATCTCCTTGCCTTGTGAAGTAGGTATCCTCTTTCATCTTTGTTCCTACACTTGGGGGGCAAGGATGCTATCTCCTTCTATCTTTCTAGGATTCACCTCTTTCCTTGGGTAAGTAGTATTTATCTATTATGTGATATTCAATCATACATGAAAATTTTGGTTTGCATTGAGGATCTTTGTCCTTGATCATAACCTATTTTATTGTTTGACATTGGGTTTTCATGGTGGATATATCTCTCACCCTGGAAACTGAACAATTTGCTATCCCTCATAAGGGTTACTTTCTTTTCTCTTCTTGCATGATATCTCTTTACATTCATCCCTTCCTTGGCCTCATAGGAGTTGTGACCTTCTTGACTTGGACTGGGTATTGTTTGTGGATATTGTCTTGATGCTGAGGAAGGCTTTATCCTTGTTCTTTTCTTTCTGTAACATGTCAAAATAGTATGTTCTTTTCCATATTAAGGAGGGGGTCATATATAGGGCCTCCCTTGTACTATAGTTTTTTATTTTCACATGCTAAATCTTGCAAGGTAATGCACATAAGTTTCTAAATCCTAAAAAGACAAGCATTTATATGCTAAATCTTCCGATGGTAACACACATAAGTTGCTAATTCCTGAGGAGACACACATTTTTCAAATTTTTCAATATGCTAAATCCTCTGAGCGTAATGCACATAAGTTTCTAAATCCTGAAGGGACATGCATTTCCAATTTCAAATATGCTAAATCTTGGAAGGTAACACACATAAGTTGCTAAATCCTGAAAAGACACGCACCTATATGCTAAATCTTCCAAAGGTAATGCACATAAGTTGCTAAATCCTGAGGAGACATGCATTTTATATTCATAGTGATATAGGAAGGTGGATCTATGAGTATTTCAGAAGCTATCAATTGCAAGCATAGTTTATGGGTGAACCTATTTGGCTCTCCCTCCAGGGTGATTCATGGTAAGGTGGGCATCTTACTAGGTGAGGTAATCACTCTTTTCCCTCTCTCTCTTTTCTCTTTCATGCTAGTAGGACTAGATCATGAAGCTATGTTGTTTATAGTGTTGTTCTTGTCTTTCTTATGTAAACATTTATGTTTTTATGATAGCTTTCCAAATATGATATTAGTATGAGAAATATTTCTTAGCGAGGTTTCTTATGCTAATTGATTTGGATTATTTAGTACTAACCCTTGTTCTTTTGGTTTTCTCTTTTAGCACCCTCGTGCGTGTATGTTGAGTTAGAATCCTTAGTCTAGGGGCTTATGTCCTAAGCTAAGTGTTATTTTAGCTTTTTGTGAATCCACTTGGATCTCCTCTTTCCTCTCCTTTACCAAGAGTTTGCATCGAGTCCATACTCTTGCTAAAGTGGGGGCTTAATGTATCATCTTAAAATGGAAGCACTTCCATGTGAAGAGTATTTAGCCCTTTGAGTAAGTGGTTTGGGGTCATATTGGATGCCTTGGATTGATCTTTTCTTTGATCTAGCTTTCTCCCCGCTTTCCACTTCTTTTCTTCTTCATTCTGGGTGAAATTAGGGTTAGGATCCCAAGTATTCTCCTTAATTCCCCTCTCCATGGCTCTATTTTCTAGGTAGGACTTAGAAATAGGTCATCCCAGCCTTCATCATAGTCATCATAGGATTTTGTGCCTATCCCTAGCATTCTATCTTGCTTTGATATCATTTCTAGGTCTCTGTGCATCCCCAGGACCTCCTGTCCTGATTTTGACTGGATCTGGGCCCAAGGCCAAATTCACGGTTGATCCTGACTAGGTCAGGATCAAGCCCAAACCTAAAAAGGTCAGGATCAAGGTCATACCTGACTAGGTCAGCCCAAACCTCAATTTTACCCCCCTCTTTCAAATTTCCAAATTCCCTAATTTCCAGGTATCGGGTTTCAAGGATATTTATTTTCCCGCCTTCGGGTTGGCTATTTTGGGTTTTAAAATGGTAAATCCTCTAATTGCATTTAATCTAGGTATATTTTCTAAAGGTTAGGACCTAATTGAGATTTAATTCTCCAAGGTGGCCCCTCTAGAGGATTGTGCCCTAGTTCACTATAAAAGGAGGCCTTCCTCTCTCATTTTTTCATATCTCATCCTCAAGCAATTGCTCTCAAACTCTCAAGGTGATCAAGAAAGAATTCATTCAAGAATTCAAGTTCTCTTCTCCATCCTATTTCTCCCTTGAAGATCAAGGATTCAAGCATTCAAGATTCATCATTCAAAAACCCTAGATCTAGCCATTATGATGGTGTGATCTTCCTTCAAGATCCTTTTGTTCATCTTCAAGATCCATTCATTCTTCTATCAAAGTGGATTCTAAGCATAAAATCATGGAGGTTTGATTTACATTTGTTGATGTTGTGTTCAAGCTTTCATATCAATATACTTGTTTACATTCAATATACAATTGCATATCTATCAAATTGCATAGCTTCATTGTTAGATCCATTTCTACTACTTGCTAGCATTCTTATTTCAATTTCAATATTAAGGTTAATTCCAAACTGGGGTTTGACCAAGGCAAACCCCTCAAACAAACAACAAAAATCCTTTTTTTCTTGCAAGTACAGGTGCGGGATTTTAGATTTGATAGCGGATTTGGATACCCTTTTCGATGAAATTCTGAGATCTGTGAACAAAATTAGAATCGACCTTCAAATAAAGAATCTATCCTTTGACTTTTTATGAGGGTCAAAGTCGACCTGAGCTCATCTTGGAAAAATATTTCTAGGTTTTCTCCGTCTCAACATTTCCAATCTGGAACAGGTTGCAGATTTGTCTGAAAGTACACACAGACATCAGAATTTGGCATTTTCCAAATTTGCCCTTATTTGAGGTTAGTATTTGCATTTCAATTACTTCAAATTCTAAACACTTATATTCTACCATAAAGGAAATATTGAGTTTTTCTCTCTCTTTAATATTCTCCATAGATTGATTCAATTGTGCATTAACCTTTTGGTTGATCAAATTGGATCTCTCCTTTGGGAATTTGGATTTACGAGTGGATCTCATATTTCCCCCACATTTCACACATTTACACATTTCAATAATGGTGAAGCCATTTTACCACTATTCATTTTGGTGAACCCGACAAGCTTACTCTCTTTCTTTTTGGTGTTAGATTTCCTTTTAGATTAGGTTTAGTTCAAAAATACAAAAAAAAAATCTATATATTCAATAAAATCCAAAAATATTTCTTGCATTTCATTTTCTATGGTGATTATTAAGATGCTTTGGTGTGCAGTTATGTTCTTCATTAGTCTTCTTTTAGCATCTCTTTATAATACCTATGATGTTTATGAGAGTATCATTTACTTCATTATGTTGATGACCCTTCACTTTGCTCTTGCTTATGCTTTTGTGAAGTTGACTGACACTAGTCTGCCTACATTTAAAACCTTCATTAGATATTTATGTGGTAGCCTTATTAATCTTTTGGATTATGTGAAGAATTTGGTAGATGATACACCATCTCCTAATCTTCCTAATCCTAATCTCCCTAATCCTAATCCTATCAATCCTAATCTTTATCCTATCAATCCTAATCCTAATCTTCCTAAATCTGATACCTAATTCTCCATATGTTCATCCTCGCTCTTCCCGTACTTATGATGGGATTCAAGCTATAGTTCAGGATGCAAATATGCAAGATTTCTTTGATTTACCTTCTCCTCCGATTCATGATGATATTAAAGGAAAGGGTAAAGAAACTTCTTCAAAACCTATTATCCCACCTTATACAACCTTTACTCATGAACATGATAAGCAATCACCTCTTGTAGAAGCTTTACATAATATGTATATTATTGGATATAATATGGTGACTAAACAAGGTTATAAAGGTTTAGGGCTTGGAGTTAATAAGCATGGTATTAGATTTCTAGTTCATATACCCCCTAAACCAAATATGTATAGTGTTGGGTGTTTAAAATCTCAAGTTAAGGTAGGTGATGCTAAACATCATCCTCCCCTCCCCACACCTATCTTAGATAACCCTAATACTCATCAAGAAGTGGCTAAGAAGGTATATGTTGAGCTAATTAATTCCAAGAAGGAAATCTTTAGACCTATGCCGATCGATGTTTTACACAAATAAAAATGTCCCTTTCATTATAGTAACAAACATTTACTTGCTGATTGTAAATATTTCAAGTTATATGTTAGAGAAAGAGCTTCTTTAGGAATTACATCTCACTCTCGTGCAGTTTTACAATTCCTTCATAATTTTGATAGAGGGGATTCCCCTCCTTTAGATATAATGTAGATGTTCTTTCCCTCTTGTCTCATGACTAAGAGGCAAGAGGTGTATCTTCATCCAATCTCCTAGAATCCATTAGGTCTTTTATTGGGGCTTAATTGGTATTCTTTCTCTCCTACTTTTCTATGGTTTTGCATTATGTTTTTAATCATCCATAGAATATTTCAAGATATCTCTTTCTAAGACATTTGTTTTGTGAAGGTATCCCTTGTCTCTATCTTTGGGGGGCAAGGTACCTCTTTCTTTCTCTTTGTCTAGGGAGCTGCTTTCCTTTAGCTTAGTGGTATTTGTTTATATTGCAATATTATTTCAACATATTGACAGATGTTTTTACTATGGATAACCTTCTTATATGAAAATTTGTTTTCCTAAGTCGTCACTTCTTCTCTATTTTGCAAATTATGTTCTTTATAAACTCTCACCCTTGCTTTGGTGTTAGAGTTGTTTCCCTCGTTCCAAAGATTCCTCTCCCTCTTGTTTACAGGGGGCTTGATGATTGAATCTTTGTTCCCACTATTGAAAGATGATATTTTATCTACAGCACTCCTCTTTGGTGGGGGGTCTTGTTGATAAGATCTCTTTCTTTGAGGATCCTTTTCCATGAGTGACATATCCTTTTCACGATTATCTATATTCTTGGATGTAGGGGTCAGTATCCCTCACTCAAGATATGGTGTACATTGTGGTAAATAGGATATCTCCTTGCCTTGTGAAGTAGGTATCCTCTTTCATCTTTGTTCCTACAGTTGGGGGCCAAGGATGCTATCTCCTTCTGTCTTTCTAGGATTCACCTCTTTCCTTGGGTAAGCAGTATTTATCTATTATGTGATATTCAATCATACATGAAAATTTTGGTTTGCATTGAGGATCTTTGTCCTTGATCATAACCTATTTTATTGTTTTACATTGGGTTTCCATGGTGGATATATCTCTCACCCTAAAAATTGAACAGTGTGCTATCCCTCATAAGGGTTACTTTCTTTTCACTTCTTGCATGATATCTCTTTACATTCGTCCCTTCCATGGCCACATAGGAGCTGTGACCTTCGTAGCTTGGACTGGGTGTTGTTTGTGGATATTGTCTTGATGTTGAGGAAGGTTTTATCCTTGTTCTTTTCTTTCCTTAACATGTTAAAATAGTATGTGTTTTTCCATATTAAGGAGGGGGGCATATATAGGGCCTCCCTTGTACTATAGTTTTTTATTTTTACATGCTAAATCTTGGAAGGTAATGCACATAAGTTACTAAACCCTAAAAAGATATGCATTTATATGCTAAATCTTCTGATGGTAATGCACATAAGTTTCTAAATCCTAAGGAGACACGCATTTTTCAAAATTTTCAATATGCTAAATCTTCTGAAGGTAATGCACATAAGTTGCTAAATCTTGAAGGGACATGCATTTCCAATTTCAAATATGCTAAATCTTGGAAGGTAACGCACATAAGTTGCTCAATCTTGAAAAGACACGCACCTATATGCTAAATCTTCTGAAGGTAACACAGGAGACAAACATTTTATATTCATAGTGATACAGGAAGGTGGATCTATGAGTATTCCAGAAGCTGTCAGAAGACACATTACAATTGCAAGCATAGTTTATGGGTGAACCTTTTGGGCTCTCCCTCCAGGGTGATTCATGGTAAGGTGGGCATCTTACTAGGCAAGGTAATCACTCTTTTCCCTCTCTCTCTTTTCACTTCCATGCTAGTAGGACTAGATCATGAAGCTATGTTGTTTACAGTGTTGTTCTTGTCTTTCTTATGTAAACATTTATGCTTTTATGATAGCTTTCCAAATATGATATTAGTATGAGAAATATTTCTTAGCGAGGTTTCTTATGCTAATTGATTTGGGTTATTTAGTACTAACCCTTGTTCTTTTAGTTTTCTCTTTTCACACCCTCATGCATGTATGTTGAGTTAGAATCCTTAGTCTAGGGGCTTGTGTCCTGAGCTAAGTGTTATTTTATCTTGTTGTGAATCCACTTGGATCTCCTCTTTCCTCTCCTTTACCAAGAGTTTGCATCGAGTCCATACTCTTGCTAAAGTGGGGGCTTAATGTATCATCTTAAAATGGAATCACTTCCATGTGAAGAGTGTTTATCCCTTTGAGTAAGTGGTTTGGGGTCATATTGGATGCCTTGGATTGATCTTTTCTTTGATCTAGCTTTCTCCTCGCTTTCCACTTCTTTTCTTCTTCATTCTAGGTGAAATTAGGGTTAGGATCCCAAGGATTCTCCTTAATTACCCTCTCCATTGCTCTATTTTCTAGGTAGGACTTAGAAATAGGTCATCCTAGCCTTCATCATAGTCATCATAGGATTTTGTGCCTATCCTTGGCATTCTGTCCTGCTTTGATATCATTTCTAGGTCTCTGGGCATCCCCAGGACCTTCTGTCCTGATTCTGACTGGATCTGGGCCTAGGGTCAAATTTGAGGTTGATCCTTACTAGGTCAGGATTGAGGTCATACCTGACTAGGTCAGCCCCAACCTCAATTTTTCCCCCCTCTTTCAAATTTCCAAATTCCTTGATTTTCGGGTATCGAGTTTCAGGGATATTTATTTTCCAGGCTCTGGGTTGGTTATTTCGGGTTTCAAAATGGTAAATCCTCTAATTGCATTTAATCTAGGTATATTTTCTAAAGGTTATGACCTAATTGGGGTTTAATTCTCCAAGGTGGCCCCTCTAGAGGATTGTGCCCTAGTTCACTATAAAAGGAGGCCTTCCTCTCTCATCCTCAAGCAATTGCTCTCAAACTCTCAAGGTGATCAAGAAAGAATTCATTCAAGCATTCAAGTTCTCTTCTCCATCCAAGTTCTCCCTTGAAGATCAAGGATTCAAGCATTCAAGCCATTGAAGGGATTTGGGTCAAGCATTCAAGATTCATCATTCAAAAACCCTAGATCTAGCCATTATGATGGTGTGATCTTCCTTCAAGATCCTTTTGTTCATCTTCAAGATCCATTCATTCTTCTATCAAGGTGGATTCTAAGCATACAATCATGGAGGTTTGATTTCCATTTTTTGATGTTGTGTTCAATCTTTCATATCAATATACTTGTTTACATTCAAAATACAATTGCATATCTATCGAATCGCATAGCTTCATTGTTAGATCCATTTCTACTACTTGCTAGCATTCTTATTTCAATTTCAATATTAAGGTTAATTCCAAACCGGGGTTTGACCAAGGTAAACCCCTCAAACAAACAACAAAAATCCTCTTTTTCTTGTAGGTACAGGTGGAGGATTTTGGATCTAAAAGTGGATTGTTAGAATAACTGAGAAGGGGGAAAATCAGTTATCCAGTGTCCCAAAACAAAATGTATAATCCAAAACAAATTCTTCAACTTTTGCTACTCGGTAAACATAAAATACTTTCACTGTCTGTGTTTTTACTGATTGTCAGTTTAAAACTTACAGTAGTTACCGATCAAATCTAACATGTAATATGCAAAGTATGATAACAAACAAATATCACAATCAACACATAACATGAGATTTAACGTGGAAACCCTATGAAGGGAATAACCACTTGGGACCAACAACCCAAAATTTTCACTCTTGTAAAGTGAGGTCGATGAAGACCCAACCCTGTTAAAGGTTTACAAACACACTATTAGGTGTGACCTTTTTAGAGGATTTTAGACCAAAAGTTATCATCCAACTAGCAATCACTCTAGGGTTGACAGGATAACAATGTTCACTCTATGAATGAAACATCAAAAAGACTTTCTTAGTCCACTTAGTTAAGAGATTTGACTATGTACAATGGTTAAATATGTCACAGTAGATGATCTACCTTGAAACAACTTCAATTGTAGTTTACAGATCAATGTTCAGCTCATTCAAATCTTTCTGATCAATATATCACTTCAAATTCAATACTATATCAACTTACTATCTGTCGGTAATTACTCTCCGTAGCTTGATAATTGTTCTGCAGTTCGGTTCTCACTAACTAGTATGATCAGAATGCATGAAAACTCCTTCACGCGATAATTCTACAGTATCTTCTTCCTCCGGTGTCTCTCAACAATGAAACCAATGTCTCTTATATAGACAAGTAAATCATTTTCTTTTTGTCCATTAGATTTTGCCTCTTAATCTTATTCATTGATTTTGCTTCTCTAACCTTCTTCGACTAATGTGTCAGTAACATGTTTCAATCTTCTCCATTAGATCTTTCTTAAATTATGTTAGCTGTACATCTTCATAACAAACCTTATATGTTACCTTGATTTCATACACTTTACAGCTCATCACTTTATCAGCTAAACTGATCATTTAATTCCTTTCTATTTTGCTCAGTTAACAAAGAAATGCATCGGTGAACACAAGCTCGGTTAACACTATGCTCGGTATACACTACACTCCATCGGTGTATACTAGAATGCTTCATTTACCGACAACACTGCTTTGTGTCTTTCAACTTTGTTCTTCATCATAGATGAATGCAACATAATAAAGTTGATATCAACAAGTTACTCAGTGTATTCCTTATCCTGATCTGATATATACATCTTCCTCATGTAGATATTTATGTTCTTCATCTCTTTCACCTTTCTTCAGATGTGTCAGTATAGTAACTTACAAGATAAGTACTGTCAAGCTAGTTGACATCAATGACAAAATAATACTGATTTAATCATCTTGCATATCTAATCAACAACTCCTCAGTGATCTTTAATCACAGATTCTTCATTCAGTGTTCTAAATCAGTTGTAGTTCATCAATCTCTCCCTTTGGCATTGATGGCAACTCAAGTAATATGAAGTGTACCATACACATACCAAACATGTGTTCTACAAATCTATAAACAAATGCTTTTCTAAGCTCATACAACATTAATATGTTTAATCACTACGTTACTAAACAACATTATCAATGCAACTTTGACATTCTACAAATATGATCTTTTCAACACTCAGATTCCTTCTTCTATTCTCAATAACTAATCTTGAGTGTTCTGTTTCTTTCAGATTATCTCTCCCTTAGATATTTCTTCATCAGTGTATATTGTTTCATATTATTTATCTCTCCCTTTGACAATGATGCCAAAGAAATAAATAAATAATTAGCTTTGTAGTAGCTAAGTAACTCTCTGTTGTCCAATACATTCTCTGTATCTCTGTATACTGATATCCCAATCTGTTTCAGTTCTTCAAACTTAAGCACAACCTTGAACATTATCCAAAGTGTGAACTATGTTGCATCAACATGTGTGATCTTCTAATAAGTGTTAGCTAATGCAACATCCAGATCACATTAAGGACCGATAGACAGGGGACGGACCCCAAGTCTAGTCCTCAAATATTCAAATGTGTCCTTTGGTAGAGGCATTGTAAAGATATCTACAAGTTGTTATCTAGATGTAACAAATTCTAACTTCACTTACTTCTCTTTCGCTTGTTCTCTTAAGTAGTGATACTTAATTGATATATGCTTTGTCTTAGAGTGCATCATTGGATTCTTTGAAATATTGATAGCACTTGTGTTGTCACAGTATATAATCACTAAGTTAATGATTACCTCATTCATTTCTTCCAACACTTGCTTGAAATATGCAATGTTTGAGCAATTAGTAGCAGTAAAAACATACTCTGCTTCAGCTATAGACTGAGAAATACAAGCCTTCTTTTTACTTGTCTAGGTTACAATTCTTTCACCAAAGAAGAATGCTCCTCCGGTGGTGCTTTTCTATCATCCACATTTCCAGCCCAATCAGCATCAGAATAGACCATCAATTCAAACTTTCCTTCCTTAGGATACCATAAACCATAATCCTCTATCTTTTTTAGGTATCTTAAGATCCTTTTAGTAGCAATCATGTGTGATTCTCTAGGATTAGAAGAAAATCTAGCAAGAATTCTCACATGTGCTATATCTGGTCTACTATGAACTACATACATTAGCTTACCAATCATGAATTGGTAAAGTGTCTGGTTTACCTCTGTAGTTTCATCTTCCTTAGTCAGTTTATATCTAGTAGCCATCGGTGTTCCCACAGGTTTAGCATCTACCATGCCAAATGTCTTCAAGACTTCTTTTATGTACTTGGAGTGTGTGATGAATATCCCATCACTCTGCTGAATCACTTGTAATCCTAGAAAGAATTTAATCTCTCTGAACATAGACATTTCAAACTCATTCCTCATGTCATCAGCAAAAGATTTACATACATGATCTTGACCTCCAAAAATAATATCATCAACAAAAATTTCAGCAATAAGAATAGTGTCATCAGTATCACCTTTCATGTACAAATTATTGTTTTCACTAGTTCTTACAAATCCAATACTTAACAAGTAAGTATGCAACCTTTCATACCAAGCTCTCAGTGCTTGCTTCAAACCATATAAAGCTTTGTGTAATCTACATACCATGTTTCTATTGTCTGGATCAATGAATCCTTCAGGTTGTTCTATGTAGACCTCTTCTTCAAGTATACCATTCAAAAATGTTGACTTCACATCCATTTGATAAACCTTAAATTTCTTGTGTGCAACATATGCAAGTAGCATTCTAACTCCTTCCAATCTAGAAATAGGTGCAAATGTCTCACCATAGTCAATTCCTTCTTCCTGTGCATATCCCTTGCATACCAATCTTGCTTTATTTCTTGTCACTTCACCATTTTCATTCAGTTTATTCCTGAATATCCATTTAGTACCGATAACATTTTTATCTTTAGGTTGGGGTACTAAGGACCAAGTTTTTTTCTTCTCTATTTGTTATATTTCCTCTTTCATTGCATTAACCCATTCTTCATTCTCTAATGCAACTTTCACATTTTTTGGTTCAAATTCACAAACTAGAAATGTACCTTGTCTTGCTTCACTTCTTGTCTGCATGCCAGCTTGTTTGTCTCCAATAATTTGTGTCTCAGGATGATGTCTTCTGAAAAAACTAGCCAGTACTCGATTTCTCCTTTCTTGTTCATCCTGTTCAGGTTCATGTGCTTGCTCAGTAGCTTCATCTTGTTCATCAGTTTCCCTTTCCTATTCCTCAGGATTATTTTCCTGTTGACCGGTTATCATAGGTTGTGACTTTGGTAGATAGTCAGGAAGTTCAATGTAAGTGAATCTACCATAGTCTTCTGGTTCCTTTCTTTCCTCTGTGTTCTTGTCATCAAAATCAACATAGACATTAGTACTTTCAATTATCTTATTTATAACCTTATTCAAACATTGTATGCTTTACTCTTAGTAGAATATCCTAAGAATATTCCTTCATCACCTTTAGAATAAAATTTCCCATTCCTCTCATCTTTCAGAATAAAACATTTGCTTCCAAAAATCTTGAAATAACTTATAGTAGGTTTGTGTCCAAACCATAGCTCATAAGGTGTCTGGTTGGTGTCCTTCTTCAGTTGTACTCGGTTAAGCACATATATAGCTATACTGACAGCTTCCCTCTAGTATGTCTAAGAAATAATCTTTTGCAGCATTAGTGTCCTTGCACAGTCAATGATTGACATGTTCCTTCTTTCAGCAATCCCATTCTATTGAGGTGTTCTCGGTGCAGAGACCTGTCTTTTGATACCATGCTCATTACATAAATTAGTAAATTCATCAGAGATAAATTCACCTCCTCTATCAGATCTTAAGCATTTTAACTCTTTTCCAATCTCTTTTTCTACCTTTGCCTTATACCACTTAAACATCTTAAATGCTTTAGATTTTTCTTTTAAGAACATAACTGTCATCAGTCTAGTAGAGTTATCAACAAAAAGAATAAAGTATCTATTAACATAATAACTTTGAGTTCTCATAGGACCACATAGGTCGGTATGAACCAACTCAAGTATCTTCTTTGTTGAGTATTCTTTGCTTTTAAAACTAGACTTAGTCATCTTAGCTTTCTGACATTCATGACACATTGCATGATCTGGTTTTGATAAGTCAAGCAACCCTCTAACTCTTTTCCTCTTACTAATCTTGATCATGTTATCAAAGTTCACATGGCATAACCTTTTATGCCACAACCATGCATCTTCATCCTTCATTAATAAACAAGAAGACTGATCAATATCAAGATAAAATAAATTACCTCTAGATTGTGTACTGGTTCTGACAAGTCTTCCTCCATCATCATAGATTCTTAGCTTTCTTCTCTCAAAAGCAAGTTGGTGGCCTGAGTTATTTAGTTGTACCACACTTAAAAAATTATAGTTTATTCCATCTACCCAGTATGCATTTTCACATTTTATTCTATCATTAATCATCAGTGAACCTTTAACTCTTACTATACAGGGTGCACCATTTCCCATCCTTACAGATCATCCATCATATTCATCAAGTAGATCAAATTTCTCTATATCACCAATCATATGATGTGTATAGCCACTGTCTATGATCCATGTCTACTTACTTTAGAGATTAGTGTTGTTTCTTCATGTTTCTCTTCTTCCTCTGAATCATCTTTCATAGCAACAAATACTAGTTCTACATCATCATCAGTGTCAGATTCAGATTCAATTCTTCAGCTATGTAACATACCTTTTTCCCTTTGTCATATTTATCTCGGTAATCTCTATTATTGTGTTGGTAGCCTCTATTGACTCTTCTCCCATAGCTTCCTTCGGATCGATCTTTGGATCTATCATCATCTTTCTTATTCAGACATCTAGCAACGATGTGGCCAACTTCTTTATAGTTAAAACATGCCAAAGGTAGCTTACCTCTATACCTTCCTTCACCCTTGGGTAATCTTCTGGCCATAAGAGCTTCAAGCTCATCAAATTCATCATCGGTACCACTATCACTATCATTATGCTTACTATTCCCGCTACTAGACTTACCAATCTTCAAAGAGGACATGAAAGTGGATTCAACAAAAGGTACAAAATTGTTGTCAAAGTTTTTTAATTCAAAGGTTGTAAGTTTACCGATTAGTGTGTCAAGAGTAAGGTTAGATGTAGCCCTTGTTTCATGAATTGCAGAGATCCCGATCGCATAAACTGGCAGCAAAGTTTTGAGAATCTTGCTTATCACTGTTTCATCCTCAATAACTCCATCAGATGCTCTAATAGCATGTACTACTTCTTTTTGTTTGTTTGTGTATTGCACAATGTTCTCACCTTATTTCATCTTCATATCATCAAATCAACCTCTTAATATTTTTGCTCTAGCTCTCTTAACATTCTCATCTCCACTGTATATTTGAGTCAGTTTATCACACATGGCTTTGGCAGTTGTGCATCCCTTAATGTCTTCAAATTTGGCATCGGTACAGGTAGCAAAAAGTTCCATCATATTAATATTGTGTTCATGCCTGTCCTTTAGTTGATCAAGTGTCAGGGGACTTGGTGTCGGTTCAATGTAGCCATTCTCCATCAGTTCTAGTGCAGAATTCTCAATTCTAGATATGTGCAACTTCATCTAGCTTTGCCATACTGCGAAGTTCTCTTTGTTTAGCTTTGGCACTTCCCTCTTATACATCTTGAGACCTTTTTGTTGGAGTCCTTAAAACTCTATTCTAAGCAACCATAGCTCTGATACCAATTGTTAGAATAACTAAGAGGGGGGTGAATTAGTTATCCAATGTCCCAAAACAAAATGTATAATCCAAAACAAATTCTTCAACTTCTGCTACTCAGTAAACATAAAATACTTTCACTATCTGTATTTTTACTGATTGTCAGTTTAAAACTTATAGTAGTTACCAATCAAATCTAACATGTAATATGAAAAGTATGATAACAAACAAATATCACAATCAACACATAACACAAGAGATTTAATGTGGAAACCCTGTGAAGGGAAAAACCACCTAAGACTAGCAACCCAAAATGTTCACTCTTCTGAAGTGAGGTTGGTGAAGACCCAGCCTTGTTAAAGGTTTACAAACACACTGTTAGGTGTGACCTTGTTAGAGGATTTTAGACCAGAAGTTATCGTCCAACTAGTAGTCACTCTAGGGTTGACATGATAACAATGTTCACTCTATGAATGAAACATCAAAAAGACTTTCTTAGTCCACTCGGTTAAGAGATTTGACTATGTACACTGGTTAAATATGTGACAGTAGATGATCTACCTTGAAACAACTTCAATTACAGTTTATAGATCAATGTTCAGCTCATTCAAATCTTTCTGATCAATATATCACTTCAGATTCAATACTATATCAACTTACTGTCCATCGGTAATTACTCTTTGTAGCTCAATAATTATTTTACAGTTCGGTTCTCACTAACCAGTATGATCAGAATGCATGAAAACTCCTTCAGGTGATAATTTTGTAGTATCTTCTTCCTCTGGCGTCTCTCAACAATGAAACCAATGTCTCTTATATACACCACGCTCGGTATACACTACACTCCATCGATGTATACTAGAATGCTTCATTTATCGACAACACTGCTTTGTGTCTTTCAGCTCTTTTCTTCATCATAGATGAATGCAACATAATAATGTTGATATCATCAAGTCATAGACTCATCAACAAGTTACTCAGTGTATTCCTTATCCTCATCTAATATATACATCTTCCTCATGTAGATATTTATGTTCTTCATCTCTTTCACCTTTCTTCAGATGTGTTAGTATAGTAACTTACAAGATAAGTACTATCAAGCTAGTTGACATCAATGACAACATAATACTGATTCAATCAGCTTGCATATCTAATTAGCAACTCCTCAGTGATCTTAAATCATAGATTCTTCATTCAATTTTCTAAATCAATTGTAGTTCATCAATGGATTTGGATACCCTTTTCAGTGAACTCCTGAGATCTGCAAACAAAATCAGAATCGACCTTCAAATAAAGAATCTAGCCTTTGACCTTTTATGAGGGTCAAAGTCGACTTAAGCACATATTGGAAAAAGATTTCTAGGTTTTCTCCATCTCAGCATTTCCAGTCCAAAAAAGGTTGCAAATTTTCCTGAAAGTACACACAGACATCATAATTTGGCATTTTCTAGATTTTCCCTAATTTGGGGTTAGTATTTTCATTTCAATTACTTCAAATTCTAAACACTTCTATTCTACCATAAAGGAAATATTGAGTTTTTCTCTCTCTTTCATATTCTCCATAGATTGATTCAATTATGCATTAACCTTTTGGTTGATCAAATTGGATCTCTCCTTTGGGAATTTGGATTTAGGAGTGGATCTCATATTTCCCCAACATTTCACACATTTACACATTTCAATAGTGGTGAAGCCATTTTACCACTATTCAGTAGTTATCCTAAGTAGTTACATGACATGGTTAGGAAGTTATTCTAAGTGGTTACACCACTCATGTTTGTATATATGATGAAAAACACTGTAAAAAAGGGGGAAGGAGAGACTTTTTACATAGGGGATACTATGGAGAAATTTTTGAAGAGATTTTTGGATTTACACAATGTACAAAAGTGTTTTAGAATTTGTATGTTTTCAAAGAGATAATGAAGAATGCATTTAGTCATATGTCTCAAATGTATTCATGAGTTGTTATTATTGATTTTTTGTATGTCGAGTTAGTAGTCTCTTGATGTAATAGTAAAATCCAATTTCTTTTCCAATCTATGTAATTGATGGGATGAAATGCATTTGTTTCTTGGTATCTTGATTTAAATGTATTAGCATAATGTGTCTTTTTATATGTAAAGTTTTTCCTATCCTTATTTTTTCATCGTTACATTATGTGCTTAAATCCCTTTGTAATATTTCTACATTATGAACCTCAACTAGTATTCGTATGTCTACTATTGGGGTTTCTGTTATCTACTTTCTTTAGTTCTTTTTTAACTCCTTTTGTACTTTCAAGTGAAAAGTAAACAAAAATACCAAATGCTCCTATCATACGAGGGAGTTTACCCTCTCAAACATAGAGGAAGATTGTGATTGGATTGTCATCTAATCATAATCTCTAGCTATCGACACATTTTTCATTGCTCACAAGGCGAACATGGCCAGTTTCAAAAAAATAACTACAATGACAAATTTATTTACCAACAAGTTTCATAATGTTTATCCAAGTTTTTGGGGTGTGATTCACTAAAATAGTACCTATGGTTGTACTTTGGCACATGCATTTAGCACCTCCATTTGTCTATTAACACCATCATCTCATTGGACTAATACTTTCTTAGTTTAATGATAGGCAATTTACTAGATTTTAGCACATGCACCTGTTGATTAACGTGTTTTCTCTTTGGCACCAACACCTCCACTTAAGAACATGTGCATAGTCACTATAGGGTGCACCCAACTATAAAATGGCACATCCTCCTACACTTTAGCATGTGCACATATTATCACTTGAGATCATCCTTTAGCACTTTTTCCTTAGATGACTGAACCTTAATGTTAATTATTCAAGCTTGTAGCAGACTTGATTCTATGGTGCTTTATGGATAATTCTCTATTGCAAATGAATGATTTATACATTAATTTATGAATGAATGTTTTAGGAACACTTCAATTGGCATCCAAAATAGATCTAGATTAGATGTCGTGGAACTCTTGGAAGTAATTAGTAGTCTTCTACTTATGTTTATTGTATATTGTCCTTATGTTCATCTTCTTGTATGTGCAAGTTATGCAAAGTATTGCATGTACTCATGCTATTTTTTTCAAAAAAAAATGTTATTCCATCACTTAAATAGTATATGTTTTGGTCCCTTTTTCTAAAGGTTTCTTTAGTGGCGCATTACACCACGATAAACTTATTTAAATGATCAACGATAGACCTACCTTCTTGAATCTTCATATTAAATAAAAGTTTCTTAAGAAATACCTTATTGGAGGTTTATCATTTTCATACAATTTGTCTAATTCCACCTTCATACCCACCATTGTTATTGATTTTTCTATATTAAAAGTCACTGACAATGCTTGGTACAACCGATTTATTCCTACCTTCTTATTTGGAACCTCCCATTGTGGTCTATCATAGTCAATAACTTCTTTAATACTCCACTCAACGATAAGTAAAGATCCTCATTATGTTGATAATATACCATTTGTATCTTCTACAACTAATAGTTTTGGCCATTGAACTTACCAACCTTAAGCTTTCCTTCTTTTACCATTGTTCTCACTTAAACTTGAAAACTCTTGCGAAAATGATTGAAATACACATATCTAATACTAGTTATTAGGTATTTAAGGCTAATTAGAGATATACAATATTATCTATAAAGTATAAAAGTGAGGAAAAAAAATACAATAATACAAATATTTAGTGTGGTTCACCAAATGTGGGATTTATCTACTAGAGAAACATTCATCCATTTCGCTCTATTATCCATCAAAAATAAAATTACAATATGTTGTCTTTCACATTAAAAAACCACTCATTTATAGGCCTTTAAGGTAGTTTACAAATGTTGGTTTACATTCCAAAAGAAGAGCTAACTCCTTTATTAAATATTAGGGAAATGTTTCATTAGGGGCATTGCCCTTAAAACCCTTGATTGGGGACATAGCCCCGAACTTTAATTTGAGGGGAAAATGCAGGTGATAAAGTCACTAAAATTTAACCATATCAACATGATCAATTTCCATATACCAATAGGATGAGTGCACATCACACATATATCTCTATAGTGCAAACGTGTCCTAAGCCAAACAGGCTGCATGGTCAAGAATTTGGACAAGGAAGGTGATAAGGCAGATGGGATGATATAGAGGTGAATGTGGTTTTTTTATTTTTGGCTAAGGTAGAGGTCTTATATAATGAGGAACTACATAGAGTTTAATTTAAGATACTACATATTATGCCCACTTTAGCGATTATGTTATTGAAGATACAAGCTAAAGTAGAGAAATAACTTACCTAAGATTATTTTGTCTAGATAGAGTTTCCCCCAGAGAAGATGCCTAATTTTTTGTTAGATTACATCATATAATGAAAACTATAGACAAGTATGCTATTTGAAATAAATAATGATAAGAAAATGATCACTAATAGTATACTAGTATGGATAGAAAATTGTAAATTGTTAGATAACCATATCATAAGGTAATTTTGATTGTACCAATATGAGTACTAAAGGATATATAGTCATATGATAGGGTGAATTTGATGTTTGTACGAGTAGAAAAGGATAGATAGTAATATTATAGAGCAAGAGACTTTAATAGCATCGATATAAATAGAAAATCTAGATGGTTGTACAATAGGGAAAATGATATACATTAGTATAGGTATTGTAGGATGTAGGATTTGAGCAATACAAATCCATAAAACCCAAAGATCACCTGCATACAAAAACCTATTACAAGGAAGTAGAGATAAGAAGAGGGCAAGGGTTTGACTCAAAAATATGAAGAAGAAAATATCCTCAAATAATGAATGAATAAAATATACAATGGATCATCCTTATAAAGGAAATTGAAAGCCTTGAAAGGCAAAAGTTAAGGCATGTAATAATTAGTTAAATTATTACAAGACTAATGCATGAGTTTAAATCAACTAGTGCATGTGTGTTTAAATATAAACAACTAAAGCAAAAGAGTTGACATCTTAAGAAGGGAGTAAAGTTAATTAATATAATTAATACTTTACTCTAACACCCCCCCTTAAGATGTGCAACAATACAAATACAAACAATGCAAGAAGAAAGCAAAGGAAACTACAGTGATGAAAGCATAAAAATGGGTCCCGGCAACATGGCCTGATGAGGTACCTAGCACAACCAAATCTCTGTAAAATAGAGAAATAGAGAAAACCCAGTGGGAAAAAACCCTACTCTAAAAAGAGATAGAAATAGAAGGAAGGAAGTCCTCATCACTGAGACCCCCCAAGGACAACTTCCTTCACCCTAAGCATAGAACGCAGCTGAAGATATCATGGGGATGCAAAAGGTTTGGTGAAGATGTCAACAACCTACTCAACAGTGGTAATATACTCCAAACTCAGAGAGCCATCCTGAATCAAATGTCAAATGAAATGCATATAAAGCTCAATTTTCTTGGTCCTCTGATGCTCAACCGGGTTGCAGAAAATATGTATGGCACTTTGATTGTCACACCAAAGAATAGTGGGACTCTCAAGAGGAAAACCAAACTCTGTCATCAACTAGCGAAGCCATAAAACCTCCTGACTAGCTTGTATAGCTGCTCGGTACTCTGCCTCTATTGATGATAATGCATGAGCTATCTGCTTCTTACAAGACCATGTGATAGGACCAGAACCAAGACAGAAGACAAAGCCAAAAGTAGACCATCGATCAGTAGTATCACTAGCCCAATCTGAGTCTGTGAAACCAACAATGTGAGGATCTCCTGATGTATAGTGAATACCATAAGTAGTACCCCGAATGTACCTCAAGATATGTTTGGCCGCTTGCCAATGACTCTCATGAGGATCATGTGAGAATTGAGAGACAAGGCCAATTGCAAAGGAAATATTAGGACGTGTGTGTGTCAGGTACAAAAAACTACCCACTAGTGCTCTGTATATTGTGGGATCCATGGTAGGAGTAGAGCAAGTGGTAGATAAAACAACACCTTACTGAAAAGGTGTGGGAGTAGGCTTGCAATCAAGCATGTTGAACTGCTAAAGAATACCAAGAGCATACTTCTTCTGAAGTATGGAAATCCCATCTGAAGACTAAATAACCTATAGGCCCAAAAAATAGTGCAGAAGTCCAAGATTAGTCATCTCAAACTGCTCTCTCAATGTGCGTTGAACACTCTGAATCATAGATGATGAGCTACTTGTAATGATGAGATCATCAACATATAGCACAACTATCAATAGATCAGCCCCATGATGTTGAATGTACATGGTAGGATCAGAATGACATCGTGTGAAGTGTGAGACAAGCAAAAAAGAATCCATCTTCTCATACCAAGCCCTAGGGGCTTGTTTGAGACCATATAGAGACTTCCAAAGTTTTTACACCATAGAAGAGTCCTGCACAAAACCTTGAGGCTGCTCCATGTAGATTTCCTCTTGTAGGTCTCCATGCAAAAAGGAACTCTTTACATCCATCTGATATACTGTCCATCCCTGAGAAGCTGCAAGTGAAAGTACAAGGTGAATAGAATTCAACTTGGAAACAGGAGCAAAGGTCTTAGAATAATCAATACCCTCCACCTATGAAAATCCCTTTTCCACAAGATGTGCCTTATACCTATCAATAGAACCATTAGCAGCATACTTGGTATGGTTCACCCACTTGCACTGAACCAACTTCCTTCCTTTTGGAAGAGGAAAAAGATCCCAAGTGTGATTCTTCATCAAAGAAGAATACTCCTCATCCATAGCCCTATCCCACTTAGGATGACCTGTCACCTCTGAAAATAACTATGGATCATCTGAAATAGCATGACTCAGTAAACTAGTACCAGATGTCTGAGCATGAGTGCGATGAGTATTAGAAGGATCACCTACCAAAGGTCCAATTGCAACAACAGTATCATGAGCCCATTTGGGCACATGTGGAACATCTAGTGGAGGTGGGGAAGGTGGAGCATCATCTAATTCTTCCTTAGAGGAGAAAGAATCTTGTAGAGGAGTAAATGAAGAACTAGGTAGTTAAGAAGAAGTTGATGATGGAGGATCCATTTGAGGATAGCGCTCATCAAACTGAACATCTTGCCAAAACAAGACTTCTCTGGAATCAGGATCAAACAATCTATATGCCTTCACATCCTCATAGTAGCCAACAAATATGAGTGGTCAGCTTTTCCTCTCCATGGCTTTCCTCTGAGCATCTAGAATAAATTCCCAAGCCTCACTACCAAAAACTTAGAATGTAGAAACATTAGGCTTGACATGGGTCCAAGCCTCCTTAGGAGTCAAATGTCGCAATGCTTTATGAGGCATCTGATTCTGAATATAGTTGGTGCAATTGATAGCCTCAGCCCAAAAGGAAGCACTCATAGCTCGTGACTGTAGCATTCAATTATCCATCTCCCATAATATTCTATTCTTTCTCTCTACAATTCCATTCTGCTGAGGGGTATGAGGAACTGTGAACTGATGTTGTAAACCATGCTCAGTGCAAAAATCTTTGAAAGACTAACATATTCCCTCCCATTGTCAATGCATATACGCTTGATAGAAAGACTAGATTGTTTCTCTACAAATGTCTTAAAGATTCGAAATGAATCAAAGACACCAGACTTGTAATTCAAGAAGTACACCCATGTGCATCTAGAAAAATCATCAATGAAGGTGAGTACATATCTGGCACCAAAAAAAGGAGTGGGAAATGACATAAGATCATTGTGTATCAACTCCAAAGGTGCGAGAGCATGTGAGGATTTACCAAATGGAAAAGGATCTCTATGATGTTTGCTAAGCACACAACCTCGAAAAACACCGTCAGTACAAGAGATCTAAGGTATCCCAATCACTAGCTCCTATGTACTCATATGTTGTAAATATTTGTAGTTTACATGGCCAAAAAATTCATGCCAAAGCTTTCTCACTGTGTCTGCATGAGAAAAAAGAGAAACACCAATAGAATCAGAGCTCTCGAAGCCATCACACCAGTATAAGCGAGTCTCTAAATCAACACTCCTAGTAGTAATAACCAAGTCAAGATCATGGAGGTCTCGAATAACCACATCATGTGGTGAGAACTCAACTATTTTACTAGAGCTAGAATGACAAATCTGATAAACAAACAGGAGGTTCATAGAAATGGCCGGAACCAAAAGAACATCCTGGAGAGAACCACCATCTAATGAAATAGAGCTAGAACCTATAACTAAGAGTAGTTCTGAGTCACCAACTACAATCTATGTAGTAACACTCTGAGCAAGTGAGGTAACCAATCCAGGTGAGTGTGTCATATGGTGCGAAGCACCTAAATCAATGATACATGGAGTAGTGGAAGACAAAGCTCGAGTAGAAAGAGCATGACCTTTCCCTATGGGAGGAGGTGGAAGCTTTAGAGGAGCAAGACTATGCTTCTGCATGGCTTCTTATAGTGCCTCAAGTCATTTCCAACACCTGGAAACTGGATGCCCTTCCTTGCCACAAAAATTGCAAGGATCACCTATGTACTTCGTAGTCTTGGAGGAAGACTCACCAAACTTAGAAGTTTTTCTTTTCAGAGTAGATTTCTTTGGATCTGATTTTGGAGGTGGCTTGGAGGCATTCTCACTACTAGTTGAATCTATTTTGGGCTTGGGCTTCTGCTTCTGCTTTCCCTTGGATGGTTGGGCAACCAATGCTTGGTTCTTTGATCCTATTAGAGAGTCCAATTGAGTAAGCTTGGCCTGCTCTCTAGTCAAATGATCATAGAACACCTCAAAAGTGGGCATGGTGAATATAGGTCCCAAAGCATCCATGGTAGAATGAAAGGTAGAAGAGAAGATCTGAAAGTTTCCTCGAAGCTTAGACGAAATCAGATAAATGCACTCTTTATCAGTCTTTTGCTTGCCACATCCATGTAACAAAGATCTTTGTTGTTTGAACTTCATCAGAAAGTCCTCAATAGAGGGAAAAAAATTAGGTACAAGAGAGGTAAGCTCTGCCTCAATCTGAAGTGCTCTGAACTCATTGATGGTACCGAATAATTTCTCAAATTTAGCCCACATCTCTAGAGGGGTATTACACCCATCAAGATGAAACTGCAAGTTGTCTGATACCTGTAAAGAAATCAACCCCATAGCCTCATCCATCTTGTTTTGATGTTGCATGATCTCAAAGGGCCTCTGTAATACTGGTTGCACTACATCTAAACAAGACCAGAGCCCTTTTGAGTGGAGAAGTCGTGTCATCAGGGTTTTCCATGTGTGATAATTATGTGGGGTCAAAAGTTCTAGACAAGAAGAGGTCTCCACCATATTTTTTAGAAAGGGTTTTGTTTTGATAAATATCTAGTTTAACTAATAGAAACAAGAAAATAACCCCCCCCAAAATCTAAATATCGAACCCCTAAGCCTAGAATGATATGCTTTATCAAGAGAAGAGCAAAAAAGCTTCAGATCTGAATCTTGTGTACCTTGAAATTTTTTTGATGAAAATAGTCAAAAATTTGAATGGAGCTCAAGAAGAGCTTTCTGGTGCTTCTTCCTGATCGAAAAATGGAGCTAATTTGAGCAAATTAGCCCCCCCAGAATGCAAAAAGGATAATCTAGCTTTGATAGTAGAAACAACAAGCTAGATGATAGGGAAAACCATATTACCATGCATGAGAGTGTCAAGCCTGGAATCATCTTTTCAATGATATCTTGTTTGTCGAAAAATGATGCCTGGAGCTCCCGGAACGCCAATTTCAGTGAAAGATACTCCAAAAGACAAAAAAAAAAAACCCAAAAAAATTGGGTGAAAGCTCTAGCTCCCGGTCACATGCAGGGCCCCTGGCGCTGGCAATTAGCTACTTGTAGCTGGTAGTTAAGTCTAACTACATGTGCTTAGAACTTACTGCTAGCAGGTTAGTTTTCTCGGCGGCAGTTAAGGGCGGCTCTCCGGTGGTGGTGCGGAGGTACATGGGCAATGCAAAGACAGCGCGATGGCGCACGGACGCTGCAGAGGTGGCACATGAGTGGTGCAGAGCCAGTGCACTGGCTGCGTGCCTATTTTGAATTTTTTATTTTTTTTTGCAAAAAATCCATACGAAGGTTGCCTAAGGGTGCGTGCACAGTCGTATGACCTTGGGGCCAAAATTTTTTTGCCTCTCACTGCAATGTTGTCCAATTTTGACATGTTTTATATCAAAATAGGGGTTTTTGGGTGTTGCGAGCTCAATGGTGAGGTCTGTTTGAGCTCAAAGTGCACCAAAAATTAGGGACCCCCTAATTTCAATTTTAAAAAAAAAAAAAAAAAGCCCTAATTTGAAACAGATGAATTTATAATCTGTGAATCCTTCAAACGTGAACAAGTTGTAGCAGATTAGGCTCTAATACCATGTAGGATTTGAGCAATACAAATCCACAAAACCTAAAGATCACCTGCATGCAAAAACCTGTTACAAGGAAGTAGAGACAAGAAGAGGGCAAGGGTTTGACTCAAAAATATGAAGAAGAAAATATCCTCAAATAATGAACGAATAAAATATACAATGGATCATCCTTATAAAAGAGATTCAAAAGCCTTGAAAGGAAAAACCTAGTGCATGTAATAATTTGTTAAATTATTACAAGACTAATGCATGCAAGTTTATATTTAAAACAACTAGTGCATGAGTTTAAATCAACTAGTGCATGTGTGTTTAAATATAAACAACTAAAGCAAAAGAGTTGACATATTAAGAAGGGAGTAAAGTTAATTAATATAATTAATAGTTTACTCTAATAGGTATAAAATGTTATATGGTCATATAATAAGGTGAAAGACTTGATAGGTGGATTGGCCCCCACAAAAATAGATACGTTAGATTAAAAAAATTTAAATTTTCAAAAAAACCTATGATATAGATAGATAAAATAGCCACCCCTAGAATGGAACATATTGCACAGAGGGGAACATGATACATTATAAGAATAAAAGAGACATTATGGCATGTCAATATGACTAGATATTTCCATGAAAATTCACCCCACAATAGTGTAACAAGTGTGATTTCCATTGCACCAAAAGATCAACTTGTCAAAGCCCAATACAACCACTGGACTTATAGAACTCATAGGAGGTAGTTAGTTCCTAGTCATGAATCCTGAGGGGATTCAAACATGTGACCAAGCTCTGATACCACTTGTTACAAGTGTGATTTCCATTGCACCAAAAGATGGACCTGTGAATGCCCGATACAACTACTAGACTTATAGAATCCATAGGAGATGGTTAGTCCCTTGTCATAAATTCTAAGGGGAGCATTGACCATGTTTCCAACAAATAGGTGATGCATGATATCTGCAACATCAAAAAAAGAAAGAAGAGAGAGGGATATCTAACTAATCAACATTGGAATCCATAAGAGTAAAGAGATTTTTGATATATGACTATGTATGGGTATTTCATTAGGGCCAAAGTATTTGGTTCTGAAGAAGGGCACATGAAGACAAATAAAATTTAAAAAAATGGGTCAACATAGAAGAATGCCTAAATACTCCCAATGCTTACATTATCTTCAAATGTCAAAATTTAATGTATGATAAATAAAAGAGTTAGATAAAAAATAGATTAAGTGTACACCATATCACACTCTGTCTCCAAGTACCAACAAAGTAACTTGGTTCAAAAAAAGGGCCACAACATTTAAAGACAAGTACATAGGACACAAACAAGCACACTCTAATTTTCAAATGTAGAAGTTGTTAGAGTAATAAAGTGTTTGCTTATTAATTAAATCATGTTTGATTTAATTACTAAGTCACTTATTATCTCTTTCTACTTAAGCTAAACTTCAGGCATATAATAATTAATTGCTTTATTAATTATTATTGTGCAACCTAGGTTTTACCTTTTTAGGTTTTCAGATATCCTTTTATAAGGATTGATCTCCTCTTGTTTTTATAACCGAGTAACAAATTGTGTAACAGATTATTCATTATTGAATTGCAACTTTTGTTTTTGCACATCAAGAATGATTTCTCCACTCTCGTGGATCAATGTGTTGAGGCCTCCATAGCTTCTTACTTCTCTCTCTTTCTATGATAGGTATTTGCGTGTAGGTGTTCTTGGGAGTTGTGGGTTGTTTTCTCATCAACTCCAATATGGTATCAGAGCTTCAGATCTGTTTTCCCCTGTCCTCTTTCTGAGAGATTCAGTCATGTTTGTCAAATCAATATTTTTTAAAGGGTACACTATCATATATGGGGGGACCTATTTTTCTGGTCACCTTGGCTTCAAAAGGACCTCACGGTTGTGTTCAGAGAGCCCAATAACCTCTAGATCCATATAAAATTTGGACAAAGTTAGAATCTATGGCAAAAAAAATTGCAACTAGCCCTAACACAGATCCCAAGGTGGTCACTATTTTTTGGAGCATTTTTTGCCCAAACGGACCTCACGGTTGCATCTACATCATCCAAAAACCCCTATTTCCATATAAGGCATGTCCAATTTGGACAACTTTGCATTTTGGGGTATTTTTGTACCAAACGGCTTGGCACACTTCCCGATGTAGAATTTGTACTGACTGACATGCTTCTCGAGGCACAATTCTCTATCTTGGCATGTAAATCAAGGCAAAAATTTTACTACCATGCTCACAAATCAAGAAAAAATTCTAACACGCAAAATGAGGCAAAAATATGTATGGCTAGGCACAGATCCCGAGGCACGCATGCAATTTTGCAATTTATTTTTTTTGGCAGTGACAGTCATTTGGCCATCAAATTTAAGCCCATTATTTGATGATGTCAGCATGCATCATCATCATTTGCACCATTTTTGGGCCCTCCATCGCAACAGTTGGTATTTTGCTCATAACTTGAGCATACGGTGTCGAAATCAAGCAAATGAGATATTGTCAAAAAGCTGGTTCCGAGCTCTATCCAAATTTGGAGGTTTGAATTTCTGATTTTACATTTTTTATGGTGTTTTTTTACTTAAAACCTAGATGTTCAATTTTTCACTTCGGGAGCTCTATCTTGTGCGTCCGGACTCCGTTTTGGGAAAATGATATATCGTTGGAAATCTTGTTCAGAGAGGTTTCTAGTTATATGAGTATTTTTTCTAGAATCTTCTCCACGTACATTTTATTCATATTTTTGTATTTTTGCAATCTGGTGGATATCTTGGATGTTTCAGGTCTTAGGATCTCTTCCCTTTGAGGGATGACTCATCTTAGGTTGTTCTTTTATTTTAGGAGTGTATACTTTACTTTTGTAGCATTCTTTTATGCACACGCAGTGAGATAAAGTGTCATTCTATTGCATGTATGATATTTTGCACATGTTCGTGCTCTATGTACTCACACTCCATTATAAAGTGCCAAGGGGAGTTTGATGTTTGGCTTTGTTTGCCATCTACTTTTGTCATGTAAGCATTCCTCCAACGACATTAGCCTCAGGCATCTCTATATGTGTTTATACTCTCCATGCAGTTCATATTGGATGATCTTTTCAGTGTACCTATCATTACTCCCTTGTCAACATTATGGGGGGGTTTCTATTATTGGTTCTAATACTTCCTTGGTTGAATAGTGTGAGCTATGTATTTAGTATTTGATTATATGTACTAGGTGGATGTAGTGGCTAGGTACCTATGCATTCCGATGAGATGGATCATTTACCATATGGACACTCTTTCTTTCCTATTTTTGGACACACTCTTCCAGCTTTGATTGATCAGCTCTTCAGACTTTTGGTGTTTTTATGCCATTTGTATTTTTTATTTTAGGTGTTTGCCTTTGTTTTCCTCATGATTCGAGTAGTGTCATTTGAGGGCACTCGTGCATATTACAGTATTTTGTATCTTCAACTTTAGTTGTTTGCCTTTGTTTGCCTCTTGATTCGAGTAGTGTCATTTGAGGGCACTCATGCAGATTACAATCTTCTCTGCCTAGTCATATTTCAGTGGAGGATCTTCAGATCATTAGTTACTTCTTGATAGAGTTTGCAGCTTCTTGCTTCATTGATGTTGTACATGTTCTTCCTTCTTCCTATTTTCTAGAACATTCCTAGTTTTGGAGGCTTCTTCAGTCCTTCATATTAGTCTGTCTCTTTTTGGAGTAGAAATTTTCCCATGTGGTTTTCTCTAGTTCTCTGCTTTATAGAGACTCTTTTTTGTACTTGGGTTTTCTCTAGTTCTTTGTTGTCGGGACCCAATTTCTTTTAATAGTTCTTTCTAGGTTTTTAGCTTCTCCCAAAGTTCATCTTAAGGGGGGGTGTTAGATTAATAAAGTGTTTCCTTGTTAATTAAATCATGTTTGATTTAATTACTAAGTCACTTATTATGTTTTTCTACTTAAGATAAACTTTAGGCATATAATAATTAATTGTTTTATTAATTATTATTGTGCAACCTAGGTTTTACCTTTTTAGGTTTTCATATCTCCTTTTATAAGGATTGATCTCCTCTTATTTTTATAACTAAGCAACAGATTGTGTAATAGATTATTCATTATTGAATTGTAACTTTTTTTTTTGCACATCAAGAATGATTTCTCCTCTCTCGTGGATCAATGTGTTCAGGGCTCCATAGGTTCTTGCTTCTTCTCTCTCTTTCTATGATAGGTGTTTGCGTGTAGGTGTTCTTGGGAGCTGTGGGTTGTTTTCTCATCAACTCCAATAGAAGCAAGAAATACCTTACAAATCCTCTACTAATATATCATCTCCCTCCCAATATTAATCATACGTGGAGGAAGGCCAAGACTAAACTGGAATGGCTGCTATGATAGCCCTAAGTATTTCACCAACAGCCAAATTTAAGGATAAATCCACCTCAATGTTCTCATAAAAAAGATCAACTGAGGCAAGTGTGATGGATTGTGTGAAGAACATTATCCATGCCAAATTATCAAGTGATTTAAACACAAACCTCATAAGATGCACACAATTTTACCTAAGGTGAAATAGGAGGAACCATATTGTTGACCTCTTTGAAAGGGATGGTGAAAAATTTAGGATAAGATAGAGTCTTTTCCATTGTAAGAAAAAAATAGATAGAGGATCTTCCAAAGTAGCTTTGGGTAACTTCAAAATTGAGCTTGCATCCTTGCTAAAAAAAGTTCTTGAAAGGAGTAGATACACTCTAATCCATCTTATTAGGCCTAAGAGTCTCAAGAAAGTTAGGATGATTATTAATAGATGGAACAAGCTAGGCAGAAATGACTGCACTTGGCACCATTTGTGTATGTAGTATGTTTAGGGGTTTAGGAAATAGAGGGATATCAAGAATTGCGGTGATCAATGGAGGTTCATAGTAAGGGGAGATGAAATCCTAGTCCCACTTAGTTTGAGGCATGATAGTCACTCTTAGAGTAGTAGAAAGGGAAACTAGTGATGTCTCTAGAAAAGAGATGGATGCAACATGATTTGAAGTATTAGGAGAAAGAGAAAAGGACATAGAAACTAATAACTTAATCTCTACCTTTGTGATGACCTCAAACTCTAGGGCCCTATTCCATTGGCAAAAAACTCAAACACAAGATAGTTTTTGAAAAGGTGTAGAATAAGAAGAGAAGTCTGCAGAGGCCCAATAACCTCCTACTTCATAAAGGTGGTTTCAAACTCCATGATTGACAAGGAAGAGGTCCCTACTGATTAAGTAGGATGATTCATTAATGAGGTGGTTGCAAGATCAACTGTTGGTGTCCTTCCTTGTTTCACTTTGTGGTCTATCAGAGAAATAAAAGGAACCCTTAGAGGTTGTGGATCATGTGCTAGATCATACAAATAAGACCATGATGACCTCTTACCCTTACTATAAATAGTGAAAAGAGGGATGTCCACTAGTATTAGAAGCTCATAATTAGGAAATTCCTTAGAATTTGGCAAAATTTGTCACTTTCCATACTACAATATACAAATTCCTTGGTAGACCAAAGTATTTCCATTAGATACATGCTTTCTTTGGGTCCTTGATGAAGAGGAAATAGAGGAAGAAAAATGTTAAACCATAGGTGTGGGATGAGACAAAGGAATAAAAATGGGAGGGAAAATAGGTGCTATATATTTATAAGAAATTTCCATGTCTTTTTACTTGTAATAAGTGTTGGCAAAATGGCCAACACTCTCCTTGGGATTTGTGGCATGGCTTAATCACCTCTTGTGTCTTCTATAAGTCTAGTGGTTGTATCAGGCATTAACAGGTTGATCTTTTGGTGCAACTACAACCACTACTTGTAACAAGTGGTATCGGATCCTAGTCATAGGATTGAATCCCCTCAAGTAACGTTCAGAGGGAGATTGTTGGAAAAATGGTCAGCACTCCCCTCGGGATTCGTAACATGGCTTAACCACCTCTTGTGTCTTCTATAAGTCTAGTGATTGTATTGGGCATTAACAGGTTGATCTTTTGGTGCAATGACAACCACTACTTGTAATAATAAGCTATGAATGATAGATCATGTCAAGAAATCAAGGGCCAAAATGGAGTAGGAAAAAAATTATGCATCAATATTCCCCCATGAAATGTAAGAGGTTGATATCTAGTGCCTTGAATAGTATGCATGCTACCCGCATAGGACAACTTAAGGTACTTTTGGAGCACCAAGGAGACTTTCACCATAAACATTAGTTGAGGAATACCCAACTTCACTTGGAAGAGGTATAACTCAAGGATAATTTAAAAGGTTGTATAAATCCCCCTGGGTCTCACAAGGGTTATCAAGGTGGTTAACCTTAAAAGAGGAAGTGATAGTCCATTATGATTCTAAATCATTTCTTGAAACTCATCATATTGCATGGTGTAACCCATTCAAAAAGAGTACCTTCTCTATTATGACATCCACTCTACACACAAGATAGACCATTATGTTGTTAGGAATGGGAACACTAAGAGGGGGGGTGAATTAGTGTTCACTGTATTTAATCTTTTTACTTAGCTCTTTAAACTTAACTTGAATGCTTAAGTATTGAAATGAACATCAACATAAATAAGAAACATGAACACAACACATAACACCAATGTGGTTACAAGGAAACCCAAATAGGTAAAAACCCCAGTGGGAATTGACACCCACTAATAATATGTACTAGTGTTTTATGATCCTTGTTAGAAGATCCTTAACCCTGTTAGGAGTTGCTTTACAATATGTTTAGTATAGTGACCTGGTCAAGGGTCGGGCCCTGTTAGGAGTCTTTTACAATAACCCTATTATGGGTGGGGACACACTATCCTAGAGCTCACTGCTCAAGTGGTGAAGGCTACAGCCTTCTGATCTTAGATACACACTATATCTATTCGATGAACTGTCACTATGACACTGCTTGTCTGATCAGTTCCTTTAATTCACTGATGCTTTGACCTCTTGCAAAGCTCTAATACATCTTAAAAACTCTTCACATACTTATGATCTACTTCTTTCAACTCTTTATCAACTCTCATGCTTCATTACAATGACGTATCTAATATTTATATGCGCATACAAAACAATTAACTAGGTCGACCCTTTAACTGATTACACACAATGCTTCCAATTGAATTGACTCAAGTGTATTTACAAAAAAAGTTAATTACATGTATATAACCTAATTAAAATAGGTGTATATCCCTTACACAACAATAATATAACCGCTAACCAAAATGCCAATAGTCGACTGCTTGCATTGTTCTTCTCTGGCATTCACTATCTATGCAACTTGAACTCTCTGTATCTTCCTCATACTGAATCTTCTAATCATGTGCTCTTAGACTTAGTATGGATATAGTCTTACCAACTTAAATTTTAGGGTGCATACCATAATTCTATCGTATGCACGTGCGTTGATGCTCTGACCTTTGGGTACTCTGTATACTGTCTAGTCTTCAACACTTAGCCAATTTCTGATCTTTTCATCAAGTGCACTGACTCCAAAAACCTATATGACTTTGTTGCCATAATGACAACACTATATTAAGTCATATACACTAGTATAGTCAACTTTCCAACAATCTCCCCCTTTTTCATTGATGGCAACAAAGGAATATGGAAAAGTGACTAACTATCCCTTAATACAAAAAATACTTAATCATACTCTATCTTATATCTCCCTTATATCTTCTTACTATACATTTTCTTTACATAGATATAGCTCCATATTCTATACATACTCCCCCTTTGACATTAATGACAAATTTGTTACAAAATTGAATCTATACAAGTACTTACACTAAAAGTACATTCGAGTATGCAATCTATAGATTTTGGATTTCTTGCTTCCAAAATCCAATCAATGCATTGATTGTTTGGAGATGGGTGCATAAGGCATACTAAAGTTTCTCCATCTTCTCCAAATATGAACTAGGACCTTGATCATATGTCACCATGGTGGCATCAATCTCCTTGATATTCTGATTCAGCACATATAGGGAGGGTGCAAGAGCATTTCTAAGCTGAGTCTGCCTAGCCCTTATCTTTGACATCTCTTTTCTGCCTTCTCAATTTTTTCAATTTGTCCCTGATATACATTATTACACATGTTTATATCAATAGAGGGATCTTCTACTAACTACCTCACCTTTTCAATCAAGGCATCTGCTTCTTGAATCTTCTTGTAGTGGTCGACTGTCAACTTATCTTGATTCATATAGTCAGCAATAATTTTTCTTCCTTTTGCTGCAAACTCTTTCAAAGTTGCTTGTCCAACTTTGAGTGAACTAAGGTCTAGTGAGAAGTTACTGACCAACTCATTTAATCTTTTTTGCATATACTTCTCCTCTGCAACTAATGATGCTGATTTTTCCAAGCTAGAGAAATTACTCTTGAACTGTGAGAGAATTGCACTTACATCATCAACAGAGTGTACCTTGGACACTTTCTTGTCTACTGGTAACAAGTTGTTTAGGATGTTTACTGATTCTACAAGGAGGGGATTCCTCATTACCCATTTCTCCTTGTCTTTCTCCATAGCTAAGACACTAATCTTGATTGGGTCTTCTTCTCTCCATGAATCCAAACTAGTTGTTTCAGGTGTCAAACTTGACAACAATGTTGTTGAAGGTAGTGGAGTGATAGGTGTATTATCCATTACTTCTTGTTTTACTTTGATTATCATTTCAACAAATGGCTTATCTATTGGGTCACTTCCTTTTACCTCTTCTATTTTTTCTTTCTCTTTCTCTATTATATCCTCAATCAATACTTCTTCTTGTTGATTGGGAGGAGTGTTACTACAAAGGGTTTCAGCCTCTTGTGTGCTTACAAAGGCTTCTTCAAACTTGGCCAAATCCATGTCTGTGGCCACCATAGTAACTTTTACATTATCAATAAAAATTGAGTCATCCTTGAGTGTCTTTGATATGGGGACAGACTTATCTACCTTTGTATGTGTTTCAACTGTAGGCACTGAGTCTTGGGGACCTGTCATAAGTACATTAGTGGTCTTTGCCACCTTTACTTCCTTTGTGGGAACTTGAGCTATAGGTGCAGTAGATGGGTACATGGGCCTGTTCATGAAGACCTTTTCAAATGCTTTCTATGTTTCCTTAGCAACCAATTCATAATTCTTGTCCATTATATGTAAAGTCCTTGACTTGGTTCTAAGATGTGGCTTCACCAGATCTAACAACTTTTTCTCCTCTAGAGAACATACTGGTAAGCTGTCATCTAGAGTCTTTTCTCTAATCCTTTAATCCTCTTCAATATCTTGTCTTTTTAGGAATTCTAATATGTTCCATACATTATCTAGAATCGTAGTTTTCAATTCTAGGACTATCTTTTGAACTTCAGCATATGTTTGACAATCATTCCATGAATTTCTGACTTGTCAATTTCACTATACTTCTCATAGAACTTCCCTACTTGATCTATCCTACCTTCATCAATAATCCTTGAACTTAGCACACTGAGACTGGGTTTGAAACTTACTTCTAGAGGTGCTTGAGTGTTTCTCTTGCTTCTTATTGCTCGCAAGGATGGATGACTAGTGTTGATCTCTTTCTTCCTCTTTGTTATTATGTTATACTCCGGAGGAGCAGTAAGGTCAATTTTTTTTGTGAGTGCAGGAGGGGAAACAACTGTTTTACCCTTCAAATCATTAGACTTCTCCATTTTCACCTTCTTCATCTTTGGATCATCAGATTTTGTCTTTTTTGTGGCTGTGCTCTCTATTTCCAAAGCAATCTTCTCTTGCCTTGCTTTGTCTAGGTCTACTTGGGATACTCCATGAATTTTCAAAATCTCTAAAGTAACCTTGGAAAATTTTCTTTTTGTTGTTGCATTGTTCAATAGCATCTACTTCTCTTTTTTTCTCTTCATAAGTCCCCCATCTAGGTTCATTGCGGTCCTTTGGTGTTGTCAATAGAACTTGAGCATAAGCCTCTAGAATAGGCTCTTCAACTTCATATCCTAGTGGATGAATCAACTTTGTTCTTGGTTCAACAGCCTCCAGGCATGTTGTATCAATCTCTACCATAAAGAAAATACTATCCTTGTATTTTTCAACTATATTTTCTGGAATTTTGTATCTCATCTACATTTTAACCCTAAATGTCTTTAATTCTAGTGTCATGTAATCCTTCAATGTACTTTCAGTACATGCCTTGAGAGATATTTGTGGCATTGTGGGAATAGATTTGTCTAGATACAAATCAAACACCTTTCCAAGAATATGGAAGTACATATAGATTATTAGAGACCCAAACCTGAATATCTTGGTCTTGTCATGCTTGATGGCTCTTATGTTGTCTATCAACTATGTGAGAAAGATTTCACATAGATTAAATTCTCCATTCTCTCTTACCAACCTTATTGCTTCTAGAATGGTGGCCACTTACACACTATTTACTCTGCTGGTGTGCTGGAACCTGTATCCTAGTATCATGGACATCAATTTGATGTCTTTCTCCTCTATAGGCTATATTATCATTCTGTGCCTATCACTTCTTGATTTGCAGGCCTGTTCTACAAGTTTTTTGATGTCCTTTCCCACTAGAAGAATGGCACCAGTCCTTGAGAGTCCAGTCATCTCATGAATTAGATCTCCTATTATCCTAACTAGTACTTCACCTATCCAAAATAGGTCATCATGGATCTTGCTAAGTAGAATCTTGATCCATTTCGACTCATAGAACTCATATGCTGTAGCATATTCTACTATAGGATGATTATCCAACTAAGCATACTCATCCATGAAGGTTTTATCAGGTTTCATCATTGTTTCCATGTGCACTCTTATTCTATCCAAACCTATTGGTTCCTTTTTGCAATATATGTATGCCCTAATATCTTCCACATACATAACACCCATGGGAGTGCGGGAGAATGCACCTTTAAGGTTGTCTAATGTGGACTTGAATGGATGCCTCTTAAACACATATCTCTTCTTTTCTAACACATCAAATACAATGGGAGTAGTCATTACTTACTTCTATATCTCTTTCCAAATGATCTCAAAGACTTTTGAATCGGCACGATAGATTAGGGCTTCCACAACAGATCAAATGCACTTGCTAAACACTGGTGAATCAATCTACAATCCTTCACACTCAAATGCTAGGACTACTCTTCTCTCCAATCACTCTAAATTCGAATGCAATGAGAGATCTAAAAGCTTATGTGTACTTTAAAGTTAAAAATCTACCATTAATGCTTGCTGTGTAAACCAAACTTTCATTGAAAATCTCTAACTTTTGTTCTACTATCATTTAGGAAGTGTGCTCTTACACACAGCCTCTATTATTCTCCAAAAGGTTAAATCTAAAGGTGCATACTTTGAGGGTGAGTATACCGGCTGCGCAGGGGTCTAGAGCTAAATTAGCTCTCCCTATGACCCCAAGGGCCATTCATATAGATGTAGAGGGTGTGTCCACTATGGATGCATCCAATACATTCTCATCAACCTTATCCTTCTTTTCCTCTGACCAAATCAAGCTCACATCTTCTGAAGCTTTCACAAACTTGACTTCTCCTTCGGTGTCCAATATTGATTCTTCTAGCTTTCTAGGGCTTTCCTGACTTTGTGTTCTTGATCTATAGAACTTTGAGATGTGTCCAGCCTTGTTACAAGAGTTAAAAATGACTGGAGGCCTTATATTCCTTGGTGCATTAACATGGGTTACCATTTTACACTGTCTAGCTAAGTGACCATTATAGTTGCATATCTAACATATAACATTCTAAGAACTTCTTACATTTGACTGATTCTGATTTCTCTAATTATGCTGAGTCTTGTTTTTCTAACTTGTCTTACAATTTGTAGCTCTATGACCAAAATTATTTCATGAATAACAGTAACCATTGAAAGGTCTTACCTCTATACAATTCCTTGCTATATGTCCATGCTTGTTACATGAATAACAAGTTTGATCTACTAGCTTGTGCTCATTCTTGGATGGTTCAAGATGATCTTTAGCTTGACTTCTAGTCTCCTTAGCATTTGTGGTGTCTTCTGGTGCTTTCATTCTTGGTCACATGTTGTCAATCTGATTTTGTGCTTCATTGTATCCAATGCAGCTAGTATCTCCTTTAAGTCTTCTTGCATACAATTGAGATTCTATCAAATCAAAACTAGTGTGCAGTTCATCAATATGATTCTTTGCCTCTTTTAATTCAGATTCCAAGCTTTCTTTGTTGTTCCTTAGCTCCAAGATTTCCATGTTTGCTTGCCTCAATTCATCATTAAGTTGAAGGTTCTCTTTGATTTTTTCATCATAGACTTCCTGCTTGTTAGTCAACTTATCATCCAATTCTTCAATCTATTCTTTCAGGGATGAATTTTCTTCATTGAGCTTCTTGATCATTATCCCTGAATCACTAGTAGAGCATTCTTTCAAATCTTTTCTTAGCCTTTTGATGACTATTTGAGCATCACTGACTTTTTCTTTTAGTTCCTCAATTTCTTTTTCAAATCTATCTAGGTCTTCAAGAGCAGCTTCAAGATTTCTTTTCAGATGTTTCATTTCTACTTTGTCCATGATCTCCTCAAGTGGTTAAAATTCTTTTCTGAGGACTAGAGATCTGATACCAATTTTTAGGAATGGGAACACTGAGGGGGGGGGGGAGGGGGGGGGGGTGAATCAGTGTTCACTGTATTTAATCTTTTTACTTAGCTCTTTAAACTTAACTTGAATGCTTAAGTACCAAAATGAAAATCAACATAAATAAGAAACATGAACACAGCACATAACACCAATGTGGTTACAAGGAAACCCAAATAGGTAAAAACCCTGGTGGGAATTGACACCCACTAATAATTTGTACTAGTGTTTTATGATCCTTGTTAGAAGATCCTTAACCCTGTTAGGAGTTACTTTACAATATGTTTAGTATAGTGACCTAGTCAAGGGTCAGACCTTGTTAGGATTCTTTTACAATAACCCTATTAGGGGTGGGAAAACATTGTCCTAGAGCTCACTAGTCAAGTGGTGAAGGCTACTACCTTCTAATCTTAGATACACACTATATCTGTTGGATGAATTGTCACTGTGACACTTCTTGTCTGATCAATTCCTTTGATGTGCTGATGCTTTGACCTCTTGAGAATCTCTAATACATCTTAACAAATCTTCACATAATTTTTATTTGCTTATTTCAACTCTTTATCAACTCTCATGCTTCGTTACAACGGTGCATCTAATATTTATATGCACATACAAAACAATTAACTAGGTCGGCCCTTTAACTAATTACACACAATGCTTCCAATTGAATTGGCGCAAGAATGTTTACAAAAAAATTTAATTACATGTCTATAACCTAATTATAATAGGCGCATATCCCTTACACAATAATAATATAACCGCTAACCAAAATGCCAACAGTCGACTGCTTGCACTGTTCTTCTCTGGTATTCACTATCTGTGCAACTTGAACTCTTTGTATCTTCCTCATACTAAATCTTCTAATCACACATTCTTAGACCTAGCATGGATATGGTCTTACCAACTTAAATTCTAGGGTGCATACCATAATTATATCGTATGCATATGCACTGATGCTCTGACCTTCGAGTACTCTGTATACTGTCTAGTCTTCAACATTTAGCCAATTTTTGATATTTTCATCAAGTACGCTGACTCCAAAACACTATATTAAGTCATATACACTAGTATAGTCAACTTTCCAACATATGCCTCTCATGGTGTTTCCATTGATCTACCCTAGGATATAAAAGGGAGATGCCTCTTTTCTAAAGGGGGCATCCACAAGTAAAAAATATCTTCACATACATATCCTCTAATTGGGTGGAGAGATAGGAGTGATGGTCACCATATTGAAAAATGGGCTATAACTCAATGAAATGGGAGAAGATGATGGAGAAGACCTAGATTCACATATAGGTCATAAAAATGTGCATAAGTTAATTAACCACCCTCAATATTGATAAAATACCAATGGAGAAATTGACTCTTGTGTCACCTCACTAAACTGGGGCTCTAGTGAGCTAGAGTGATCAAGAAGATTAATTAACCAAATGAGACATGGAACTTAAATGAATGAAAGTTAAGTTAAAGAAACTAAAATAGCTCTATGATAATAATAGATATAAATATTTTGACTATTCAAAATAGGAAAGAAAACTACCAAGATTGACTAGCTAGCTCTGTGAGCTCATTGTTCTAGATGCCTGTACGAGTCTAGGACTATAACTTGAATTTGTAAGTCAGTGTAGTACATGCATGTCCTATATGTATAGGGTATAGATATCAAGATATAAAGGTACAAGACCAATAAATAAATAGAAAATAAAATAAGCTAGCTACAAGAAAGGGAAAGTACAAACAATTTATAAAGACACTATTCTAAGGAGCACAAGAGAGAAAAAAATCTTACAACACAAAGGTAGAAGAATCCCAAGATCACTTTATTCCTCCTAAACCTACTCACAAAACAAAAAGGAAAGTGTTGGGGTTGCTTGATTAAGAGGTTTTCCACAATCAATTTCCACCTCCACAGATAGCCAAGATAGATAGATAAATAATGGATAATTGATAATAAATAAAGAAGAAAATGCTTATGATACTATGACATGACAAATGATTGAGATGAGATGAGTGTGAAACAACTCCCCTTCAAGATCAAGAAGCCAAATCTTGGTGGGATGAAGATGTTTTATAGGTTAATTGAAATACAAAGTTAGGTATTTTATATTCTAAGTCTTTTTTGTTTCAATCCTTATAGGACTACAACCTATCACATCGGCATCATTGGTTGAGACACTCAAATTTGGACCGAAGGTAGGGAAATAGGGTTCACTATCTTTTATTCAAGAATTAAGTTGATTTAATTGATGAACTACAACTATGAAATTTTGACTGAGAAATATATGACCCAGGGAAAAATAAGAAGAAAATGTGGTTTTATGCATGTATAGGGTTATTGGGAATTGTTAGACAAATTCAGGAAGAAGATTTGGAAAACACACACTGTAACTAACCTACAGTCTAAATTTTATGCTAAATCAAGAGGACTAGGGTGACTTTATCACCTTGTTCCTAAACTAGGGTGACTTGCTCACCTTGTTCCTAGACTAGAGTGACTTTCTTGCCTTATTATTGCTAGTTTTCAATTTGGAAATTACAAACTGTAGCTCTCCTCTTGATCTATCTATATCTCTTTTCACATATTTTCAACCTATACTACACATAGAAAAGAGGGAAAACATTGTGCAGAAAGGGGTTTTCCTAATTCAAACCTTGCTTTAGATTTTTACCTTGAATTGAATATAATTGAGAGTGTGAAAAAGTATAGAAAATTGTAGATCTAAAAAATAAAATTCTTATACATTCACGAACCTTCTTGATTTGGAAATACTCATGAAGATGCTTGATATTAACTTGATGTTGACTTTAGGATAAGAAGATCATGGATTCCTTCACAAATGTTTAGATCTAAAAATTACTCCTTGTCTTCATTGCCTTGAATTCTTGATCTTATGCCTTAGGACTTAAAATGTAAAATTTTTGTTAATAGCTTGATTGATTAAATTCATTTCTCCAAAATGAGTGAGGGTAGATTTCTTTTATACCTCTCCTAGCCATTTCATGGTGAAAAACTCAAATGAAGTTGATGCATGTTTAAAACCCCTACTAAAACAATGTGAGCATTGTATGGTTTCAATTTGTGTCCAAACATCAAGGAATGGGTAGACCAAGTCACCTTGTTCATCCCAATGCACTTCCAAATTGGGAACATAGGTCATATTGGAGAGATGATGTCACAATTATATGTAGAATTAAGTTGGATCAAGCATATAAGGTGAAAAAGGCTAATAAATTTAAAATAAGGCCTGATAAAGAAATAAATTACATAGGGACATAATTTATGATGTTATATTTATCCATACAAGGGACTGACTCAGGAACTCCCTACCTAAGGATAAAAGGATCAGAGGTAGAGTTCCTTTCTATGGAACCTGGTGATATCTCCATAACAACAACAATGATCGAGGATTTTGAGGGATCACTCAGACTTGTGAAGACAAGTGGAGATGATACCTGGTACCTGCAATCCTACATCACCAAGAAGAGATACATATATACATATGGATATACATACAAATCAAATATATGCAAACAGATGACCAGGATTGATACATTGTGTGGACCTCAACTAAGTGAGTAACTACGACTTCATCCTGAGTCATGAAGACACATCAAACACCTATCCATAAAACATAAAACATCATGATAATGGTTAGATTAAAATCCTTGGGTTAGCTCCATAAAACATACAAAGATAGATGGCTTTCTAATATCATAAACATATAAATGATAACCATAAATGAGCATATTAATCATCTAATAAACATATCATCATCCACAAAACATAAATGTAAATGTATAGTTCTAACCATCATAATAGAATGTCCAAATCAGAAAGTCCAAGTATCACCATAGGAGAGGGTATTACATGCAGTATCTGTGCTTGAAGGATTTTTATTCCTTTTGTTGCTTACAATTGAGAAAAAGAGGAATGGTATTGATATACGAGAGAATAAATAAGAGTATATATGATATAATATAATAAAAAAATATCTAAAAGGGAACAAAGAGAAATTTGAATGAGCCCAAAAATGAAATAGGAGAAATGAGTTTTCATATTTGAATTCTTGATTGTTGGAATCTTAGATTGAACTGTAACTGTAGATTTGAGACCTGAAGCCTATAAACTATCTCTTTACCAAATTTGATCTAAAAATTTAGGGTATAGGTTCAAACTCATTCTATACTTGGGGACATAATGCCAATTGAATTTTGTACCAAGAAATACTGACTAAATTCTTCTAGGTTTCTCCGACTGTGTCTGATCTTTCTATTTCCCATTTGGTAGTTCCATAACTTATTCATGCACATATAAAAGGGGGAATAAGGTTGTCTAAAGGGATTTTCCTTATTCAAACCCCTATTTAGGAATCAACATTGAAAATGAAAGAAAATTACACAAGGAAAGATGAAATAGATGCTATATCTGAGTTGTAAATCACCTTATACCTTGATGGCACAATGCTTATTTATATATGATCAACAATGTTGATGCAATAGACTAATCTAAAAGAAAATCATGAAAGATATGCCTTGAATGATGGATTGTGTATTTTTCCAAAAATGCTTGATGAAGAAGAAAGAATAATTATTTGAAGGATTGAAGACTTGGATGCTTAATTGTAGAAAAGATCTTGAACTCTAATTGCTTGATTGATTATGAATGCATGGAAACTTGATAGTGAATTATCTCACTTGATAATGGATATAAAAATAAGAGAGATAGGGTTTTTATATACTCAACCCAAAATTTTGGGGGTTAAAACTTAGGTAGACCAACCATGGAAGAAAACATCCCATTAATATCCTAATATAGGGCCTTGGGGAAATTTTGGGTCCCAGTTCTAGGATACAAAATGCCAATGATGTCTTGTACTTATGAAAATGAACCAAAATTTAAACTGGGTGTTAGGGAAATAGGGAAGGTGTAGGTTTTTTTGGTACAACTCAAGCTAAGGTTGGAACAGTTCACAAAGGGAAAAAATGAGGTTATAGGGCCTAAGTGATGGAATGAATTATTTGATAGGAGGAAAAATGTAGGAGAACATTTAGAAATAAGGGCTAACCTCAAGTTTTATATAAATTGAATCAATTTAGGATCTATAATGTTAATTTTAAAGTCCAATAAGTGTTAGGAGAGCATAAAATAAATGTGGGCACCCATACATACTAAAATTAGGCTAAAATGAGAACCTAATTAAGGGTAAGATTACATTTTAGGATGATACATTTATCCCCCACTTTAGCAGAGTATGATTCCACCTCATGGTCATGGTAAAGTAGAAGAAATAAAGAGAAACATGAAGATCATGGGAAAATTGCAAAGAGATAAGATATCACCAAGTTTAAGTAGACAAGCCCCCAAACCAAGGATATTAAATTGTACATCCATATGCAAGGACACATAAAATAGAAACAAAAGCCTAGAGCTTACCAAGATTTGAAGTCAACTAGTTGTAGAGACCTCTCTAAATAAAATGTCTCAACCCCTAACATCATACTCATAAATCTATTTGAAAAGCACAAGTGGTCACCTAAAAAGTGAAAGAGCACACATAAAAGATAAGACAAGACTCCATGATTTAATCAAATAGAAAAGTGTGTTATGTTATGGAATCATGGAGGAGAGAAAATAATCCAATCATAGATGACCTGTGCTAGCTAGTTAAGTTGTGCTAGGTTGTCCATGAGAGAGAGGGGGGGGGGATGGTCTAGAAAATTATGTTATGATAGTTTTAGATCAAAGAGAATATAAAGAGGGAGTTGATGGTCTAGAGAATGATAGTAAATGTGAAGGTTATTGTAGCTATGGTTGTATTCCTTCAGGTTGACATAGATAACATAAAGGTTGTGATTATATATATATATATATATATATATATATATATTGATAAAAGGTCATATGTACCTAAACTTTATATTTATATTATTAATGATTTATAAAATGTTTCATGATCCCACCATATAGCTAAACAACCATATACTTGAAATTGCAAAATGAGGCCTTCCACTTACCAAACACCTATCCATACCTTCTAACCAGTCTCTATTGATGATATCAAAAAAATGACCACCATAAGACCATAAACTAATATATATACTAACACCTTTGATTACATACTAACACCCAACATACTAATATATGCACAAACAATACAAAATACCCATCAGAAAAAACCATCTACATATTGCTAAACAAAACTATAAACCGACAACCATGACTCTATTGGCTCACAACTACCTTTCACTGGGCATCATTTCCTAAGACCCTTGAAGATTTGGCCTCAACTTTGAATGTGATTTATTTCCCTTTGTTCTTTCCCTTAGGTGAGGAATTGTTAAAGCCCCCGCCTTGTGTGATTCGAGGGACATGTGACTGTCAAAATGTAGGACCAACTGAGCTCTAGAGAAGCAATAGGAAAATTGCCTCAAAAAGGCTGAACACTTTTTCCATTAGAGCTGAAGGGATTGCCTCCAATCAAGGACCCCATTTTATGGTGAAAGCACTTATTATCCAAATTTTCAATCCCCAAATTCATCACATCATATAGATTGAAATATTCCAGCCTCTTCTAAATATATTACATGGAGAATAGACTGCCAACCCAAGCATTTGAATCTAGCAAACTATATCTGCTAACAACAATGTCTAGACCATCAATTAAGTAAAAAATTATCTTTAACAAACTTCTTCATGATTCTCATGAAACTCTGATATTCAAGAACAAAGTCAAATAAATTTGATAAGAAGATAAAAACCACCTGAGAGTGGTAGATGCTTCTAGGTTCCCTAGGAATTAGGACCTCCTCTCGTATAATTATTATGATAGCCCTCTTAGCATCCCAATGAACCCCTTTAAAATCTCTATGAAACTAGCTACTAAGAAAATCACATGAGATACACACTTCCCATTGATGGATAGGCACCAAGATATGGAGGTTCATTGACCTGTAATTCATATTTATTGGCCACACAATATAAACCACAGATATACACCCAACTACCCTTTCAAATCATAGGATACAATGGCTATGACACTTTTGTATCTTAAAAAATGTTGAATACCTCTTCTTACTATAGGATATTTAAATCCTAATGAGTTGTTGGGATCATAATTATCCTATAAATATGTGCATACGAATCTATAATCCAATTATGCATACATGTTGCAATTATTATGCATCAGATGAAACTTATAATCACCTCTTTAAGAAAGACTTTGTACTTCAAATCCATTTGTAAATATGATTTATATGGCCTCCAAATACCTTGATTATACTATCAATTGGTACCCCTATACCATTTAATAATTATGAAGGATCACATCATAGTCATCACCAATTTGAACTCCAAGCTAGATTTATGTGATAAAATTCCCACACATGCCAAAAACCCAATCATCTGAGTTATATCCCTATACCCATCTACCAACTTCAATCTCACTCATACCATATTAACCAATTCTTTTGACACCTCACATGGATAACCCTTGAACTCCTTGCACTACACATCTCAATGAATAATTAGGAATTTTTAAATGTGATTGGTAGGCACTCCAAATGAGATCACAATACCAAATTACATCTCTTGATAATTACAATCACCAAATCCTCTACATTCTTGGCATCACCTTCTTATAGAGCCCATTTGTACATATCTCATCTTATTTCAATGATTTTACATAAAATTTATCTTACCTGTAAAATGTGACTTTAATCCACATTAGACTTAAATATCCACCCAGAGCCCTCCAAGCCTCCATCATAGATTGAAGATTGCACCCAATTTCATGAAAATTCAAGTAGACCTAGTCGGTTACTAGCAAGGTCCCCTCTCAGTTTTATAACCCATGATGACTTCTTCCACACTATTATACCTACCAATGATGCCTCCTTGCACTTACCAAAAGAGGCCCAACAAAAAATCTATCCAATGTTTGCTAGACCAATCTCCTCTGCTAAATTATTTGAGACTGAGGAATGGCTCTAATTTTTGAAGGTAGAAATGGGGTTACCCGAGTCAAACTCTTGAGATCCTATTTCTAACCTTATTGCCTCATTTGATAACCAGTCTTCCATCTAGTTTTCTTCTCTAAAGCAGTGACTCACATTGTATCTTTTTGGTCTGGGAAAAATTTTCCACAATTCCCCTAAAACATATTAAAACTCCCAACTTACAATATTTTTTGAAATTAGTCATGATATTATTATTTGAGTCTCCCTTGATGATTAGCTTCTTGACTCCAGCTTTGATTGCTAATTTAACAGCATCTAACAAAGATCTGGCCTCTTCTACATTGTTTGAATCATTTGGTAGTCTTGTGATCAAAGCCTTTATTATTTTCCCATTTGAGTCCCTAATTACACTACATTCCCTTGATCTACCTAGATTCTCTTTTGATGCACTGTCAAAGTTCATCTTCATGAACTACTCTTCTAGTCTCTCTCATTTATCTTGAAGTCTGATATCTTCTTTCGAAGACTTACCCACCAACAATCCCTTGAAAGATATACTAACTAATTTCCACTCATTCATAGTCCATGCATATTTAGATGTGAATGTGGATGACAATGATTTTGATCTTGATGTATACATATTAAGGATCTATGAAATTTAGTTTTCCATGAGTGCACAAACACTATCTAATGTCGTCTCCTTTCAAAAAAGACTTGTATTTATTTCCCACAAAATGTGCCATGACACTACTACTTGCACAATCCTCCAAATTGTTACAAAGAAAAATTCTTTGTGCATTCATGGTGAACCAACCAATAATTCGTTAATGGATTTGGGAGAGGCCCTTGCAAAATCAGCTTCTTCATAACCCAACCTCAACACTCTTGAGAAAAATCACATGTGAGAAGAAGGTAGTTTGTGTCTTCCACCTCTTTCTCACATAACACACACGTATTGGCATTGTTGATTTCCATTTTTTGCAATCTAACATTGGTTAAAATTTTGTTATGCATAGCTAGCCAAAGGAATTCTTTGGCCTTTGGAAGGATTGTACTATGTCAACAAAAACTATACTCTGTATTTCCTTTATTTACCAAGTCCCTCATCAAAGATTGATAACTCTCCTTAACATTCTACTTACCATTTCTACTTCTACACCAATATCAGTTTGTCTGGCTCCTTATTAATAAAGATGCTTCTTAATTTTAGAATTTGACTAAGTTCTTTCATTTCTTCTTCTAGAATAGGTAATAAAAAAAAAAATTCCAAACACATTTGCTAAAACCATCCTTTATATCCATTTGAATATAATATTTAACCCGCTTTCCCCATGCCACTTCTAGAATATTTTGGTCTCTGAGAGTGTTTGAGTTGGTACCTATAGGTGGACACCCATTTTAGGAATCGGTCCAAAAAATAGCTTTATCTCCTGAGTTTATTACTCATGAGAGATAGGGCACTATTACCTCTCTACTTCTTAGAATAAAATTCCACATAGAAGAGACCTTTGGGGGGTTTCTCATTGTGAAAATTATCTCTGGGTTATTTGAATCCAAATATTTGATCCTAATAATTTGAGCCCATATTTTTGTTGGATTTTTGTACATCTTCCATGCAAGTTTTTCTTCAAGGCTAAGGTTATGTTCATGTAGGCTATGGATCCCCATTCCCCTTCTCCCTTTGTTCTAAAAATATTTTCCCAATATATTAATGCAATATTATTATCTTCATATAAGTTACCTTTCCATAAGAAATATCTCATGTATTTCTATAGAACTTCTATTACCCCTTTAGGATAAATAAGGGCAGACATTATATAATTAGGAATTGTGCTTAAAATTGATTTTATAAGCAAAATTCTCCCAACTAGGGATAACCAACGACCCTTCCATGAAGAAATTCTACCTTAATTGATTGGAGGATATTATTCCAATATGTGTCCTTACTCTCCCCTTGAAAGAATTGAATCCCCAAATACTTACATGTTGTTTCTGCCACAACAAGCCCCAAGCATCTTTGTAGAGCTATTCTGGTTGCCTCGCTCAAATTAAAGAAGAACACTTTTGACTTTCTTGAGTTGAACTTCTAACTTGAAAGCCCACAATACTCCTCCAATGTTTCTTTAATAAACTTTTCATTTGATGTTTCGTTTCCAAAACAGTGGAGAATCATCAACAAAAAAGTTATGGGTAACACTTTTCTCTAATTTTTGAATTTGGATCCCATTCCACAAGCCCTCTTGCTTTTTATACTGAATAATTCTACTTAATCCTTTTGAAAATATTTTGAATAGGGAAGGGAAAGGAGTCCTCTTGTGTAATTCCTTAGGATGAGGAGATGCAACCACATGGTGTCCCATCAATCAACACCAAAAACTTTGCACCATAAATACATGAAAAAACCTATTTAATCCATTTCCTATCAAAACCCATCCTTTCCATAACCTGTGTCAAAAATATCCAACTCACTCTATCATAGGATTTCATCATGTCTAGCTTAAGAACCATTGGAGGGGTGACCTCCATTTATAATGAATGCAACACTTCATGGGCTTCCAAATCCCCCTCCATAGTCTCTATACCCAATACAAATCCCCCTTTCTAGACTGGGGTTATAGATGGTATGATCACTTCTAATCTTGATGCAATTCATAAATATTTTGTAGATAGTGTTTTAGAGAGACATTGGCCTAAATTCCACAAATGTATTTGGTTGGGGGAATTTTGGGATGAGGGTAATGAAAGTTGTGCTAAATTATTTCATCATATTAACATTTATTCTTGACTCTTCTACCACCTTTAATATGTCTGACCCAAAAAAGTCCCAACACTTTTGGAAGAACAAAGGTGTAAAACCATCTAGACCTAGTGCCTTATCCATAACCTTTGCAAAAATAATTTTCCTGGTCTTTTCTAAAGTAAACGGTCCCAACAATATCTAATTATTTGCCTCAGTAATTAACTTAGGTATGCAATTCAAGACTCTTGTATTACCTGAATCTATTGATGCTTATTTATATTTTAGTAGGTGTCAAAAGAATTAAACTACCTCCTTTTGAATTTCCTCATCTTTGAATACCCTACCAGATAAGCATTTAATCTAAAAAAGTATATTCTTGTGTCTTCTGACCTTTGTTGATGTGTGGAAAAACTTAGTGTTTCTATCTCCTTTCAACCACAACTCCCGAGATCTTTGTCTCTAGTGTATATCCTCTTTCATTAACACCTCTTCCAATTTGTCTTTTAAATCTTTCTAAATCTCATATACCTCTCCAGTCATGCCATTTTGAATTATATATAATTCCATTGTTCTAAATGATGTTGGATATCTCTTTTTTCTTTAAAAATAATTTTGAAACTTGTGTTGCTCCACTCCTTAATTTTAGCATTCATGAAACTTAATCTCTTTTCAAATTGGAACATTCTTGACCCTTTCACATATGGAGCCTCCCACCACCATTGTTGAAGCAAAACCATGAACTTTTTATTCCGGATCCACATCCTTTTGATTTTAAAGTAAGATCTTAGTTTAAACACATTTGCATTTCTCGAGATCCCTAGGTCAATGCCAAAGTGATCTAACCCCATGGAAGACAATATGGTAGACTTGCAACAACCCTTATCCAAAAACCACTGGGGTTTAGGAGAAACCTATTGAGCCTCACACCAATGTGATGGAGACATTTTATTCTATTCGACCAAGTAGTTACTCCATTTGCTAGTATACAATCTAATAATGTCTATAAAATCTTTTAAATGTTGTGTAACCTTAGGAGATTACTCTTCCCCACCAACCTTATCATCAAATCCCAAGGTTGCATTAAAATCCCCGTTGATTATATTTTGAATTCATAAAAAATGAGTATTAACTCTGATAACAATCCCCAAACTATTTTCTTTCTCACCATAGATGTAGGCCCATACACATTGATTAAGACAAAACTTAAATCAAAACATGTCACCTTTGCCACTATCTAGTTTTCATTCAAATTTATCATTTAATCTGACATTTATGATTTTTCCAGAAATTTGCTAATCCTCCTAATGCTCCAATAGATGGAGAGTGAATGAAAGACTATATTTTCCATGATTTGAGTAATTTTTATCTATGCTCTACTGATAGTTTTGTCTCTTGCAATAATACAACATCTGCCCCACTAACTAAGATCTAATCCTTGATAAGCTAGGATTTTTTATAGGCATTGATCACTCTAACATCCCAAGACACTAGCTTCATTGTGGCTTTGGAGAGAAAGTCTCTCTCTCCTTTAAATAGACATCTACTTTAGGATTATTGCAACTGCATTTTCCTTACTCTTCCTAGGGGGGCCTCTCAAAATTTAGCATTGACTAGGTACCAACTTTGATTTATTATTTAATATTCTTACTTTTGGGGGGCCTTTCTCTCTCTTTATTTGTAGAAAATAAAATCCTTATATGAGACATATCTACATTTGATTATGTGATTGATAAGGTTAGGATTTAAGATTATCCTTCTCCAGAAAAATCCTTCTCATCCACCTCCAAAACCTCATCCATGACCATATCTCTTTCCTCTACCATCACCAATTATATAGCAACTTCATCAATTTTCTCCTTGTCCACTTGGAGAATTATCTTCTCCACAAACTCCTCCAAGTGTTCTTCCATTAATTCCTAGTCCCAAATGTTTTTATTTATGACCTCTTCTCTTTGACTGAAAGTGTAATTATCTGATAGATCATTTACCCTTGATAAACATATCTCTCCCCAACTTAGGATATATTCCAAACTCTTTCCCCTACCTACTAAACACCACATACCCTTTCCCTTTCTATGATGAAGATTAAGATAAATCATGTATTGACACATGGAATTCTTGCGTATTCAAAATATTTCCAACTAGTTCAATGATAAAACTTTCCTCTACTATGTCATCCTAACCTAATAAAGATCCCTTGAAAAACTCCCTACCCTAAACTTCTCTAACTTAAACCTTATCTCCCAACCCTACCACCTTTCCCTTATCTATGGCCACCTCCACACTAGTGAGATCTAAGTTGTGGACATCTTTTTCTCTTACCTCACCTTCCTCAGAACTAGTCTCCCCAGCAATTTTTGTAGGGGATTTATATTTACCTCTACAATATTGCCTTTATTTTTCTCTACAATTTTTTATTGCCTCAAAATTATGCTTCTCTTCCTCTCCTCTAAAAATCCCTCATCTTTTGTACCCAAACCCTGAAGTTGGTCTAATTTTCCATTCATAAGCCCCCTATTGGAGTTTTCTCCTTTCTCAATTTCATAAAATTTTCCCTTTGACTGATGATCCATCTCTTTCTTACCTAATACTACCTAAATTTTAAGAGATAATTTTATTTCACTCAACACTTGATCCTTACAAACAAAAACAACTTCTCCCTCAAGACTTCTACACTCAGAAGTAAAGTTCCCTGCTTTATTTTGTGAAATCTTCACCTTCTGCTCTCCATTGACATTGATCAACTGGGCATAACTACCTTGTTTAAAAAAGAATGAAATCTTATTTGGACATGGTTTTTAATTTCTTTCAGGATACAAAAACTCATAGAATGTTTTCCATCATCAAAAGATGCTAAATCATACTTCAAGAAGATTCCCAAATAATTCCCTACAATCTCCATTAGATATATATCTCTATATTACATAGGCATACATGGGAGAGACACCCAAAATAAATAAAATATTGTATCACATTCCCTGTGGATAAAATTTGGAGTCCAAATCTATGTATATAACCCCACCCAGTTCATAAACCAAGAGTTACATCCATGTACCCTATACATTTTTTTCTTTCCTACAAAAATAGCTATGAAAAAACCTAACCCACCATCTATGTAGAATGCATCAATAACTCCCTCCCAGTTATGTTTATCCTTAAGTCCCACCATCTATGCTTGAGTCCTCTTTCCATATTCTTATGATCGAAAAAGTCTTAAAAGCTCAAAAAAAAAAATTAAAAAAATCATCTAATGGTGAAAAGTTGGTAATCAGGCACCTTGGACAAGTACCATGATGAAAACCTAGCAAACATGTGTCATGTGTAATCCCTCCATCCAGTTTCTCTTCATACTTGGGGGAAAGTCCTTCTAGCTATCCATCTATTATATCTTCCATATCATATACATACCATACCTATCATATCTTATCCATTCATATATCCTCATCCCCTTGAATTCTATACTTGGGGGCAAGATCTATCCATTATGTTCTATCTACCATATCCCCCATCTACCATCCACCATCCTCCTCTTCCCAGCTTTGATCTTGGCTATCCTATTAATTCCCTCCATCCATTTCCTTATCCACACACTATCCATTATCCTATCTAAGTTCATCCACTTTGTTCTTATTTGATCTTGATATCCTACCCAAATCATCCATCTCATACGTCCTTGTCTTATTCATTTCCTTTATCATCCATCCATAATCCTATATATATCTAGCTTCATTTCCCATATATTTGATCTTGATTATCCCGTGCATTTCCTCCATTCAAAATAACCTATCCCATATACATCTTACACATCATTATCCCTATCCTATCTATACCCTCCATTTTATATCCCTTATCCATCCACTTTCCACTTTCATATCTTTGATCTTCATGAAAAATAGAGGCACTAAAACATCAAGGCATGCTTTGAAAAAATACAAGCCTTCACTTCCTCCATAAATATCCTTTCCACACCACCTTTCTATTTTGAAAATCCTTAATCCACCATCTCTCCATCCTTCATCCTCTGTACCATATCACTTTCTCCCCTCATATCCGTTACAAACCATCCTTCCATCCTATACATTGTTATCCTCCATCTTTCCATCATTCATTCTCCTTTTAGTGTGGATAATTTAACTCCTTTTCCACATAGTTGTTGGATCTCCATCCCTATACTCCCCATCCTATAGTATTCCATATCCTACCCTTACCTATCCATTCATTCAATCTATCTCCTCTCAAATCAGTCCCTTCCATCCATTCATCCTCTAACCAAACGTCTCTCCATCCTTCCATTCTCTATCATTCCTTATTTATCCCTTTTCAATGGTCCAAATCCACTTATCATTTTTCCTATCCCATCCTATCCAATCCCTTAATCATCATTTCATCTTATTCAAACCATCTTGTCTATCAAATCTATTTATCTTCTAATCCAATCCATTTATTCCCCTCACATGCTTTTCAATCTCATCTTATCTAATCATCTTCTCTTCCAATCCCATTCTATCCAATCCACTCATCCAAATAAATTAAAAAATCCAAAAAATTAACAAATCCCTATAATCCAAAAGATCCCAATTCAATCAAATTAATTGCAATCAATACTAATCCATCCAATCCAATCTTGCGATCTAGCATGTTAATCTTTAATCAAGCCATCATCTTAAACCAAATTAGATGATAATCAATTGATCAATTTCAAATCAAATCATCATGGGATGTATCCTTCCCAATCCTTGAGGCCATGTCCTCCCAATCAATCAATTGGTGTTTAGCTTGACTAGGGGCAATATGTTGGTTTCCTTTTGGTTTTTTGTGCATGCTTGCTTATTGCTTATATGTATTAGTATTTTTTTAATATTTCATTTTTTTTCATGCTATTGATACAAGGGAATCATGGTCTTCCATATCATGGCATCATAAGACATATGATTGTATTTGACCTTTTTTATCACATACATGGCACATGGTCATCTTGGTTCCTCATACCTTGGTGCATAACATCAAGCACAATATCCAAACTAGGATGTACTCTCTCTCTCTCTCCCTCTCTCTCTCTCTCTCTCTCTCTCTCTCTCTCTCTCTCTCTCTCTCTCTCTCTCTCTCTCTCTCTCTCTCTCTCTCTCTCTCTCAATAAAATCCCCCAAATCCTTTTGCATTTAGTTTCATTTTTTATTTTGCATCGAGGCTCCTATTTATTTCCTATCCCTACCATATTTGTTCTCCTCCTATTCATTTCAAGAGAACACTCATGTTCTCCAAACCCGCATGTCCTCTCAAGGGGGCATACCACTACCTCCTCATCTTCCTTCCTCATCCTTCTATTATTGGGGCATCTTCCTTTTATTTTTCTTTGACGTGATGTCAATTTCGACACCGCATCAAAGAGGGGCAAAATGTAGACACCTAAAATTATCCTTTGCATTCTAATATTAATTTTATTAATATTTGCCCTTAACATTATAGTTGATTTTTATTAATTAACTATATTGTTATATTCTTCTATTTATTTAATTAAATAAATTTATTTTCCCTTTATATTTAAATTTTATTTAAATACTATAATACATTTAATTTAATTTAATATATTATCCCTCCATTTCTTAATATAAAATAAATTTTATTTATTTTATCCCTCCACTTGCCTAAAGTTCTTCTAAACCTTGATTAAATTAAATTTATTTTAATTTAATCCCTTTTCCCTTTTTCCTAATCTTGTTTTTTGCTAATATTCCTCTAATCTTGATTACAAGGTGGATTACCTCTAATCATGTGCATAATCACCTTTTACAAGGTGACCACCTCTCCATCTTTTTTCTCCTCCAATCATTTTGAATCCTTCTCTTTTCCCTCTAAAAGTGGATTTTGACTTTTGCACTGCCTCTTAATCTTAGATACTCATTCTTTTGCGTCTTCATCTTAGCCACTTCCTTTTTGCCTCTTAATTTTGGCCATCTATTCTTTTGCCTCTTAATCTCCTCCATCCAATCCTATTCAATTTCTATAAAAAGGAGGCATCACTCCTCATTTGAACTTATTTATTCTATTGTATCTTCTTGCATCTATTGTAAGCTAGGGCATTCTTGAACACTTCATACCTTAGACTTATTTTTAGCATTGGCATAAGATAATCTAGATATCGCATGTTAGATAATGGAATGAATCTAGTTTTGTTTCAATATTTCATCCTCATCTTAGTTGACTTTTCATTTGAATCTAGTTTGTTAATCTCTTACATTTGTATTATTTAGCATAGATATTATATTTTGCATCATCATTTTGTGAATATTGGGGCAAGTTCATCATAATTTTTATCAATCATAGCTGGATTTATTGTATTGTGTTGGAAGAGCACACCCACAAAATATCTAAGAGTAAATCAAACAAGGTTTTGGGTGCACTTGTTTTAGCTCATCAAAGGTTGTAGTGGAAATTTGGTTGCATTACAAGTTATTTAGAATGCTTATTCTAACCTAAATGCTTCACATTTATTGTGTTTTCGTGCTTTGATTTGTGGTGCAGTTGCAAGGATTTTTATTGCATACAAGCATAAATCTAACTAATCCCTTAGACTACTATATGGGTGCTATTATTATATATAATTTATTCATAAGAAAGGATCAATGTTAATAGGGACGAGTAGATATTAATGGTAATGAAATCACCATACCCACAAATGAGTGATTATGTATTAATCACAAATGAGATATGAGACTATATCAAGACCTCCTAGAGCTCTGAAATGTGGTGTCTTGAAGAAGGATTGATCAAGCCTAAATTGTAAAGATAGAGGTTTATGTTATTCCCAAGGTGATTTGTCTACATGTTGGTGTAGTTCATTAAGAGAGATATTTATTTCATGTGGCTAGATTAAACCATACATCTAAACACCACGTATAGTCTTTCTAATTGCAATATATACATGGGCAGTGATGAATATACAAGGGAAGTTAGTTCTTAATAGTGTAAGATATCTATCAGGATCAAGTATTGAAATGATGACACACCTTATTTTATTTTGTAATGACAATATTAGCCACCTGTACATACCGAAATCTATTATTATAAAAATGTTTTAAATCTATTTAATGCTTATAACACTAGTGTTTATATGATTTAATCATTTGATTGAAGTTATGATGATTTCTCAAGGAGAGTATATTGTTTAGAAACAAGCTTTGATGGAAGGTATATAGTAGGAGCAACTAGAGGTTAAATAAGAAGGTTGCCTATATATATAAAGATTGTATAGTCTGATTTATATCACACTTGAATAGTGGGGGCCAACATCGTGTAAGGTGAATAATAACAAAAATATATTCAATTTGCACCAGGTGTTTTATGTGTAAAGGAGTGAACACTCAATATGTGGTGTATCTGAGTATACCATAATGCATATCAAAAGATTCTTGATATAAAGAACATTACTAGAGGAGTCTTATATAGATCTTGTGGAAAACCAAGATTCTTAATGGCTACCAATAATAAAGGGGACACAACAATAAGTATAAGGGATTTCATTCAAGGAAGGAAGAAATTGATAATTTCTACCATGCGACTAAGTTGGTGGATAAAGACATTACTTTGAAGAGGAAGAATTCACATTCAAAGGGAGTTTGAAAATCCATCAGAGGAAACCTTGGACGAGGAGGTCAAGGTTGATAACAGATTCAAAGGGAGTCTGACATTTCATCATAAGAAATCTTGGACAAGGAATTCAGAAGGTTGATAACTATTTTAGAGGGAGTCACATCAACATGAAGATATATTAATGCATTCTTCTCTATGAGGGAGAAGTTTGAGGTGTAATCCCTTGTTAATGCATTCTTCTGTATGTGAGAGAAGTTTGAGGTGCAAGACCTTGTAGCATTTTTCTCTTAGATGAATAAATTTTAGGTGTCAACCCTTGTATCATTTTTCTTTGAGACAACTAAATTTGAGGTGTTAGCCATTGTAGCATTTTTCTCTAAGACAGAGAAATTTGAGGTGTCATCCCTTGTAATGTATTATTCTTTGTGAGAGATGGTTTGAAGTGAAAGCCCTTTTTTGACCCTCTAGGAGTAGCCATTATGGATCCACCTGTGGGAGTATCCATTGTGGATGTAATGAGAGAGAATCCATGACTTTGCACTTGTGTTTATTACCCTCTAGGACTAGCTATGGTGAATGTCATGATGAGATAGTGACATCACATTGAATGAATCTAGATGGGCACTTGTGCACTTGTTCTTTCCACTCTCTAGAAGTAGCTATGGTGGATGTCATGGGAGAGCCTCCATGATTTAGCACTTGTATTTATTCATGCTATGGGAGTAGCCATGATGAATGTCATGATGAGATGACAATATCATGTTGAGTTATTATGTGATGAGCACTTGTGTTCATTTCAATTTCCATTCATGGGATTAGTCATGATGGATCCACCCTCTAGAAGTACCCATGGTGGATATTACTCATAACTCAGATGTTGAGAAGGATTCCTCCCTAGATAAGAGGGAGTGTTAATGTTATTGTATCTATGGCCAAATTCCTTCAGGCCAACATAGATAACATAAAGATTATGATAATATAATTATTGTGATATAATAATTATATTAATAATTATTGATAATATAATTATTATATTGATATTATATTATAATATTATTATTATGATAATATAATTATAGTTATTGTGATAATATAATTATATAATTAATTAATATATAATATATTATTGGGACCAACTTGGAAGAGTGGAATCCCTTGGTGAAGGGGCACCTTTGATTGGTTTTAATTTTGGATGCACCTTCCTCTCTCAAAAATGGGATAAATATAAACAATCTACATTATGGAGATACAATTAGGTATTATCTAAGGTTGGGAGGGAAAATTATTTCTCGTGGTTAAATAAGCACATAAAATCAACAATCAACTCATAAAAATTATGCAAATGAGAGGTTGATTGGTCGTGCAAGTTGTGTTATGCTAGTCAACCCATGAAAAGAATAGATTAAATGGTCTAGAAAATTGTGTTATACTAGTCAACCAATCCTTAAAATGTATGAAAAGGAGAAGTCAATTTGTCTAGAAATTTGTGTTATGATAGTTAAACCAATCCTAAGGATAGCCAAGGAAAAATTTGTATCCAAGGAAATCCACCAAAAATGTATAAAGGAAAGTGATCTTTCCCTAGAAAGTTGTATTATTATAGTGTACTCTACCTAAAATGCTTCAAGTAAACAAAATATTTCTAATAAGGAGGCCATATATACCCCCCCTTAAGATGGAAAAAGTGGACTATTTTGACATCTTAAGGAAAATATAACAAGGATAAATCACCTTTAACACAAAAGAGGTATCCCACAAGAAACACCCAGTTCAAGCCAAATAGGTCATATGTATTATGAGATCAAGGAAGGGATGAAAGCAAAGAGATTCCATGAAAGAAGTGTAAAAGGGATCCTTTTGAAGGATTTTGAAAAAGAGATGTCGAACAAGAAGGACATAATTCATACCTTCCCCATTTATAAGTAAAGGGATTCTTGGGGAAGGACAACACACTTTTGGCTCCCAACGTAAGGGATTTGTTTACCATAGATACCCAATTGAAAATAATGAAAAGGTTATGATCAAGGAGCATACCTATTATATAAGATAGAATCCGTAATGTAAGAAAAAAATTCCATATAAGATTGGATATTAGAAGATTAGAAAAAAATGAATTAACCAAGAGAAAAGTGGATCCTTAAGAGAAGGATTAGAGAGATTGAGATTATTACCCTTGCCTCCCAACTATAGAGATGAATAAAATCAAGAAGGCCTATTATGTTACTCATGAAGTATGATCATACTATGCATGAAAATTATCCCCTAAAGGATAGATTATCAATGTCACATAGTGTGGAGCAACATAATAGGATCTTAAATGTTATTCAAATAAATAAGAATAGAAAATTAACTCATTGTGATACATTATGTGAATGATATCATAATTATGGTTGAGATTATAAGTTTAATTATTTTGAGAATAAAGTTGGACAAATGACACACTAGGTCCTTTGAAGGGTCCCGTGTTAAAGTTATGAAGTTTATGTTCACCCATAAAATATGACGTAAAATATAATGACCCCCAATCATCATCTAAAAGGGAACTTGTAGGAGAATAAGAATCTTTGGGAGGGGAAGCTATGTTTTGTTTAAATGGTGTAGGAATAGAAGGAGAATTAGATTTAGTTTGTAAGAAATTTTGGATTTTATCATTAGCAGCAAGGGTACACATGATGTTTTTATAGATGAGCTTCACTTTACAGTGAAGTATTGAAGGAACAACATGCATTACATATATCCATGGTTTTCCTAAGAGAGGATTATAATTAAGAGCACCGGGAATGACATGAAAAGGTAGGGCTAAAATAATATGACCTAACTTAATAGGAAAAGTGATAATACCAAGGTTTGTTTAGAAAAATTACCAAATTCATGGATATGAATAGAATAAAGTTTGATTAAAGAAATGTCCACATTTATCTTGTGTAACAAGTCAATTCCACAAACATTAAGTCCTAAGCCATTATCAATTACAGTTCTTTGAATAAGATTACCATTTATAAGGACAAAAACCATGAGAGAATCATGTTGATCTTGAATTTTATTAAGAGGCAAATCATCTTTGATAAAACACAATTTGGAATTTGTTATTGATCACATTCATGCATTATAATATGGAAGTTATATTGGCTTATCTAGGAGGTAGGATAATCATATTTATCAGGTATTGTTGTCACACTTCATGATAAGTAGGTGAGGTTTTAAGAATCTCCCAAGGAGATATGTTGGTAGGAGTAGAAAAAAATTGTTATACTAAATCATACTTCTTTCCAAGATTTTGAGGGAGATAGGATGCAAAAGGAAGTACCAGTTGAGAAGTAGGAAGAGGAGGAACAACTAAACTTATAGGTTGTCTATTAGTTATTGTGTTATAATTATGGGAAACTAAATGATAGTTAGGTTATTGAGAACCTTTTACCAAATGACTAGTTTATTTTGAGTTTCAGGGGTATCTTGACGAATATGGACAACCACCTTAGGATTTTCACTACCTAAAAAAATTGACAACATTAACTTGATCAAGATCCTGATTGTTCATGGGTTCATGACTAGAGGAGAGGGAGTTAATTAAATTAGTAATGGTATTATCCTCCTCTTTCAAGGTGTTATCATGAGTAGGACAATATTTAAAATGGGGTTTAGGGGTTTCCATCAATGTTTCATTTGTAAGAGGGATGCCATTTAAAGAAGGTATGGTGATATTAAGAAAGGTATTTATAATATCGTCTTCTTGCTCCAAAATATCCTCATAAAGGGGGTATGTATTAGGAGAAGGAGAAACATAAATCATGAATGTGTCATCTCTAGAGGGAGTAGAATAAATTTTAACTACAATATCATCCTTTTTTTTATCGAGGTTTCTTCTTGAGGGAGAGAATAATCAACATCATTATCTAGTGGTTCATCGCAAATAGGGAGATCATTGCCAATAGAAATTAAAAAAAATTTAGGAGAAGGATAATAATAATTTGTTAAAGCTTCATTCCTAAAGGGAAAGTTATGGAAATGAATATAAGGTAAGGTATCACAAGGGGAATAATCAAATTTAAGAATGGTATTATCATGGGGGAAGCACATATCAAGAGAATAATTAACATCAATCTTCAAAACTTCTCCCAAAAGAGAGATTATTGAAAGAAGGGTTAAAAACATCTTCTTGCACTAATATGTCCTCGTGGAAAGGAGGTTCCTCAAAGAAAGGGATAAAGTGATACATTATAAAATTAATCTAATATGCATAAAACAATATGGAATTATTATTTTTTGCCTTTTTTGTCATTAATGAAAATAAATAAAGTGAAACAATGCAATGCTTACAAATATAAATGCATAAGATGTAGCAAAGATATGATATAAATAATGCATACAAATGAGATCTAAATACCAAATCAAAGTAGAAATATCATGTGAGGATCTAACCACCAAAATCAAAAGTATGAAAGAAGATTCAAGTTCACCAAAATGTACAATATCAAAAGAGGATCACATAAAAAGAATAATTTCCCCAATTAAAAGGGAATATTGTAATAAATAACCACCTTAAGATAAATATGATTAACACCACTTGGTAAGATGCCAATGAAATATACGTGCTTGAAGGGTTTTTATTCCTTTTGTTTCTTATAATTGGGAAAGAGAGGAATGGTATTGATATGAAAGAGATTAAATAAGAGTAGATATGATCTAATCCAATTAAAAAAAAGTAGATTTAAAAGGGAAAAATGAGAAATTTGAATGCACCTAGAAATGATATACGAGAAGTGGGTTTTTAGATCTGAATTCTTGACTATCGGAATCTTGGATTAACCTACAACTACAAATCTAGGACTTGAAGACTGTAAACTAACTCTCTACCAAATTTGAGCTAAAAATTAGAGTATAAAGAAAAACTCATTCTGTGCCCAAGGACAAAACACCAATGGCATTTTGTACCTGACAATTCTGGTTGAATGTTTTTGGGTCTCTTTGACTGTGTCTGATCTTTTTTATTCTTGTTCAGTAGATTTGTAACCTATCCCTACACATAAAAAAATGGGGAAGAAGGTTGGATAAAGGAGTTTTCCTTTGTCAAACCCCTGTTTAGGAATCAACCTCAAAAATGAAAGAAAATTTTATAAGGAAAATGAAATAGATACTAGATTTGAGTTGTAAATCACCTTATACCTTGATGGTGTAATGCTTCTTTGGATGTGATCACCAATGTTGATGAAATAGATTGATCTAAAAGTAAATCATGAAATATATACCTTTAATTATGGATGTTTTAGTCTTCCAACAATGCTTGATGAAGAAGGAAAAATTCTTTGAAGGATTAAAGATTTGGATGCTCAATTGAAGAAGAGATCTTCAACTTAGATTGCTTGAATAATTATAAATGCATGAAAAAATTGATAATGAATTATTACACTTGATAATGGATACCAAAATGAGGAGAGATGGAGCATTTATATATTCAATCCATCATTTCAAGGGTTAAAACTCAGGTAGGCCAACCAAAAAAGTAAATCTCCCTCTGATATCTTGACATAGGGACCTAGGCCAAATTTGGGCCCCAATTCTAGGGTACAGAATACCTGTGAGGCCTACCTCAGATCGACATAGTTTTACTTTTATACTTTATATGCTTTCAGTGATTATTACTTAGACATACTTTGACTATTGAGACTTTTATGTATTAGAGGATCCGTTGAATCCTATGTCATATGTTCGATACCTGGTTATGTAATCAGGGTACACTTGAGATACTTTATGTTCTGATTCAATTTCAGTTTATGATGATGTCATATATGAGAATAATTGTGTGGATGCAATTATGATGAAAATTGGTTTAGGAAATCAATGATATGTTTATTTAATTCAAATACAGACATAATTTATATACAATGTAGTATTGATGATGTATTATGTTTCTATATCATGTTATTTTGGACCTACTGATGTGTGCAATGAGTGTGCAGGGATAGTTGAATATGGATCTAAATCGAAGACCCAGAATTGGAACCTATGTTATACCATGAATTCCAAGGTCTTGTTTGTATGAAGAAACATGGACCTCATTGTATAGTTGTTTATTCGTGAATGTGGTTTGTATGTGTGTATTTAATTCAGTTAAAGTAAATGTGATTAAGCCATGTTATTTGTTTATTTAAATTGTGTCCATTTTGGAAATTTTTGTAATTAAGTATTGGCATGGCTAGTTAAGTGTAAAATGATTGATTGTAGGGTTAACTATGGGTTACCTTAGTGTAGTACCCAAGCCTACCCTAGGTTAGGAAGTTTCTTGAAGGTCAACTTGACTTAGAAATCCGTGGGTAAACTTTAGGTGGGGTTTAGGAGGGTCTTTTAGGTGCCCATAAGGCAACTGGGGTCAATTTTAGCTACCCAAGTTGGTACCCTAGGGGTTAGGGGTCATTTTCAACCCATTAAGAGCCTTAAAACACATGTATTACTCCCCTAAAGTCTCCCTTTTTAAGTTGTGTGCATTTGAAGAGTTGTGTGATTTTGGTTAACCTCTCTTTTCTTCCCAAATTTGCATTTAACTCCATTAATGGAGAAGGAAGGCAAGTGGGAAGTGAAAGATTTGAGAATACAAATCTACACAACCCACAAATATCTGCAAACTAGAATAACCTGTTACAAGAGACAAATGGAGACAAAATGCAATAGCTCTCAAAAGTAAAATCGCATTAGAGAAAATAAAAAAGAGCAATTACAAGATTCATCCTTAAATAGGAGAATGAGAAACCCTAAGTGAATCTTTAGAGAGGAATACAAGATAAAAATAATCTATTACTCTAACCACCCCCTTAAGATGAGCTTAGGGAAAAGCTACAAACTAAAAGCTAAAGAAGCTAAAGAAAAACAAGATTAAAACAAAATTGGGTCCTGGCAACAAAGCTTGATCAGGTACCCAATCACAACCAAATCTCTGTAAAGTGGAGAAATAGAGAAAACCTCATGGGAAAAACTCTACTCCAAAAAGAGATGAAACAACATGCTAAAAAAAACATGAAGGAAGGAAGGCCTCATTGAGACCCCCCAAGGACAACTTCCTTCACCCCAAGCTTCGAGCACAATGGAAGGTAGCACGGTGAGGCAAAAGATTTAGTGAAGATGTCAGCAACCTGCTCAGTTGTAGGAATATACTCCAATATGAGAACACCATCCTGGATCAACTGTCAAATGAAATGTATGTGAATCTCATTATGTTTGGTCCACTGATGCTCTACTGGGTTACGTGAAATGTGAATAGCACCTTGATTGTCACACCATAAAATAGTGGAACTATCTGGAGGAAACCCAAACTTAGTCATCATTTGTCGAAGCCACAAAACCTCCTGACTAGCTAGCATAGATGCTCGGTACTCTACCTCTATAGATGATAATGCATGAGTGGTTTGCTTCTTGCAAGACCATGTGATAGGACCAGAGCCAAGACAAAAAACAAAGCCAGAAGTCAACTTCCAATCAGTGGTATCACCAACCCAATTAGAATCAGTGAAGCCAACAATGTGAGGATCTCCTAATGTGTAGGTAATTCCATACAAATTAGTGCCCCAAATGTACCTCAAGATACATTTGGTAGCATTCCAATTACTCTCATGCAGATCTTGTGATAATCTAGAGACAAGGCCAACCGCAAAGGAAAGATTTGGATGTGTGTGAGTTAGCTACAATAAACTACCAACCAACTTTCTGTACAAAGTATAGTCTACTGAAGGAGTAGGACATGATGGTGACAAATCAACACCTGACTAAAAAGGTGTAGGGGTAGGCTTACAGTCAAGCATGCCAAATCGTTGGAGCATATCAAGAGCATACTTTTGCTAGAGTATGGAGATCCCATCCAAAGACTAAATAACCTGTAGGCCCAAAAAATAGTGTAGAAGACTGAGATCTGTCATCTCAAATCACTCCATCAATTCTCTCTAAACACTCTGTATCATAAAGGATGAGCTACTATGATAAGAAGATCATCAACATAGAGCACAAGAATCAAAAGATCACCCTCATGGCACTGAATGTATATTGTAGGATCTGAATGACAGCGCCTGAAATGTGAAGAAAGTAGAAAAGAGTCCATCTTGTCATACAAAGCCCTAGGGGCTTGTTTGAGACCATATAATGATCATCTAAGTCTACAAACCAAAGAGGAATCATGCACAAAACCTAGTGGTTGCTCCATATAGATCTCCTCCTATAGGTCTCCATGCATGAAAGCACTCTTCACATCCATCTAAAATATTGTCCATCCCTATGAAGCTGCAAGAGATAATACAAGGTGAATAGAGTTCATCTTGGCAACAAGAGAAAAGGTCTTAGAGTAATCAATACCCTCCACCTATGAAAACCTGATGCAGGAGCATCCTGGGTGTAAGAGCAATCTTGCATCACCCAAAAATATTTCTATTTTTGTATTCAATAAGGGCTATCTTGTGTAGAGCTGCTATTTATGGAAACTTGTTGTTTTTAGTAAGTTGGTCATAAATCTCAGAATGTTCTGATTTTACATGTGGAGGTTCATCTTAGTCATATCAGCCTGCCAGTAAAGTTTCATGGCTAGATCAGGTCTAGTTTTGAAGATATTGAAGATTTTCGGTATTGGCAGCAGGGTACAAAAACTTTGAACTCAGTTTTGAAGGCTTTAGAGGCCTCAGATGAGGTCAAAAATGTGGGTGACAAGTGCTTGCATGAGTCAAGCCTATAGAGCGCTTCGTGGCCTTTCTGAAATGGGGTTATAATAGTCAATTAGGTCAACTGGTGATGACTTATGGTCTCCGAAAGTCGGGTCACCTGAAATGGTAGAAAATAATTTTCCTTCAAAATTTTTGTTCAGGTTTCAAAAGTTATTTTGAGCTGACTTTGATGTAATAAATTGAAAAATAAAATAATTCTAAGTTTGGTCAGGCCTTAGGGCTAAATTTCTGTAACCTTCTCAGGTGGTGGAAAATGCCTATATAAAGAAGGCCCGTAGTGTTGTCTAGGGCAGTTCTGGGTAGTAGATCTGGGTATTGATTTGAGGCTTTGTCCTATAGAATATTGTAAGGGAATGCCCATGTGGCTTTGCATATTGTAATTCTAAAAGTTTGTAATTCCACATTTGTGGAGATAATAAGAAGCCAATTTTTTGTTCTTGCATATTGTTGTTGTTGTTTCTCTATTTCTGTTATGTGTTTGTGGTATTAAGGGGAGCAACCTTCATCAAGTGACCTCCCTCATGATACTTTGTCAAATCTAAAATGTTAAACACTTGTGAAATATTTAGCTCTGTAGGCAATTCTACATCATATGCATTTCCTAAATCATGCTTCTTCAGTATCTTACATGGCCTAAACTTCTTCATTTTCAACTTGTTATATGTACCAACCAGAAATCGCTCCTTCTGCAAATGAACCATGACTTCATCTGCAACCTAAAATTCCTTATGCATCCTTTTCACATCTTCTTTAGCCTTATACTGTGCATTCATCTTGGTAATATGCTTCCTCACCTCCTCATGGATGTTCTTCAAGTGTTCAACAAAATCCTCAGCTTCAGCACTACTTATTTCTCCTTTATCATCCTTCTCAATTTTGATGCATTTCTAGGACTACTCCCATATACAATCTAGAATGGTGATTTACTAGTGCTCCTGTTGATAGAATTATTGTATGCAAATTCTGTCTGTGGTAAAATCAAATCCCATCCCGTTGGCTTATCTCCAACCAAAAATCTCAACAAATTTTTCAAACTCCTATTCACCACCTCTGTCTATCCATCAATCTATGGATGATGTGATGAACTAAATTTAAAATCTTTCTTCAACTTCTTCCACAATGCACGCCAAAAATATCCAACAAACTTAGTGTCCCTATCTGAAACTATACTCTTTGGAAAACCATGTAGTCTCACCACTTCTTTGAAAAATAATTCTGCTACATGAACAGCATCATTGGTCTTTTTGCAGGGAACAAAATGTGCCATCTTTGAAAATCTGTCAACTACCACAAAAATTGAATCATGTCCCCATTGTGTCCTTGGTAAACCAAGAACAAAGTCCATACTGATATCCTCTCAAGGCTTCTCTGGTATAGGTAATGGCTGATACAACCCTGTATTCTGCTTCACTCCTTTCACCATCTGACATACTCTGCAACTTTGTACAAACTTCTTAACATCTTGTTGCAACTATGGCCAATAATAATTCTCACTAACCAAAGCAAGGGTTTTATCACGACCAAAATTTCCAGCCAATCCTCCGCTATGCTTCTCCTTGATGAGATTCTCCCTCATAGAACTTCTTGAAATTCACAACTGACTCCCTCTAAATAGCATATCATCCTGAATGATGAAATCCAGCCACTTTGTTCTGTCTAGAGTAAAAGGTTCTTTACAAGCTTTCCAAGCTTCACCAAAATTAGGATCCTCTGGATACATATTCTTGAGTTCCTTGAACCCAACCACCTCAATCTGCATCTTTGTTAGCAATAGTTTCCTTCTACTAAGTGCATCTGCAACTCTGTTAGACTTTCAACTTCTGTGTTTCAAAACAAATGTATAACTCTGCAAAAACTCAACCCATTTCAAATGTCTTTGATTCAACTTTCCTTGACTATTCAAATATTGCAAAGCTTGATGATCAGTATACAAAACAAACTCCTTAGGAAGAAGATAATGTCTCCACTTCTTCAATGCCTGAACTATAGCATAAAATTTTTGATCATAAATAGAATATTTTCTCTTGGCATCATTTAACTTCTCACTAAAATAAGCAATAGGTTTGCCTTCTTGGCTCATAACAACTCCTATTGTAGTACCACTAGCATCACAATCTACTTGGAACACCTTATTAAAATTAGGAAGTGCTAAAATAGGTTGTTCTGTAACTTTTTGTTTCAACAGTTTAAAACTCTTATCGGCCCCATTAGTCCACTTGAACTCTTTTCTATCCCCTCTCATTGTTTCAGTCAAGGGTCCACAAATATTGCTAAAATTTCTGATAAACTTTCTGTAAAAACTAGCCAAACCATGAAAAGATCTTACCTCAGTAGTACTCCTTGGAGTAGGCCATTCAAGGATAGCCTGTACCTTCTCTGGGTCTATTTTTAGACCTCCTGCTGAAGCTACAAACCCTAAATACACTAACTCTTTCTTCACAAAATTGCACTTCTTCAAATTAATCAACAATTTTTCATCTCTCAGCTTCTCAAACACCATATGAATATGCATCATATGTTCCTCTAATGTCTTGCTAAAGATCAAAATATCATCTAGGTAAATAATGACAAACTTACCCAGAAATTCTTTCAGAACCTCATTCATGAGCCGCATGAAAGTGCTTAGTGCATTGGTTAGCCCAAAAGGCATGACTAACCACTCATACAGTCCTTCCTTTGTCTTGAAGGCAGTCTTCCATTCATCTCCTTCTCTAATCTGAATCTGGTGATATCCACTCTTCAGATCTATCTTTGAAAAATACACAGCTCCACTCAAACAATCCATAATATCATCCATTCATGACAATGGAAACCTATACTTGATTGTGATCTTGTTTATTGCTCTAGAATCTATACACATCCTTCATTCTTCATTCTTCTTTGGTGCTAATACCACTGGTACAACATAGGGACTCAGTCTCTTGAATCAACCCCTTCTACAATAACTCATGTACTTATCTGTTCAACTCTTCACTTTCTGCTGGTGTCATTCTGTGTGCTGCCTTGTTTGGCAAACTAGCTCCTGGAATCAAATTCATATGATGACTGATCTTCCTTACCGGTGGTAATCCATCAGGTACATTATCAGATATAATATCCTAAAACTCATTCAACAAATCTACAACCTCTATAGGTACATCCTCTACTTCCTCTTTACCAACTTTTGGAATTAAAGAAAAACACACATGCTCATGCCTCATACCATCTAGGAATTTTCTTTCATCAACAAAAGTTATTCTTGCATTACCACATACCTTTTCTTCAATCTCCTTCAATGGCTTTAGCTTATGTCGCACTTCATCCTTTGTCAGGTAATAAGTATTCGCACGACCATCATGTACAGTACATCTGTCAAACTACCATGGTCTACCCAACAACATATGACATGCATCCATAGATATGATATCACATAGTACCTCATCTTGGTACCCACCGATCTTGAACTTTACTAGGCACTGTTCACTGACCATGACCTTGTGGTCATCCTACACCCAGGCAATCCGATATGGATGTGGGTGTTTCTATCTCTTGAGCTTCAACTTTGTCACCGTCTCTTCTGACATCAAATTGTCAGTGCTTCCACTATCAATAATCACATCACAGCATTTACCCTCACACTTGCATCTAGTGCGAAACAGGCTCCTCCTTTGTTCAAGTTCATTCTCACCACTTAGTAGGACTCTTCTGTTAATCAACATTTCTCCTCTTTCAGTATCTTCAGAATTTGAGGATCTCGCATCTTCATCTACATGTGCCACTCTGGCCTAGCCTTCATTCCTCCTATCCATCCTTCCTTGGTGTTGAGGACATTCAAATGCCCTATGACCTTCTCCATAGTGAAAGCATGTTCCACAAAAGCCTCCTCTTCCCAAACCTTGTCCTCTTCCTCTTCCTCTTTGATCTCTATTGTTCTGATCTTGGAAACAATTGGAATTGTTTCCTCTCTGATTTTGACTGCTACTGGCCTCATCCTTCTTTTTCAGATCTTCATTTCGGCCTCCATATGACCATCCACCAGATCATCCACCGTGACCCCTTCCATTTTGTCTACTCTCGAACTTCTTGTTCAACTTTTCCTCTACTTTTAGGGCAAACTAGTATGCCTCCTCAATACTATTCATTCGAACTAGATACAGCTCCTCTTGAATGCTCGACCTTAACCCATTAAGGTAACGGGCAACTTTCTCCTTGTCAGCTTCTACATGGCCTATTCTGATGAGGATTTGATAGAACTCCTATGTATACTCCTGAATAGATCTTCCTGCCTGCTTCAAACTTTGCATCTTCTTCAGTAGGTCAAGCTCATAATCAACAGGAATGAACTGCCACTTCAATTTATCCACCATTCAATCTCATCTTGTGATTTTATCTTTTCCTTTTCTATTTTGCTCCAATTGAATCTCTTGCCACCAGATCTTCGCATGACCTTTCAGTCTGGCCTTCGTGAATTTGACCCTATCAAGATCCTCAATATCTTCATACTCAAAATATTCTTCACATTTATTGATCTAGTCGATCAACTCCTCTGGGTTAAGATTTCCTGAAAATGCAGGAACCTCAATCTTAGGCCTTTTTTCGATCTTGGAAATGACCCGAAAAAGTCTTTCTTCCTCTTGGTTCATAACTTTGACTTCTTTTTCTTGATCTTCTTCTTCGGCTTCATCCTCGCTTTCATCTCTGACATTAAGATTCATTCCTCTGTGAATCTCCTCTTGCAATGCTCCCACTTGTCTCTGGAGCACTCTAACCTCAAGTGTTACAACACCAGCTCTTCCGCCACGTTCCCTTCGTGGAGGCATTTTCACAATGCGTACTGAAACCCTAACCACAGTCCTCGTGCAAACTACCTCATAGTCGGTGATCTATTTACACACTCAGGAAAACTTGGCTCTGATACCACTTGATGAAGGGTGCTCCCCTTAATACCACAAACACATAACAGAAACAGAGAAACAACAACAACAATATGCAAGAACATAAAATTGGCTTCTTATTATCTCCACAAATGTGGAATTACAAACTTTCAAAATTATAATATGCAAAGCCACATGGGCATTCCCTTACAATATTTTGTAGGACAAAGCCTCGAATCAATACCCAGATCTACTACCTAGAACTACCTTAGACAACACTAGGGGCCTTCTTTATATATGCATTTTCCACCACCTGAGAAGGTTCCAAAAATTTAGCCCTAAGGGCCAACCAAACTTAGAATTATTTTATTTTTCAATTTATTACATCAAAGTCGGCTCAAAATAACTTTTGAAACCCGAACAAAATTTTTGAAGGAAAATTATTTTCCACCATTTTAGGTGACCTGACTTCCGGAGACCATAAGTCATCACCAGTTGACCTGATTGACTATTATAACCCCATTTTGGAAAGGCCACAAAGCACTCTACAGGCTTGACTTGCGCAAGCACTTGTCACCCAAATTTTTGACCTCATCTGAGGCCTCTAAAGCCTTCAAAACTAAGTTCAAAGTTTCTGTACCCTACTGCCAATACCAAAAATCTTCAATATCTTCAAAACTAGACTTGATCTAGCCATGAAACTTTACTGGCAGGCTGATATGATTAAGATGAACCTCCACATGTAAAATCAGAACATTCTGAGATTTATGACCAACTTACTAAAAATAGAAAGTTTCCATAAATAGTAGCTCTACACAAGATAGCCCTTATTGAATACAAAAATAGAAATATTTTTGGGTGATGCAAGATTGCTCTTACACTCAGGATGCTCCTACATCAAAACCCCTTGGCAATAAGGAGTGCCTTGTACTTATTAATCAAACCATGTGCAACCTATTTGGTATGATACACCCACTTGCATCGAACCAACTTTCTCCCTTTCAGAAGAGAACATAAATCCCAAGTATGATTCTTCATCAAAGAAGAATACACCTCATCCATGGCCCTATCCCACTCTAAGTGTCATGTCGCTTGTGAATAACTTTGAGGGTCAGTAGAAATGGCCTGACTTAGAAGACTAGAACCTAATGTCTATACATGAGTGTGATGAGTATATCAAGGATCACCTACCAAAGGTCTTACTGCATCAATAGTATCATGAGCCCACTTGGGCACTTGCAAAACATCTGGTGGGGGAGGGGAAGTTGGATCACCATCTGAATCTTCCTTAGAGGATATGGAATCTTGTAGGAGAAGAGGAAGTACTAGGCAGTGAGGTAGAAGGTGAAGATGAAGGATCCATCTGTGGATAGCAATCATCAAACTAAACATCTAGCCGAAACAAGACCTCCCTAGAATTGGGATCAAACAACTTGTACACCTTCACATCCTCACAGTAGCCAACAAATATGAGTGGTCAACTCTTTTTCTCCATGGATTTCCTCTGAGCATCTGGAATAAATGTCCAAGCCTCACTACCAAAAAATTTGAATGAAGAAACACCAGGCTTGACATGAGTCTAAGCCTCCTCAGGAGTCATATGTTGTAATACCTTGTGAGGCATCTAATTCTAAATATAGGTGGCACAATTGATAGATTCAGCCCAAAAAGAAGCACTCATAGCTCGAGACTGTAGCATAAAATTGGTCATCTCCCATAATGTCCTATTCTTTCTCTCAGCAATCTCATTCTATTGTGGAGTATGTGGAACTATGAACTAATGTTGTAAACCATGCTCAGTGTAGAAATCTTTGAAATTATGATTCACATATTCCCCCCCATTGTCAGTGTGTATACACCTCATAGAAAGACCAGATTGTTTCTCCACAAATGTCTTAAATATTTGAAAGGAATCAAAGACATCAGACTCATACTTCAATAAGTACACCCATGTATGTCTGGAGAAATCATCTATGAAGATGAGTACATATCGAGCACCAGAAAAAGATGGAGTGGGAAATGACATAAGATCATTGTGTATCAACTCCAAAGGTGCAACAGCACGTGAGGCTCTACCTGATGGAAAAGGATCTTTGTGATGTTTTCTAAGGGCCCAACCATGATAAACACCATCAGTACAAGAAATTTGAGGCAACCCAATCACTAGCTCCTGTGTACTCATCTGTTGTAGATATATGTAGTTGACATGGCCAAAATGCTCATGCCAAAGTTTTCTCACTATGTTTGCATGAGCAACAAGAGAAACACCTATAGAATCAGAGCTCTCGAAGAAATCAAACCTATATAAGTGAGACTTTGAATCAACACTCCCAGTAGCAATAACTAGATTAGGATTAGGGAGGTCTCAAATAACCACACATGTGGTGAGAACTCAACTATTTTACCAGATCTCGAATGACAAATCTGATAAACAGATAGGATGTTCATAGAGATGGTTGGAACCAAGAGAACATCCTGTAGAGAACCACCATCCAATGAAATAATTTCAGAACTTGTTACTGAAAGTTGTGCAAAATCACCAATTGCAATATGTGTAATGGTACTCTAAGAAAGTGAGGCAATCAATCCAGGTGAGTGTGATATATGGTGCAAAGCACCTGAATCAATGATTCAAGGAGAATCTGTAGGTATAGCTCATGTAGAAAGAGCATGACCTTTGCTAGTGGAAGAGGAAGTAGGATGAGAAGAGGTGATATTATGTTGTTTCATGGATGCTTCTAAAGCCTCTAGTCATGTCCAACACTTGCAAACTAGATGTCCTTCCTTTCCACAAAAGCTACAAGAATCTTCTGATTTCTTCTTCATCTTGGAGGAAGACTCACCAGACTTTGAAGAATGTCCATGTTTGAAACTGGGATGTGTTTTGGAATCTAATTTCTAAGATGGCTTGGAGGGACTCTCACTACCAACTGAATCTTTCTTGGGCTTCTATTTGGACTTCTTACTATCCATAGGTGTCTAAGCAACCAGTGCTTGGTTCTTTGATCCTAAGAGTGAATCCAATTGTTTAAACTTAGATTTCTCTCAAGTCAAACGATCATAGAATACCTCAAAAGAGGGCATAACAAATCTGGGTCCTAAAGAATCCATTGTGGAATGGAAAGTAGAAGAGAAAATCTAAAATTTTCCTCGAAGCTTAGAAAGAATCAGGTAAATGCATTATATATCAGTCTTGATCTTGCCACAACCATGTAAGATAGATTTGATCGATTTGAATTTCATCAAGTAATCCTCAATAGAGGGGTAGGAATCAGGTACCATGGAGGTCAATTATACTTCAATCTGAAGTGCCCTGAACTCATTAACTATGCCAAAGAGAGTCTAAAACCGTGTCCACATAGCCCTAGGAGTAGGACAACCATCAAGATGGAAAAGAAGGTTGTCTAAAACATACAAAGACAACACACCCATAGCCTCATCCAAATTTTTTTTGTGCTGCATAATCTCATAGGGACGGGTGAGATGAGGTTGTTCCTCATCCAGACATGTCCATAAACCACGTGATCTGAGAAGGTTCATCATGCGAGTTTTCCAAATGTAATAATTGTGTGGAGTGAGAAGCTCAACTGAAGCTGAATCTACCATGTTGATAACTAATCTGAGCACCTATTTTATTATTATTATTATGGGTTTTCTTTCAAAACTAGACAGAAGATGCAAAAGGGTTTGTGTTTTTGGTGTTTTGGTTTTTTGAAACAAATGACAAAAAGCAAGAGAAAAAATGCCCCCCACAAATAGAGAACCTAAACCCTAATACAATCTAAATGCAAGAAATAAATAAAGTAATTTTTTAGACAAATTTTTATGTACCTAATAAATTTTTTGAAAATAAATGCCAGATTTGAAAAGATCTCTGAATGAGCTTTCCGACAATATTTCATTTTCAAAAAATGAAGCCCAAATGCAAAAGTTATGGCTCTTAGAGTGCACAGAGGTACCACATCCTTTGACAGAATAAATGAGTAGAAAAATGATGAAATAATAATTGTAAACCTTCAAATCTGAATAAATATTTGAATGATCTTTCCGACAATTTTTTCTTTGAAAAAAATAGAGCCCGGATGCAAAATTTATCAATCCCAAAGCGTAGACGGTCTAAAACCCAAGAGAACAGAGAAACCTTTATTTTTGACAACAAAAAAATGCAACAAAATGGTGAAATCAAGAAATCACACCTAAAAATTTGGATCGGGCTCAAAACCAAATTTTTGTTGGTATATCGTATGCCCAATTTCGATCCCGAACGCTCAAGATATTTGCCAAAAACCAATTGCCTATTGAAATGTATGCAAGGAAGGCATGCAAAAAAGAGTGAACTAAAAAAAAAACCAAGGGTCGATGTCATCGTGATGTCATCACCACTTGCGGTGAGCACATGGAGACCGCATATAATGTGCAGTGACACTGATGGTTAAACCACGACAGTGACACTGGCGATTTAAATCACGTGATGATGTCATTGGTGGTCACTAGCGGTTATCACATGGTGAAGCTTGTGGTGACCACGCCACCAGCGAAGCTACCCTCAGTGGTACCCACTAGGTGTTGGGTCGGTAGCTGATGTTACAAGTAGTAGTTGTCGTTGCACCAAAATATCAACCTGTTAATGCTCGATACAACCACTAGACTTATAAAAGACACAGGAGGTTGTTAAACCATGTCACGAATCCTGAGGGGAGCACTGACCATTTTGCCAATAATCTCCCCCTCAGCGTTACCTGAGGGGATTCAAACCTGTGACCAAGCTCTGATACCAATTGTTAGGAATGTGAACACTGAGAGGGGGTCAATCATTGTTCATTGTATTTTATCTTTTTACTTAATCTTTAAACTGAACTTAAATGCTTAAGTACTGAAATGATTATCCACATAAACATGAAACATGAAATCAACACATAACACCAATATGGTTACAGGGAAACCCAAATAGGTAAAAACCCCGATGAGAATTGACACTCACTAATATTATGTACTAGTGTTTTATGATCCTTGTTAGAAGATCCTTAACCCTATTAGAGTTGCTTTACAATGCATTAAGTACAGTAGACCTTGTCAAGGGTCAAACCCTATTAGGAGTCTTTTACAATAGTCCCTATTAGGGGAGTGGACACACTATCCTAGAGCTTACTACTCAAGTGGTGAAGGCTACAACCTTCTGATTTCAAATACACACTATATCTGTTGGATGAACTGTCACTATGACACTGCTTGTCAGATCAATTCCTTTGATGCATTGATGCTTTAACCTCTTGAAAAGCTCTAATACATCTTATTGTCTCTTCACACACTTCTACTCTACTTATCACAATTTTGTATCAACTTTCATACTGATTATAATGAATGCATCTCATACTTATATGCGCATATAAAATAAACAACTAGGTCGGCCCTTAAACTTATTACATACAATGCTTCCAATTGAATTGGCTCAAGTGTGTTTACAAACAAACATATATACATGTCAGCAACCTAATTACAATAGATTCATAGCCTTTAAATCATTAGAATATAACCGCAACTCAAAATGCTAATAGTCGGCTACTTACTCTATTCTTCACTGGCACACACTGACTATGTAACTTCAACTGTCTGTAACTTTCTCATATTTGCATATCTGATCATGCACTCATAAACTAAGCATGAATATAGTCTAACCAACTTAACTTCCAGGGTACACACAATAACTTGGTCGTACGCATGTGCACTAACGCTCTGAGCTTCAGGAACTCTGTACATTGTCCAGTCTTCAACACTTAGCTGATTCCTGATCTTCCCATCAAGTGCGCTAACTCCAAACTATTATATGACTTTGTTGCCATAATGAAAACACTATACTAATTCATATACATTAGTATAGCCAACTTTCCAAAAATATCCCCCTTTGTCATTGATGGCAACAAAGGAATATGGCTAAGTTGCTAACTGTCTTTAAAAAAACTTTTGTCTTATATCTCCCTATACATATCTATAATTCATATTCTATACACATAGTCCCCCTTTGACATTAATGAAAAAGGTGTGTCAAAACTAAATCTACAAAAACTTACTGTGATAGAACATCTGGATATGCAATCTGTAGATTTTGGATCTCCTTCCAAAATGTGATCAGTGAATTTACAATTTGTAGATGGGCGCATAAAGTATACTGTAGCTTCTCCATCTTCTCCAGATCAATGCTAGGACCTTGATCATATGTCACCATGGTGGCATAAATCTCCTTGATATTATGATTTAGTATGTCTAATGAGGGTGCAAGAGCATTCCTTAGCTAAGTCTACCTAGCCCTTATCTTGATCATCTCTTTTTCTACCTTCTTAATTTTGTCTAACTGTCCTTAGTAGACATTGTTGCACATGTTCACATCAACAAATGGATCTTTTACTAATTTCTTTATGTTGTCTATCATGACTTCTGCCTCTTGTACCTTTTTGTACAGATCACCAATTAACTTGTCTTTGTTCATACATTCAGTAATGATCTTTCTTCCTTTTGCTGCAAACTCCTTTAGGGATGCTTGACCAGCCTTTAGTGAGCTTAGGTCAAGTGCATAGTTGCTAACCAATTAATTGAGCTTTTTCTTATATACTTCTCCTTTGAAACTAAGGATGCATATTATTCCAAGCTAGAGAAGTTTCCCTTGAACTGTGAAATCACTGAACTGACATCATCAACTGAGTGTACTTTGGACACTTTCTTGTCTGTAGGTAACAAACTATTTAGTATGTTTACTGACTCTACAAGGAGAGGATTCATCATCACTTGTTTCTCCTTGGCCTTCTCCATAGCTAAGACACTGAACTTAATTAGGTCTTCTTCTCCCCATGAGTCCAAACCGGTTGTGTCAGGTGTCAAACTTGACAAAAATGTTGCTGAGGGAGTGATGGGAGTGTTATCCATCACTTCTTTTTTTACCTTGATTTTTTCAGCTAATGTTTCATCTTTTTATTCACTTCCTTTTACCTCTTCTTCTTCTTTTTGTTTTTTAGCTTCTTTTTCTTTTTCTCCTTCTTTCTTTTTTTCCATCTTTTCTTCTTCTTGCTCATTTGTTACATCCTCAATCAATATTTCTTCTTGATGAGTAGGAGGAGTGTTACTGCATAAGATTTTAGCTTCTTGTGTGCTCACAAAAGCTTCTTCAAACTTGTCCAACTTAGTGTCAGTGGCCACCATGGCTATCTCTACATTATCAATGATAATGGTGCTATCTTTTAGTGATTCTATCATGAGTGCAGACTTAACTATCTCTGTTTGTGTTTCAACTACAGGCATTGAGTCCTGAGGACCTGTCACTGATGCATTATTGGGCTATGCCACCTTGATTTCCTTTAAGGTTGCTTGTGATGTGGGTGCAGTAGCTGGATACATGTGCCTATTCATAAAGACCTTCTCAAAGGCTTTCTTTGTTTCCTTAGCCACCAAATCATAGTTTTTATCCATTATATGCAAAGTCCTTGACTTTGTTCTAAGATGTGGATTCACTAGATCTAACAATAGAGATTTATCTTCTAAGGAACATACTAGAAGAGTGTCATCTAGAATCTTTTCCCTTATCCTTAAATCCTCTTCAATGGCTTGTCTCTTTTGGAATTCTAGGATGTTCCATACATTGTCAGAGATCATAGTCTTAAGTTCCAAGGCTGTCTTCTTGAACTTTAGCATATGTTTGACTAACATTACATGTATCTCATATTTGTCTATCTCACTATATTTTTCATAAAACTTTCCTACTTGATCAATTCTCCCTTCATCAATTATTCTTGCACTTAGCACACTGAGACTAGGTTTGAAACTTACTTCAGGAGGTGCTTGAGAGTTTTTTTTGTTCCTTGTTACTCTTGAGGATGGATGACCAGTGCTGATCTCTTTCTTCCTCTTTGGTATTGCCTTATATTCAGGAGGAGCAGTAAGGTCAATGGTTTCTTTGGGTGTAGAAGGAGTAACATCAGTATTACCCTTATGTTCATCAGATTTTTCAATCTTCACTTTCTTCAGCTTAGGATCATCTAATTCTACCTTTGTTGCATCTGCGCTCTCTAATTCCAAAGCAATCTTTTTCTCCCTTGCTTTGTCTAGGTCTGCTTGAGACACTCCATGTATTCTTAAGATCTCAGAGGTAACCTTGGAAACCTTTCTTTTTGTTGCTACGTTGTTCAGTTTAGCATCTACCTCTCTTTTCTTCTCCTCATAGGTTCCCCATCTTAGCTCATTGGGGTCTTTAGGTGCTGCTAACAGAACTTGAGCATAAGCCTCTAGAATAGGCTCTTCTACTTCATATCCTAGTGGATGGATCCACTTTGTTCTTGGTTCTACTGCCTCCATGCATGTTGTGTCTATCTCAACCATAAAACAAATAGTATCCTTGTATTTCTCAACAATGTTCTCTGGTATCCTATACTTCATCTGCATTTTGACCTTGAATGTCTTCAACTCTAGTGTCATGTAGTCTCTTAGAGTGCTCTTTGTAGATGCCTTGAAAGATATCTGAGGCATGGTAGGAATAGTCTTGTCTAGATATGAATATAACACCTTTCCAACAATATGGAAGTACATATAGATAATTAGGGACCCAAACCTGAATATCTTGGTTTTATCATGTTTGATTGCCTTGATGTTGTCAATTAGTTGTGTGTGCAAGATCTCACATAGGTTGAACTCTCCATTTTCATTTACAATTCTTATGGCTATAAGAATTTTGGTTGCAGACACACTGTTTACCCTACTGGTGTGTTGAAACCTGTATCCAAGTATCATAGACATCAATTTGATGTCATTTTGCTCAATAGGCTCTATGGTCATTTCGCGCCTATCACTCCTTGACTTGCAAGTTTGTTCAAAAATCTTCCTCACATCTTTACCTACTAGAAGGATGACACCTATTCTTGAGAGGCCTATCATCTCATGAATTAGGTCACTGGTAATTCTGACCAGCACTTCACCTATCCAAAATAGGTCATCATGAATCCTGCTCAAAAGAATCTTGATCCATTCTGATTCATAGAACTCATATGTCATAGCATACTCTACTATAGGGTGATTATCCCACCATGAATACTCATCCAAGAAGGTTTTGTTTGGTTTTAACATAGTTTCCATGTGCACCCTTAATCTGTCCAATCCTAATGTGTGAGAAAATGCCCCTTCTAGGTCATCTAGTGTAGATTTAAATGGATGTCTCTTAAACACATATATTTTCTTCTCTGCAACATCAAATACTATAGGAGTAGCCATCACTTACTTGTGTATCACTTTCACAAAGGTTTCCAAGAGATTTTGAATTGGCACAACAAACTAGGGTTTCCGCAACTAATCAAATGCATAGCAAATCACTTGAAGAATCAAACTACAATCCTTCTCAATCAACTGCTAAGGCTCCTCTACTCTTCAATCACTCTTAATTCAAATTTAGTGAGAGATCTTCTAACTTCTATGTACTTTAAAGTAGAAATTTTGTCATTAATGCTTGTCACGTAAACCAGGCTATCACTTGGAAATTTCTATCTTTCATTCTACAAATAATTAGCTAGTGCACTCTTGCATGGAGGTTTCCTTAGTCTCCAAAAGCTTAAGTCCAAAGGTGCATACTCAAAGAGTGAGTATACTAGCCATGTGGGGGTCTTGAGCTAAATTAGCTCCCCCTATGACCTAGAGGGCCATTCATCCATGTGTAGAGGGTGTGTCCACTATGGATGCATCCAATACATACTCATCAACCTTATCCTTCTTTGCTTCTGACCAAATCATGCTCACATTCTCTAAGTCTTTCAAAAACTTCACTTCTCCTTTGGGATCTAATACTGGTTCTTCGGTCTTTTTAGGGCTTTCCTGACCTTGCATCCTTGATCTACAGAACTTTGAGATGTGTCCAGCCTTGTTACAAGAGTGACAAATGACTAGAGGCCTTATATTCCTCGGTGCATTGACATGAGTCACCATCTTACATTGTTTAGCTGAGTGACCATTATAGTTACATATCTGACATGTAACATTATGAGAATTTCTTACATTTGATTGATTTTGATTTCTTTGATTATGAGTCTTGTTCTTTTGGCTTGTCTTGCAATTCATAGCTCTATGACCAAATTTATTGCATGAATAATAGTAACCATTGAAAGGTCTTACCTATGTACATTTCCTTGCTATGTGTCCATGCTTGTTACATGCATAACAAGTGCGGTCTACAGGCTTGTGCTCATCTTTAGGTGGTTCACCATTATCTTTGGTTTGATCTTCAATCTTCTTAGTATCAGTAGAGTCTTTTTGTGCATTCATTCTTGCTCGCATGTTGTCAATCTGATTTTGTGCTTCATTGAATCCAATGCAGCTAGTATCTCCTTTAGCTCTTCTTGCATACAACTAAGATTCTATCAAATCAGAATTGGTGTGTAATTTATCAATGTGATTCTTAGCCTCTTTCAATTCAGGTTCCAAGCCTTCCTTGTTGTTTCTTAGCTCTAAGATTTCCATGTTTTCTTGCCTCAATTCTTCATTCAGTTGAAGGTTCTCTTTGACATGTTCATCATAGACTTCTTGATTGTTAGTCAGCTTATCATCAAATTCTTCAAGTTGTTCTATTAAGGATTTATTTTCTTCATTCAGCTTCTTGACCATTGTCCCTAGATCACTGGTAGAGCATTCTTTCAAATCTTTCCTTAGCCTTTTGATGACTAATTGAGCATCACTGAGTTTTTCCCTTAGTTCTTCAATTTCTCTTTTAGAAGAGCAGCTTTAAGATTTCTTTTCAGATGTTTCATTTTTTCTTTATCCATGATCTCCTCAAGTGGTTAAACTTCTTTCCTGAGGATCGGAGCTCCGATACCACTTGTTACAAGTAGTAGTTGTCGTTGCACCAAAAGATCGACCTATTAATGCCTGATACAACCACTAGACTTATAGAAGACACATGAGGTTTTTAAACCATTTCACAAATCCCGAGGGGAGCACTGACCATTTTTCCAATAGTTGATGCTCGGTGGTGGCCGTTGGGTGGTGGGCCCCAAAAAATATTTATTTTTTTGAAATGCATGCCATGTCGTACGGCTTGGAGGCAAAAAATTTGTCTCAAAGGTCAACATTGACCAAATTCAACATGCTTTCTATGAAAATAGGGGTTTTTGGGCCTAGCAAGTGCAATGGTGAGGTCTGTTTGGCCCAAAGTGCATGAAAAAACTAGTGACTGCATCAAGATCTGCATCGGGGCTGGTTGCAAAAAAAATTTCTCACATATTCCAACTTTGTCTAAATTGGACAAATTTTATATGGATCTAGGGGTTCTTGGATGCTTTGAATGCAACCATGAGGTTTGTTTGAAGCCAAGATGACCAGAAAGAGAGGTCCCCCCAGATTCAATAGAAAATCCTAAAGCTCCATAAAACTTCAACTCTAATATGGTATCATAGCTTCAGATCTGTTTACCCCTGTCCTCTTCTTGAGAGATTCAGCCGTGTTTGTCAGATCTGTATTTTCATAGGGTTTTCTATCAGATCTAGGGGCACCTCTTTTTTTGGTCATCTTGGCTTCAAACGGATCTCATGATTGCATTTAGAGCGCCTAAGAACCCCCAAATCTATATAAAATTTGTTGATTTTGGACAAAGTTGGAATCTGTGGCAAAACAAATTTGTAACTAGCCCTAGCACGGATCTTGAGGCGGTCACTATTTTTTAGAGCATTTTTGGCCCAAATAGACCTCATCAGTTACGTCTGTAGCACCCAAAAACCCCTATTTCCATATAAGGCATGTCCAATTTGGACAACTTTGCATTTTGGGGCATTTTTTTGTACTAGACGGCCCTGGCATGCTTCCCAAGGCAATGCGTGCAATTTTTTATTTTTTATTTTTATTTTTGTCGTAAAATTTAATCCCATGGTGCCAACAGCTTCAACCCCTAGACATATGGTGACCAGGGGCCTAGTGTTTAGCCCCTAGCTAGATTTGAGCCTTGACGACCATTTGGCCATCAGATTTAGGCCCGTCAATCACTGATGTCAGCATACATCAACAAGTTTTGACACCATTTTGGGCCCTCCAGAGCACTCGGTGGTTTTTTTCTCATATCTTGAGCATATGGTGTTGAAATTAGGCAAACAAGATATCTTCGGAAAGCTGGTTCTGAACTCTTTCCAGATTTAGAGGTTTGAATTTCTGATTTTTCTTTTTTGATGGTGGTTTTTACTGTCAAAGCTAGATGTTCATTTTTGCACTTTGGGAGCTCTATCTTGCGCATCTGGACTCTATTTTGGGCAAACGATATATCGTTGGAAAGATTATTCTGAGAGATTTCTAGTGATATGTGTCTTTTTTCTATATTATGCTCCAGGTACATTTTATTCATATTTTTGCATTTTTGCAATATGGTGGATATCTTGGATGTTTAAGGTCCTGGGATATCTTCCCTTTGAGGGATGGCTCATCTTAGGCTATTATTTTGTTTCATCAACCTTCGCTCTTCTTTGAGCAATGTATACTTCACTTTTGTAGTATTCTTTTATGCACACGCACTATGATAAAGTGTCATTCTATTGCATGTATGGGATCTTGCACATGTTTGTGTTCTTTGTACTCGCACTCCATTATAAAGTGCTAGGGGGTTTGATGTTTGTCTTTGTTTACCATCTCCTTTTTTTATGTGAGCATTCCTCCAATGATATTAGCCTTAGGTATCTTTATTTGTGTTTGTACTCTCTCTACACCTTTGATGTTCATTGTATCATGCAATTCATATTGGACGATCTTTTCAGTGTACCTGTCATTAATCCATTATCAGCATTATGGGGGGGTTTCTATTGTTGGTTCTACTACTTCCTTGGTTCGATAGTGTGAGCTATGTATTTAGTATTTGATTCTATGTAGTAGGTAGATGCAGTGGTTGGGTACCTATGCATTTGAATGAGATGGATCATTTACTATATGGACACTCTTTTCTTTCCTATTTTTGGACGCACTCTTCCAGCTTTGATTGATCATCTCTTTAGACTTTTGGTGCTTTTATGTCATCTATATCTTCAAGTTCAGGTGTTTGCCTCCTAATTTGAGTAGTGTCATTTGAGGCCACTCATGCACATTATAGTATTATGTATCTTTGATTTCAGTTGTTTGCCTTTGTTTGCCTCTTGATTCGAGTAGTCTCATTTGAGGGAACTCATGCAAATTACAGTCTTCTCTACCTGGTCATATTTCAGTGGAGGATCTTCAAATCATCAGGTACTTCTTGATAGAGTTTGTAGCTTCTTTCTTTAGTGATGTTGTACATTTTCATCTTTGTTCCCACTTTTTGGAAAATTCCTAGTTTTGGAGGCTTCTTCAATCCTTCAGACTAGTCATTGTCTCTTTTTAGAGTAAAGTTTTTGCCATGTGGTTTTCTCTATTTCTCCACTTAATAGCGACTCTCTTTTGTACTTGGGTACCTGATCAGGCCTTTCATTGTCGTGACCCATTTTCTTTCAGTAGTTCTTTCTAGGTTTTTAGCTTCTCCCAAAGTTTATCTTAAGGGGGGTGTTAGAGTAATAAAGTGTTTGTTTATCAATTAAATCATATTGATCTAATTATTAAGTCACTTATTATCTCTTTCTACTTAACCTAAACTTTAGGTATATAATAATTATTTGCTTTATTAATTATTATTGTGCAACCTAGGTTTTACCTTTTTAGGATTTCAAATTTCATTTTATAAGGATTGATCTCCTTTGTATTCATAGCTCTGATATCATGAAACATTTGAGAATACAAATCTACACAACCCATGAATATTTGCAAACTGGAATAACCTATTACAAGTGAAGAATGGAGACAAACTGCAATAGATCTCAAAAGTAAAATTGCATTAGAGAAATTAAAAAATAGCAATTACAAGATTCATCCTTAAATAGGACAATGAGAAACCCTAAGTGAATCTTTAGAGAGGAATAAAAGATAAAAAAGAATCTATTAGTCTACCAGGAAGAAAGGGATGGTGGGGTTTTCATCACCATTGATTGGTCCCATATATTTTGGAGGTTTGCCTATAAAGGAAAGATTTTAGGGAGAGCTTGGGTGTTCACCCACTCTCTACCTTTAGAGACATTTTTAGAATTTGAAAGAGCTTAGGATGGAATTGCTTTGGAAGGATAGCTCAATTCAGGATTTCAACTTTAACCTTAATCTTGGAGCAAGGTTGGTTCCTTCTTTTTAGTGTAGATATTTTTCTTGGCATGTATGGAAGCTTGGAGCTCCATTAATGGAGTCCTTGGTATTTTATGATTTCTTGCATTGAGTTTTTGGTGTGTTTGTTTGTTATTTTTAATTTGTAAATTTATTGTGAATGAGATTCTTCAAGGCACACTCACCCTTGGGAGGGCAAAGTAACCTTGAAGGGGGTGGTAGGAAGTGACTCCAGGATTGTGCAGAGTCTCCCAAGTGTGGATGGATCTACATGGGGTTCTTGATACCCATGATGTCAAGTATGACCTAAGGGCACCCAGGGGCATAAGGAGGATTTCTGATTGCATCTTGTGTAGATGGTCATTCCAAGTCCATGTGTGGCTTGTGAATTTATTTTGATACTTTGGCTTCTCCTCCTGTGATAGTCTACCATCACCCCTATTTTCAGGAAGGCCTCTTGGAGACCTTCCTCGTGTTTTACCATGTTTGGGAGTTTTCTTGTTTTCTTATGATTAGATAAGTTTACATGTGCTTTGTAGTTACCTATTTGTTTCTCCTTCCATTCTGGATCCCCTAGCTCAGGGGTGACCTTAAAAAGGTCTAGGTTGGAAGGTGAGCCTCCATGGTCAACCTCATTCTGTTAAGTTCTCAGCTGGATGTTGGGAGCTGGCAGATTTGTATATGTTTGAAATTAGAATCAGGGAATTTCATTGTAACCTGATATTGGTATTGTAATTAAATTGTTATTATTTTGTAAAACATGAATTTAAGGATTATGTAATCCTAGATTTTGTTATGTTAATGGAAAGAAGAATTTGGAGTTTATATTTGCATTTCTATGATTAAATGGATGAAATGGCAATTAAAATTTCTAGGATCTATTAATCTAAAAGTGTGAATTTTGGGAAATTAGTTCTTGGAGCAAATTATTAATTTAACGTTCCTTTTATGTTCTAGTGCAATTAAAACATGTAGCATGAAATTGTTGAAATATTGAAATTGTAAAATTGCATAGTTAGTTGAATTTATATTTATATGAAATAATAAATATTGCTATTAATTAATGAAATTTTGGCTTATATTTATTATGTGAAATCAGAAATTTAAAATTGTTAAAATGTTTATGTAAGATCTTGAAAATTATCTTTTTACACTTAGATATTTTTTTAAAATTATTGAAAAAAAAATATGACTAAATTAAAATTCTAATTCCTACATAATCTTAAACTAGTGGATTAGAATCCATATTTGTTATTGAATTTATTTTTTAAAATGCCTAAGTACCCACTTTTTTGAGGTATAGTAAATGTGTAAAAATTTACAGTAGTCTTTTTATTTTTCTCCTGTAGAATTTAAATATAAACTTATCATTTTTAACATTTAAAAATATTCGTATGAAGATGAGTTTTAAAAATAATCGAATGAACAAAATTTTCATTCTAAAATCGACAGGGTTTTTGTTTTTTGGGTCGTGGGTGGGGAGGGTCGACACTAGCCCCTTCCACTATGTTGACACAGTGGTTACAGCTTTGGCCGACCACTGTGCCAACATAGCGAGGAGGGGAGTGTGGCTCCGTCCCCGCCCTCTCTTACCACCATCATCATCTAATACCTCCCTCTCTCATGCATGGCGTCACTACCATACGGTGGCGATGACCATGGCAATTGCCACTGTACGCGGAGGTGATTGCCATGACCACCATCGCTAATGTTAGCAGCTCGCCCCTTCATCGCTTGCCAAACCCTAATCACGAGGTATAAAATATGTTTGTTTTTTTTTATTATAAAAATGGAAAAAATTGAATATCAAAACAAATTAAAATTTAGGGTATGTTCTTTAAAAAAAAAGATATATATAATCTTTTCTTTTAGCATGAGGATTTGATTAAAAAAAGAAAGAATGTTTCTTTTGAGGTTTTATTAGGAATCTAAATTTATTAGATTAAGATAAATCTAGTTTGTTTTTCTTTGAGTTTAAATGTTATTAAATAGGAGTAATTCTTTTTGTATTATTAAAAATGGGGGATTGGCCATTTTCGTGCATGGTTGACTTTTGGTCAACCCTTAGTTAAAACCTAGGTCAATCACCTCAGTTTGTGTGCACAGACATTCCTTATTGAGTGTGAACTCTTTTAACCTAGCTATGCATTTATTGGTGCATGGTTGACTTTTCAGTCAAATCTAGTTGACTTTGGTCAACTATCTCAATTTGTGTGCCCAATCGAAGTATGCAACTTAGGGATCCTTGTAGGATAGTTTGGAAGCTACTCTACGTAGTTTGACTTTTAGTCAAACTTGGTCAACCTTCTTTTGGTTGGACCCTTGTGGTGTTTTTGGACACTTAAACTAGTTTAGTTAACCCATTTCCCTCTGCATCATTTTGCGTTAACGTAGAAACTTGTGTTAGTTTGTTTTAGACTCTAGCTAACATAGTTGCGTTTGTGTGTACTAGTAGTTTAACAGTAGGTTTTAGAAAAAAAAAATTGTAGTTGTATTTTTCTCTTCTTTTGGGGCATTATAATACCATTGACATTCTATACCAGGGATAGAACAAAAATATAATTTTGGACCTAGGAAAATGAGCCAAAATTTGGATTGTGCGTTGGGGAAATAGGGTAGGTGTAGGTTTTCTAGGTACAACTCAATCTGAAGTTAGAATGGATCATGAAGGCAAAAAATGAGGTTATAGGACCTAGGTGATGGAATGAATTATTTTATTGGAGGAAAAATAGATGATTGAACTTATAAATAAGGGATAACCTCATTTTTGTAGAAATTGAATCAATGTAGGACCTATAATATTAATTTGAAAGTCCAATAAGTGTTAGGAGAGCATGAAATCAATGTGGGGAACCATACATACTAAACAGGGCTAAAATGAGAACCTAATTAAGGGTGCTTAATTTTTATGATGACACATTTATTTCTCACTTTATTAGGAGTATGATTCCACCCCATTCTCATGGTAAATTAGAATAAATAAAGAGAAAGATGAAGATCATGGGAAAACTACAAAGAGATAAGATATCACCAAGTTTAAGGGCACAAGCCCCCAAACCAAGAATGTTAACTTGTAGATCCATATGAAAGGACACATAAAATAACAACAAAAGCCTAAAGACTAATGTTCCAAGTCAACTATTTGAAGAAACCCCACTAAAGAAAATGTCTCAATCATTAGCATCATGTTCAGAAAGCTATTGGAAAAGCAACAAGCAGTCACCTAAAAGAGAAATAGAACACATCAAAGATATGACAAGAATCCATTTTTAAAGAAAATAGAAAAGTTTGTTATGCTATGGAATCATGTATGAGAGAAAAAATAAAATCATAGATGACACAGGCTAGGTAGTTATGTTGCGCAAGGTGATCCATGAGAGAGAGAGAGAGAGAAGAGAAGAGAGGCAGAAATTGTCTAGCAAATTGTGTTGTGCTAGTTTTCCAATCAAAGAGAATATGAAGGGGGATTTTATGGTCTATCACATGCTAGTCAAATAATTTAAAAAAATGCAAATGAGAGGTTGAATAGTCTAGCAAGTTGTGTTATGCTAGTCAACCCATTAAAAAGATAGGTCAAATGGTCTATAAAATTGTGTTATGTAAACTATAACCTGAATCTCTACCAAATTTGAGCTAAAAATGTTGGGGAAAGAGTGAAACTAATTGTGTAGCTAGGAACAAAATTGTAATGGTGTTTTATACCAGGTTCTTTTGCTTGAGTTTTTCAAGGTTGCTCCATTTGGTCCCGATCTTCGTAGATCTTCATTAAAAGATTTGCAACCTATTGCTACACACACAAAAATGAGGAAGAAGGTTGGATAAAGGGTTTTCCTTAGTAAAACTCTTGTTTAGGAATAAAACTTGAAAATGAAAGGAAAATTCATAAGGAAATATGAAATAGAAACTAGATTTGAATTGTAAATCACCTTATACCTTGATGATGTAATACTTATTTGGATGTGATTACAAATGTTAATGCAATAGCTTGATCTAAAAGGAAATCATGAAATAAATTCCTTGTATGATTTATGTTATAGATTTCTACAATTATGAATGAAGAATGAAGAATTATTTGAAGGATTAAAGACTTGGATGCTCAATTATAGTAGAGATCTTGAATTCTAATTGCTTGATTGATCATGAATGCTCAAAAACTTGGCAGTGAATGCTTGCACTTGATAATGGATTCTTTCACTTGATGATGGATGCTTTCAATTGATAATGGACACAAAAATGAGGATATATAGGGTTTTCATATACTGAATCCATCATTCTGGGGATTAAAACTCAGGCAAGTCGACCACAGGGCCATACCTCCCACTAATACTCTAACATAGGGAAGTGTGCTAAATTTGGGCTCCAATTATATGGGAAATAACACCATTGGCATTATTTCCCAAGGAAATAAAACCAATGAAATTATGTACCTAAGATAATGAGATGAATTTTGGATAGGATGTTAGGGAAATGGGGTAGGTACAAGTTTTCTAGGTACAACTCAATCTAAGGTTAGGAAAGGTCTCGAAGGATACAGATAGGGGTATAGAGCCTAGGAGATGGAATGAACCATTTTATTGGAGGGAAAATAGAGAATAAAACTTAAATATAAGGGCTAACCGTGGGTTTTGAATAAATTGTATCAATATAGGACTTACAATATTAATTTGAAGGTCCAATAAGTGTTAGGAGAGTGTAAAATCAATGTGGGAACCCATTCATACTAAAATGGGGCTAAAATGAGTACCTAATTAAGGGAAATTACCTTTTAGGATAGTAAATTTAGCCCCCACTTTAGTGGGAGTATGATTCCACCTCATGCTCATGGTAAAGTAGAAGAAAGAGAGAAAGATGAAGATCATGGGTAAACTACAAAGAGAGGAGATATCACTATGTTTAAGGATACAATCCCCCAAACCAAGGATGTTAAATTATACATCCATGTGAAAGGAAACATTAAAAAAACAAAACTAAAACCTACTAATATTCCAAGTCTAATAGTTGAAGAGACCTCACTAAAGAAAATGTCTCAATTGCTAGCATCATGCTCAGAAAGCTATTGAAAGAGAACAAGTGGTCACTTGAAAAGATAAAGAGAAAACATCAATTATAAGATAAGACTTCATTATCTAATCAAATAGAAAAGTGTTTTATGCTATGGAATAATGAAGGAGAGAATAAGATAACCATGGATGACATAGGCTATCCATTTTTGTTGTGTTAGTTGATCCATGAGAGAGAAATAAGAGCTCAGAAGAGAGAATGAAATGGTCTATAAAATTGTGTTATGCTAGTTCCACCCATCAAACATAGTGTAAAGAGGGAGTTTATGGTCTAGCGCATGCTAGTAAACACATAAAATTTTATGCAAATGAGAGGTTGAATGGTCTATAAAGTTGTGTTATGCTAGTCAAACCATGAAAAAGATAGGTTAAATGGTCTAGAAAAATGTGTTATGGTAGTTAATCAATCTTGAAAATGTATGAAAAGGAGAGGTAAAATGGGTTAGAAAGTTATGTTATGCTAGTTCAACCAATCATAAGGATGACCAATGAAAGAATTGGGTCCAAGGAAATCCACCAACAATGTATAAAGGAGAGTGATCTGACCCTGGAAAATTATATTATTCTAGTGTACTCTACTTGACATGCTTAACATAAATAAAATATTTTCAATAAGGAGTCCATATATGCCCCCGCTTAAGATGGAAAAAGAGGACAATTTTTATATCTTAAGAAAAAGAGAAACAAGGATAAAGGACCTTTAATACAATGGAGGTATCCCAAAAGAAACACCCTATCTAATCCAAAGAGATCACAACTCCTATGAGGTCAAGAAAGGTATGAATGCAAAGAAATATCATACAAGAAGTGTAAAAGGGATCCTTTTGAAGGGATATGAGGGAGCATATAGTAGATGTCAGGATGACAAATGACTACGTACAGTGGTTCCTTCAACATCCCTTCCCAAGATTCATTGATCTAGCTGAGTTGTGCCCAGTATTGATGATAGGTCTGATGATGATGATGGTGGTGGTGGTGGTAGTGGTGGTAGTGGTGGTGGTGGTGGTGGTGGCAGAGGTGGTTGTTGTGGTAGATGAGCTGGCAGGGCCAGGTAGGGTGGAAGAGTTATTATTCATGTTGTTATTGTCATCACTCCTATCAGAGGTGGTTTTCAGATGAGAGACAGGCATGTGTGAGTTAGAGGTGGCCCCTTCTAAGCTTTACATCAGGTTCACCAAGTTAGACTTGGCGGATGGAGTGAGAACAAGGTTTGAGTGTTCAGGTTGATTGCCCCTCAGGTTGCAGTAGATATTGATTCACATGTTGCACATATTTTGGTTGATCAGGTTGCGTAGGTACAGGTTCCTTAGGATCCTCCTCCTCAAGCTCCTCCTTCTCAAGCTCCTTCTTCTTCCCAGGCACCTTCATCCTCTTAGATACCTCCTCAAACACCCCCAATTCCATCTTAGGCACTTGTGCGGGCATTGGAAATTTAGTCATTACAGGTTGAGGTGGTGGAGATTAGACAATAGGTCACATAGTTGAGCTTGATTATGTAGACTTTCATAGCTGTGATAAGTCATCGGGGATTGCAGGCTAGTTCAAGCCAAGGTTCTACTAAAAGTCCAGATGATCCAGGCATAGATGGTGCTAGAGATAGTGTAGGCACTGGCAGTTGATTCACCTGATGTGCCTCATTGTTGATGTATATTTATGATTCATGTGATCAAGACATTGTATATTAAATTTTATTATCATGTTATGTTTATTTTTTATCGATACTTTATGTTTTGGAATCTAATTTATAGACTTTGATGATATCATGGACTTTGATTTCTTTGATAGATTCTACTTTATGTGATGTCATCACGTGTTAGATTTACTTTTCTGATGATTTATGATATGTAGTGCTATATGTCTATCTCTATATATTTTGTTTTTGTGCTTTTCAGATGCAGTTTATGATATGAATGCTCATGCTATGCTTAATTTATACAGATGAATGTCTTATTTATGACATAGATTAGATGGATGCATTTATTACATGGTTTTATGTTTAATGAACTCTCTAATTATGTTATATGCTTTAATGTTATTATGATATGCGATGATATGGATGGATGGATTCTATGATTTATGATTTTTCGATAATGTGTGTAATGCAATGCAATGAGATGAATGAGTAATGAGATGTAAATGCAATGGATGGATTTTAATGTAATTATAAGATTTAATGAATTTAATGATTAATGTATGCACCTAATGATAAATAATAGTTAATTAATGCAATTAACCTAATGGATGTAAATTACTTAATGGATAATGATATGAACTTAATTAATGACAAATGATGGACTTAATGCAATGTGATGATGTAATGATATGAACTTAATGTAATTTAATGCAATTTAACTATATGACATCTTAATAATGCAATCTAATGCAATGAAAATGTGGTGATCGATGTAATGAATGCAACTTTAATGCAATGCAATTTAAAATGAATGTACTTTTAAGAATGGCCTAAAAATGAATGCAGATTACATGATGAATGCAACTAAAATGTGTTTGATTTAATGATGTAATTAATCTAATGCAATGCACCTTAATCTAAGTTTGATTTTTGATTTTTCAATTTCCAACACATTCTATCACATAAAATAATGATGAAATTTTTCAATTTTAGCTTAACTCCACTCCCTTTTTCTTTTTTTTTTCAAACCACTTTTCAAGACAAGAATCCATGCAAATTAAATGCATTTAATCTAATATGGATGCAGCTAGTTGTCACTATTCAAAATTTAGGAAGCTTATTTTCATCATTGAGAAATTTTGAGACCTAAAATTGGTACAACCATCATTGGTTCAACCGTGATGATATGAATTCATTTTCCTTTTCGAGTTGCATGCCTACTACTGGTACAACTGTCACTGATTGAATTCAACCATGAGAGTTTGAATACTACTTTCATCAAATTCAATGTTGCATGTGGATTTTGGTATTATGATATTAAACATCAAAACATCCAAGGTATCATGTTGCGTAAACAAAAATAGATCTTGGTTTCACCATATATACATGTCCTTGATGATTCTTTGATGATCATGTCATTAGACGAATGATACATACTTTAAAACCTTGATCTTAAGACATGCTTGCATAAATCAATAAAATATCATGCTTTCATCATTGCTTATCTAGTCCAAGAATTCATCTATTTGCTAGAAAAATATGATTTCATCAATCTAGTAATCACTTTAAAAAAAATTGCCATGTTTTTCAAATCCATATTTCAAGTATAGTTCCATCCATTCCATATTTGATTGTTCATTTTAATCATGATAAAAGGTAAAATCATTGTGAAATCACGGATCAAAAGTTTGCATTGTTGAATCAACATTTGGATTAGGATTGATCGTCTAAGTGTTTCACGTGTGATTTGATGCATTGATTTATGTCAATTGATATCTCTTTGATGAATCCTTCTTGCTTCTAGGATAGATTTGCCCCTAGTTTGATGTCATTGCATTGATGGAATTGGACACTTTTCAGATATATGATGAAAGCTTTAGGTATCTACAAATGCAACTCTGGGGTTTTATTATGCAATTTGTACAAATGCTGGTGAATGCAATATTTACAAGGAAGACGACTAGGCATGAGACTTGACTTGACTTTCAATGGCACCTATTTACCAGGTTTTCATCGATTGAATTGATTTCTCTTTTTTCTCTTTTTATGATTTTCTCTTTTTTTGCTACCAAGGCACCTATTTGCTAAGTTTTCACCAAGGCACTTTTCACTCTTTTTCAATTTTTTTTGTATTTTTCTCTTTTTCAAAAAAAAAAATTATCATCAAGGCGCCTATTTGCTAGGTTTTCACCAAGACAACATCTTTTTGAGGATCATTTTTTAATGTTTTTGGATTTCTTCATGCTCAAATTTCCCTTATTTTTTATCTTTTCTACATTTCTATTTTTTTTTTCTTTTTTGTTTTTCAATGTTTTTGAATTTTTCTAGGATCACTATTAACTATATACAATAAATATGATGCTTCCTCATCTGAATTCATGATACTCTTTTTCTTTATACCCTTTCATCTGCTTCAGGTGTATGTTGTTGATGGGTTCTTGTAGCTCCTCTCCATCACAATCAGCTAGTTTGTATGTACTCATTCCAAAAGAGGAAGTAATCACAAAAGGACCTAACCAATTTTCTTCTCATTTCCCTTTCTTCTCTCTTTCTGCTTGATTTTTAGGGTTTTATCTCAATACTAGTGTAGACACGAAAAATTGGCAAAGGCTTAAATCAATCAAAAGGTGCAACAAATCATCAAAATAACATGAAAAATCAATAAATGGAACAAAGGCAATTCAAATCAAAGGAAAATTCAATTAAATGATTAAATAAAGCTTGAAAAGGGGAAAAACACTACGAAATTGATTAAATTCAATTAATGACATAGTTGTTGAAAGCAAAAATCAAAATGAACCTCTTACCCTTCATGGCTAAATTTAATTACTTTAATTAATTAATAAATCATAAATTCTCTCAACAAAGCAAAAAAGGAGACAAAATGGACACAAATCACTCACTTTTGTTGAAATGGTCCAGCCTTTTGAAATCATTTAAATGTTTGTCCCCCCATTTAGGGACAAAGCAAAGCCAATTGACCTTACCCAAGCATAACCATGGTTATCTCACTCTACCCCCTACCCTTGGGAAAATCTTATAAATAGAAAGCATTTTGAGGCATTATTCATCCACTCCATATCTTTGAATTGCAGCAAAGCTCTTGCAATTTGCATCCACATCACTCACTTAGCAATTTTCATTGATAATTAGCTTAAATTGCATTGATCATAGTAGATTGTTCATCAAATAGAGCTAGAATTTGATAGAATAGATCTAAATTTGCATATCATATAGCTTAATTCTCATCTTTAGAGTGTCACTAGTGAGGATCATAGTTGAGAGCCTCATTTACCACTTTATTTTAGAGATCCATGAGATGTTGATAGATTAATTGTGCATTTGTTAGATTATTTTGCTCTAATTCTTATTGTTCTTAGTTAATCTTGTTATTTCATGAAGGTGTAAATCACTCACACACAAATGGCACCCACCGTGGGGCTCTAGGCCTCAAATTCATCATAATTTTCACGTTATTTGCAAAATTTAGGCTAGAATTGCATGAATTTGCTCACTGTTTGCAGGTTACAGAAAAGAAATCACGCCTGCCGGTAAAGAAGTCACGCCTAAAGTAAAGAGATGTCGCGCGCAGAAATTAAAATGTCGCCTGGAGTCTGAACGATCACGCTTTTCAGCCTGCAGAATCATGCTTCTAGCGAAAGAAATCACGCCTGCAGAAATCAAATTCTCACGTCACGGACAAGCAGCTGATGCCTTTGGTCATTTAGATGTCACCTGGACAGAATTAAAAGCCCCGGCCGAGGAATCATTTTACGCCTGGTGTAAAGGGAGTTTCCTACCTTATTCATTTAATTTCTCGCGTTGATGATTTTAAATGTCGCCTTTGATTAATAAAATGTCACTTTTCATGAATTAATTTGTCGCGTCTAGTAAAGAGTTCACGCGTTGTTATAATTTGATATCGCATTTGATTATTTTAATCTCGCTTAAGCCCCTTATGGTGACACTCACGGTTAAAGTAATTACGTCTTTATTAAATTAGATCTCGCATTTAGCATGGACAATGTCGCCTGATTGAGTATTTATATTGTATCAGAGTAATTACTGTTGTCGCGTGTATTAAAGATTTCACGCTTTGCTAAAATTTGATATCGCACTTGCCTATTTTAATCTCGCTTGAGCCCCTTTTGGTGACGCTCACGGTTAAAGTAGTCACGTCTTTGTTAAATTTTATCTCGCCTGTAGTCTGGATGATGTCGCCCGGTTGTATTTTCTCTATTTTGTCAAAAATGTTAAAATGATGACTATAGTCTAACTTCACGGTCATTTTTTTTGTCTCAGGAGCATGGTCTGTCATAAGAAAGTGCAAAAACCAGAGAGAAGGCATAACTTAGAGGAGAAATTGATCTCTAAAAGGATAAGGAAAGAAAACCGGGTACATTCTACCTTTGTTCTCAATAATGATTTAGAGAAAGAAGTATAATTATATGCTAAATACATTGATGTTGTAGATGCTTACAAACGAAAATATGTCTCATTAAATTGGGAGTTTAGTCCTTAAGTTTGTAAGAATTTTGCAAATATTTTGGTAAAAGGAATCAAAAGCATAATCAATTATATCATTTTAAGCTTTGATTTTGATTTCCCCTCACTTTGTTTGTATTGTGCTGACTAACTTGTTGGTGGAGGGAACGTTTTGCTAAGGTAAGAGAAGGATTTGGAGAGAAAATGAAAAATCTACTACTTAAAAATGTGCCTAGCCTTTGCTAGCATCGTTTGAGGTATTTTTCTCATCAAGCTTGCACATTCCCTTAGCTTGTGGCATTTCAAAGTTCAAAACATAGTTTAATCATAAAAGGAAAAGAACAAACATTTCAATTCTAAGAACCCCTTTGTCACGGGGTTGAAAAAGAACCAAATTGATTGTGAGTGTTTGGGATAAGTGAAAAGCAATAGGGATATGCTCTTCACTCTTTGAGTGAATCAAATTCCCAAACTTGCTCTACCAAATCCACTTTTCATGCTTTCAAATGAACATGTTTAAAACTTAGTGGGCTCGCCTCCCGAGATTTCCTTAAAAGGGCCGGTGAGAGGGACAGCCCAAAGTGAGATACACTTCCTTTTGCCGTGAGAATCCAACCCACTATAAAATGAAACGCGGGTATCCTTAATGGGGTACATGACAAAAAGGATTTTAGCTCTTTCGAACTTCCTCTAGTAGTCCTAACGGATTACGCAAAATCGTGCTTTTGTGCGTGTGGGAAGCCCCTTAACATATTTGGGGGATGAAAAGCTAAGATCTATTTTGAACAGAAAACTTACTACATAACGGTAAAATAACAAAACTACCTATTAGAGCCATGTTTACGAACCAATTATGTGCTAGGTAGATTGTGTGGAAGCTATTCTTGTGTTTAAACCTGTGAAAATGTTCAAAAATATACACATTAGAGCATTCTAGGGATATGGTACCCAATTGATGTGTGTGTTGAGATTGTTTTTATTTTCAAACAAGATATTCCAAAGTTATTGATCAAAACACCATTAAAATTTTAAACCATTTAAAATTGATCAAAAACTTTTACCTTATTCCAAAAAAATAGCTTATCAAGAGAAGAAAGTCAACATACCCTTAAAGTTTGTTCATGCCTGTTATTACAAGGTCACTCTCTATAAGGAAAGCATTACAAACAGATGGGACCTACAACGGAGAAGAGCTCCCATTTCTAAAGAACATTTTCATTACTTCACGAGTGACTGAAAAACCCGCTAAGGCAAAGGACATTAACAAGATGTTTAGTGGTACCCTAGGAAATATCAATCCCAACAACCAAGGGAACAACATGAATGGGGGTATAGATCCTAACAACAATCAAGGGAACAACATGAATGGGGGTATGGATCTTAACAACAATCAAGGAAATTCTAATAATGGAGGAAGAGATCCTAATTCTCAAGAGGCAAATTCACAAGGCAACAACTTATTTCCTCCTCATAATACAAACTTACCCCCAACTGCGGAAGAAGCCACGGTTGAAAGAGCGTTAGAGGCAAGGCAATGTCCTTATTTCATAGAACTAATGAAAAAGAACATGCTTATGGATAAAGAAAAACACTTCATGGACTTAATACAAATGGGGGTAAAGCTACCTAAAGATTTTGACATAGAGCAATTAAAACCCAAGGAAATAGAAGACCCTATGGAAGCAATAAGGGAACAATTCAAGGCATTACAAATGGAAATTGATAGTTTGAAACAAAACGGGGCTCCTAAGTCTTTCTCTATTGAAACATTATGTCCTTTTCCATTCGATAGAAGTTTGGTCATGGTGCCTTTTCCCATTAATGTAACATTTCCTAAATATGAGAGGTATGAAGGAACATCTAACCCACATGATCATCTTCAGGGGTTTTGTGCATTGAGTCTTGAATTCATGCATGAATCAACCTATTTAATGAGACTATTCCCAAGAAGCTTGGGAGGAACGGCCATGGATTGGTTTTCAAAACTACCATCCGGCATAAAATCCTTTGAAGAGTTAGCTTCTAAATTCGTGACTCATTACTCTTATAACATCAAACATGAGGTCACAATGATAACGTTATGTAACACGAAGCAACAAGATGGAGAAGCCTTTCTCACATTCTTGCAAAGATGGAGGACTGCATTTGCTAGATATCCAAGAAGTGTACCGGAGAAAGAAAAAATGGATATCTTTATTAACGGTTTAAGAAGTGAACTGAATTATAGACTAAGGATGCAATGTCATAAAACCTTCCAAGATTTGATTGATAATGGAATTACAACAGAAGAAGTGTTGATTAAGAGTGGAGAGTTGAAATTGTACAAGGAAAATAAGAATAACTCTAACTCCAACAACAACAATACCAACAATAACAACAATCCAAATAAAAGTTGGTACAACAACAATAGCCGTTATGCTACAAAGAATAACAACAAAGGCATTGTTAATGATGGTGTAGTGGAATCCAGCAACTTAAAGGTGATTCCATTTGCCCTTACAAAGACACCAAATCAAGTGAATAATACTAATCAAGCATATAATGCACCTTCCAACAACAACAACAATGCCAACAAGAATAATCAAGGAAACAAGGATCAAAATAGCAAGTATGATAAGTATTTGAAGCCCACTCCTGCAAGACACTTTACACCCTTGGGAGAATCACTTGAAACTGCATTAAAGGCTCTCATAGCTAACAATGTTATTACATTACCCGTTATTAAGCCTTATGAACCAGACCACAAGCCGGGTTGGTGGGATGCTAAGCATCATTGTGAATATCATAGGATTCGGGGGCACACTACAAATGAATGTCTACAATTAAAGAATGTGGTGCAAGACTTGATAGATAATAACATAATCACTGTTGATGGACCCCAAAATAATGAAGATCATACGGCCTTCAAACAACCTTTTTACAAACATGATAAAGGTGAGTCATCAAATGGCAAGAAACAAAGTGCCAATAATCTCAACTTTGTGCCATCATATGATCATACTGTTAATGCTATCATCATTAATGAATAGCCTCAAAAGGAAACAACAAATGTCATTACAAGAGGGCAGAATTCTAGAATGACTTTACAAGGGATAGTCCCTCAAAACACCAATATCCCACCATCCAACATTGTGGTCAAACAACCTCCTACAGCAACAAGGCCTTATAGTTTGGTGGACCAATTGCAACGTACTCCAGCACAAATCTCAATCTTAGAGTTATTGAAGTTGTCACCAAATCATAAAGAGATTTTGGAAAAAGCTTTGGAAGAGACACATGTTTCTACTACCTTAGGGGAAGAAAAATTTCAAAATATGGTAGGACATCTTGTGGCTCCTCATTGTCTTTCATTTTCCGATCAAGATGACATGTCTATAACTCATCCTCAAAATTTGCCATTACATATAGAGGTATTGATCGAAAGGCATAGAGTCAAAAGAGCCCTTATTGATGGAGGGGCTGGCCTTAACATATGCACATTGAGTCTTGTAAAATCCTTAGGTCTATCTGAGTCTTGCATTGACCCTACAAAGAAAATCACCATAAAAGCTTATGACGAAGCCGAAAGAGCTTCTAAAGGCATGATTGTGTTGCCCATCCAAGTGGGACCAGTCAAGAAGGAAACCAAATGTCAAGTGTTGGACATGAAATTAACCTATAACATCTTATTGGGAAGACCATGGATTCATGAGATGCAAGTTGTCCCATCCACATACCACCAATGCATCAAGTTCCCATACATGGGTGAAGAAATCACAGTTGGAGGAGACTCAAATCCATTTCAATATTGTAATGCACTCAAACCCTTGCATGAATTATACATTCCACATAATCGTGAAGGAGTTGTTCCAAGAATCACCAATGAAGATGCACAAAATCCTCTTTAAGCTAGCTCAACTACATCAACTAAGGGCAAGGAAAAAGTGAGCTACAAGGGTCTAAATGTGATGGAAAGTCCATATGTGGCACCTAAATTGGAGACAGTGATCTACAAACCTACTAAAGAGGAAAAAGAACAAGCTAAAGCAGCTCATTATCAATACATGAGTGAGATGATGAACAAATTTGACAAACAATGCAAGATTAGTTCAAAAGGGGTAGGAGAATATTCAGTTTCTCTATTTGACATGCCCATGTCTCCCAAATCACATGGAAAACCCTCAAAAGAACATCTTCCACATAAGTATAATTCTTATTTTGTGAGGGAAGATAGCAAAGCAACATGGGATAAGGAAGAGGATGATGTCCTTCAATGGCTTTATCATGATGAGGATGGTACCTTAGACACTCCCATGGAAAGAATTCAACATGTCAATATACAAACAGAACAATATGGGAAAGGATTTGATATTATGCAAAAGATGGGATACAAAGGAAGAGGACCCCTAGGCCAAAGAAATAGAGGATTATTAGAACCTATTGAACCTATTTGGAGGGCAAGTCATGAAAAATCCGGAGTAGGTTTTCAATATAAGGGAGAAAGTTCAAGTCCAATGCATGATTTTCATCCTCAAATAAATGCATTAGAATCCGAAGGAGATAGTGATGACTCTAGGGATTATGAATGGGATACTTTATCAGATGAGTCATGTCAAGATAAAGAAGTCATTGCTATACATACTTATGCAAAAATCCCAAAACAAGATACTCCAATTAATGAAGAATCTCCTATTCAACGGCCTAATATAGAACAAGCATCTAGTAGTGGAGCATGGATAGAAACATTTTGGACACCTTCAGAGGAGGGAAATTAAAACGCTAGTTTTAACCCACTTGTGGCTTTTCCCACATTGTTTCCCGTAGAGGTCAACGAGGATTCAAGTGAAGGGGACTTTGACCCTGCTTCCATGGATCATCTTGAGGAAGCGCACATCATAGATCTAAATGATACAATGTATGAACCCTCAAATGAAGTCATGTCCATAAATCCTATTGATGATACCTTATCCAATAACTCCTTAATTTTGATACATCCAGACCTCATTGATTGGGATCAAACCAAACCACATGACTTACTTTACTTCCCAAATGACCAAGCAACAAACCAATACCTCAATGCAGTTGAACCCTCTTTCACCAACGAACTCAATACGGACATGATGACAATAGCAAGGGTCCAATCTCTTAGTCAAAAAAAGAAAAAAATGAAAAAAAAAATTAAAAATGAGAAGTTCTATTGGTGAAAACCCAACTGTGGCACCATTAGAACCAAAAACAATGAAAATAAAAGACGTTTCTTTTGGTGAAAACCCAACTTTGGCACCATTAGAAGAGAGATTGGACACTTTGCCTGAACATGAAGAAGAATGGTCATCTATTCTTATAGAACCAATAGAAAAAGTTAACATTGGTACAGAACTAGAGCCAAAGGTTGTACACTTGGCTGCATCACTTACATCTCTTGAAAGAGAGGACTTTATCAAATTCTTCCAAGAGCAACAAGTAAATTTTGCATGGTCATATGCCGATATGCCTGAATTGGATCTTGATTTCATAATGCATCATCTGAATGTTAGACCTGGAGTTAAACCTGTGAAGCAAAAACTAAGGAAAATGCACCCACATGTGGCTCTCCTAGTCAAGGCAGAATTGGAAAAATTGTTAAAGGTGGGGTTCATAAGAATAATAGCATATGCTGATTGGATCTCTAACATTGTGCTGGTTACTAAGCATGATAAATCTATCCGTGTGTGTACGGATTTCAGAGATTTAAACCTTGCATGTCCCAAAGATGACTTCCCATTGCCAAGCATTGATACCATAGTGGATTTGACAGTAGGTCACGCAATGTACTCATTAATGGATGGATTTAGTGGCTACAACCAAATCAAGATTGCTCCCGAAGACCAAGAAAAGATAGCATTTACTTGCCCTTGGGGTACTTTTTGTTGGAATGTCATGCCCTTCGGTTTAAAAAATGCTAGAGCTACATATCAAAGGGCCATGACAACTATTTTCCACGACATGATGCACACTTTCTTAGAAGATTATGTGGACGACATTCTAGCAAAATCCCACAATAGAGAAGAGCATTTACAAATCCTAAGAAAAATATTCATTCGGTTAGAACAATTCAAAGTTAGATTAAACCCAAAGAAGTGTGCCTTTGGTGTCCAATCTAGCAAGTTATTGGGTTATATAGTGTCAGCAAAAGGCATTAAAGTTGATCCTAAAAAAGTACAAGCCATTCTAGAAATGGAGATTCCAAGAAATATTAGCCAAATGAGGTCACTACAAGGAAAGATTCAATCAATAAGGAGATTTATCTCTCAATTAGCAGAAAAGTCACTCCTTCACCAGATTGTTACACAAGGACACTACATTTATGTGGGATGAAGAATGTGATAAGGCCTTCGCTACTTTGAAGACTTATTTGATAAACCCACCTATTCTTATGTCACCTATCAAAGGTAAAGAACTGTTGTTATACATATCAGCCACAGAAAGGTCTCTAGGCATATTGTTGGCACAAGAAGATGAGCAAGGAAAAGAAAGGGCAATCTACTATCTTAGTATAACCTTAATAAAATATGAACTCAATTATTCATTCATGGAAAGAGCATGTCTAGCAGTGGTTTTTGCATCTCAAAAACTAAGACATTATATGTTGATGCATAAGATCAAATTAATTGCCAAGATTGATCCTCTCAAATACTTGCTAAGTAAAACTGCCTTAACAGGTAGAATAGCAAAATGGGTCATGATCCTAAGTGAATTTGACATTGAATATGTTGATAGAAGAGCAATTAAAGGACAAGTGATAGCAGATCACTTAGCAGATAACCCAATGGAGTCTACATAAACCATGCAAATTGAATTTCCAGATGCAGAAATTGTCAACATAGAAGCAAAGACATGGAAATTATATTTTGATGGATCTTACACACAAGGAGGTTCTGGAGCAGGTATATTATTGGTTACCCCTCAAGGGTACACCATTCCAAAGTCCTATAAACTCTTATTTCCATGCACCAATAACATAGCGGAATATGAGGCATTAGTCATTGGCATCAAAATGGCTTTGGAATGGAATATTGCAGAATTACAAGTGTATGGAGATTCCCAACTCATAATCAATCAGGTTAATAATGAATACAATACCAAAGATATAATATTGATGAAATATAAAACCTTGATTGATGGATGGAAGAAGTACTTTTCTTTGATCACATTTGAACAGATTCCAAGAGAAAAGAATAGAGCAGCAGATGCCATGGCTACCTTGGCTTCATTGTTACAAAAACCAGATCAAAATGAGAAGTATGAGTTCTTGGTGGAAGAGTTGGTAAAACCGGCATTTAACCTTCCTGACACCCAAATTGTTGCTCTTTTACATGGACATGACTCTCCTTAGTATGGACCCATCTATACTTACCTTAAAGACCAAGTACTCCCCATAGACCAAACTCGTGCCCAAAAACATAACTTCATATGCCAAGCCACCTGTTACCTAATCCTTTCAGACACATTGTATCGTAAGGGTCTTGATGGGACGTTACTTAGATGTCTAGAGGAAGAAGAGTCTAAGTTAGCTTTACGTGAGGTCCACGAAGGCATTTGCGGGTCACACTCAAGTGGTCTTAATCTAGCTAAGAAAATCCTTCGTTTAGGGTACTTTTGGACAACATTAGAAAAGGATGCTTGTCAATTTGTGAAGACATGCAGAAAATGTCAATATCATGGTAATATGATACATGCACCGGCTCAAGAATTACACCCATTCATTACACCATGGCCTTTTTATCAATGGGGTTTTGACTTGATTGGAATCATACATCCTCCATCTTCAAATGGACACAAGTATATCATCACAGCAACAGAATACTTCACCAAATGGGTGGAAGCAGTTCCATTAACAATAGCAACCGGCAAACAAATTTCAATGTTCATTTTGAACCACATAATTTGTCGCTATGGTATTCCACATGCCATTATCACGGATAATGGGAAACAATTCAAAAATCAGGATATTGATGAACTTTGTATGACATTTCACATTACACATCATTCGTCATCCATTTATTATCCACAAGGCAATGGACAAGCTGAAGCAACGAACAAAAATATCCTCAAAATATTAAAAAGATCAGTTAACAAATCAGGAAGAGATTGGCACGTGCAAATAAATCCCGCACTATGGGCTTACAGAACTAGTATCAGAACACCTACAGGAGCCACCCCATTCTCTTTAGTCTATGGAACCGAAGCAGTTCTACCATTAGAAGTTGAAATTCCATCTCTGCGGGTTTCATTAAGAGGATTGATCACTGATGAGGATTATAGGATTGCCAGACTGCAACAATTGGAATTGTTAGAGGAACACCAGACTCAAGCTTATGAGCATTTAAGAGTTTATCAAAATAGGATTGCACGCAATTACAACAAACACATCAAACCAAGAACTTTTCAAGTAGGAGACTTGGTACTAAGAGAAAATCCCAAAAATCAAGTTGAAAGGGAAAAGAAAGGAAAGTGGGAAGCTAATTGGATAGGCCCATTTGTGATAGTGTCATCCTTTGGAACTGGAACATATAAGTTATTAGATTGTAATGGTGAAGAATTACAAGAACCCATAAATAGCATTCATTTGAAGAGATTCTACACCTAAAGCAGATGAAAGAGTATAAAGAGTATCAGATGAGAGAGCATCATAATTATTGTACATAGTTGAAAAGCGATCTTGAAAATACCAAAAACATTTGAAAATGGAAAATCCAAAAACATTGGAAAAGAAGAAAGATCAAAAACAGTGGAAAATTGAGCATGAAGAAAGCAAAAAAACATTTGAAAAACTATCTCTTGGTGAAAACCTAGCAAATAGGCGCCAAGGTGATAAAGAAAAATACAAAAAAAGAAAAAAAGAGAAATAAAAAAAAATACAAAAAAAAAGAAAAATACAAAAAAAAAAGAAAAAAAAGAAAAATACAAAAAAATGAAAAAGAGAAAAAGTGCCTTGGTGAAAACCTAGCAAATAGGCGCCTCGGTAGCAAAAAAAAAGAGAGCACCCAAAGGTGAAAACTTGGCAACAAGCACTTTTGGTTCCCTTAAGTCATTTCTTTCCTAGTCACATGTGTACATAATGCATCTCATCATCCCATTTGTCTAAACCTTCATTGCATCTGTCATTTGTACATAGTCATAATAACATTTTGTAGCATCATCCTTTGCATTGCCCAAAGTTGTCAAAACTGATACATCAAATACTTGGGGGCAGCATAAACGGATTGGAAAAGTGGGTACCTCAAAAAGGATTCAAATGAGCAACATTCAGTCACAAGCAGAAAGGGATCAACATTTTCAGAAGAGAGATCAGATTTTTGTAAACCTTTGATTGATATCATTGTTTACTAACCAAGAAGTTGACTACCACAACAAAATCCTTGAGCCTAAATTAACTTATTATTCAGGATTAAAAATCAAACATCATTCCATGATCAAACACTTGGAAATATTTTTTTTGAAGATCAGAAAACAATGCAAAACACTTAGATAGATTCTTTTGAAAAGTTGGTTAAAAATCTGTTTACTTACATTAATTCAATTTGTATCAAGTCTTTTTAGCTAATCACTGATGTTTCGACTAGATTGGCAATGATGGAGACATGATATTTTTCTTGACTATGAAGTGACTGTTTGGAGGAAGATTCATTGCCTTATGAGAATTCATCTAAAGACATGGTCATCAAAGAACCATCGAGGATTATCTTATAAAACAATGAGTTACCCTTTGTTTGTTTACGCAACCGGATACCTTGGATATTTAGATTCTTCATATCTAAATGACAAAATCCACTTGCAACATAGAATCTGACAAAATCGGTATTCGTACTCTCATGATTGTTTGTAATCAGTGATAGTCGTATCGACGAGACCGATGGGAAAGCAAAACGGAGGTTACCATATGAGCAATAAAAAGCGATATTCATATCATCATGTCAGTGGGCAGTGGTGATCGTGTCGACTTTCTAGTCCCAAGTGCTCAATGATGAAAATATATCCTCAAGGCATTTATTTGCTAAAAGCTAGTGACACTTAGCTGCATTCATAAAAAGGTTAAATGCATTCTCATGTTAGATTAATTGCACATGCATTTTTTCCCAAGGGTTTCATTTCGCATCAAAAAGGGGGTACATAACATCATCAACAAAGTTAAATCAGCAAGGACAACATCACTTCAATATCATCTTTTCTACAATAAAAACATGAGATTATACTTTTTGCATTCATTCCATATCATTAATCATTACATAGATATATTATCAAGGAAATGAAGGAAATAATCATTTACATGTGCATACATACAGATTGCATACATGAGAAATAACATATCAAAACTACATCCATACATGAGAAAGAAATGCATCCATCTATCTATATCATACATAAGATACGTTGCATCCATAGACACATCCATCCAAAAACAAATGCATTAGATAAACACATATAGCAGCATCTAAAGGAAATCTCATATATCATCAAGTAAAAGCAAGAAAGATCATAAATGTCCTCATATCACATGTCTACTCACAACTCAATGCATCAAGTATAACAATGATATCATAAATCAACTTTATAATCGCCCATCAATAGGGGCATCAATGTCAAATAAGTATCAAAGTACAACTGGAAAGGTGACACCAAGGTCACAAGACTATGGTACAACATCAAGTATCTCAACATCAGTACACAAATGATCAATAAGAGCACTCATAGCTCAACTCTCGTCACCACTGGGAGGAGGTCCTGGAGGAGGCTGTGGAGGAGGCTGTGATGGAGGCTGCTGAGGTGGTTGAGGAGGCATCTGACCAACCATAGCAACAAGGAGAGGAACCAATGGAGCCAAACCTGATACTAACTACTGAATCATAGAAGACATCTGTGATACCTCTGTCCGTAATGCTCCCACATCTGCTCGTAGCTGGGTAGTACTAGAACTCTCCCCAACCTCATAGGTACTCTGAGGATCACCTGTATCTATAGGAGCTTTTCCCTGATCACAGGAAAAAGCTGCTGGCATCTGTTGTGCACCTGTATCCTGACCATCCACGGTAGCCTGCTGTAATCCTGCTCCCGTATCCTGTCCTGCAACTGGATCCTGCCTAGCAGCCCTCACATGATCCTGACGATCTATCCTCTATCTCTCTGCTACTGTAGGATGAGAAGGAGGAGGAGGTGGTGCCTGTATCTGTACATCTCTCGCTCGTCCTCTGAGTCTAATCACCGCCCTACCTCGTGGTCTACCTCTACGTCTCCTCCCACCACCGACATCATCACCATCATCATCTCGCCCAGGCACTGGCTCTATAGGGTCTGTAAATCAAGGCATAGGATGCTCCATCAACCAAGCTAGATACTCCTGAGTAACTCCGGCATCTCTAATGTGTAACCTCATATCCCAATCCATATAACCCAGTAGTGATATCTGCTCAATAGCATCATCGTATGAAGGCATGTGACCCCAAGTAGCCCGCTCTGCACTAGAACGAGCATAGACTGCAGATCCCTGAGGCATAGGCTAAATCCACCCAAAATTGCCGTAGCACTCTACCTACCAAGAATCTCTCAAGAATAGAGTTGATCCTACCGATCATCCATCAAGGAGCAAACATATACAGTAACTCCAAGCTATCCTCTCTCCAATCCATGACCTCGCTGATCAGGTAATAATACACCACCAATGATAGCACCTAATAACACTGGTAAAACAGGAAAGGAGGCAAACTGAGGCCATAAGATACAATCATCACCTATAGACGGATCTCCGAATACTCGTCAACAATACGTCCCATCATAGACTGCATCATAATATGCTATCTCTCCATGAGTCGGGATCTACAGCAATCTATAAACATCCTCAGGTGTAATCGTCATCTTGCCCTGTGGTAGCCAAAACGTGTTTGTCTCAGAGTGCCAACGCTCTACGACAGCGGTAATCAAACCTCAGTTCATCTAGAACCGAGGAAGCTCTAATACACATAGTAAACCACAGTGCCTAATCACTCACCTCTCAGCATCAATCAACTGCTCCCTAAGCTCCATCACCCAGTGTGGTACAGTCCGGAGGTACAGAACAGGGACATCCTCCTGTTTAATCAAAACAATGGAATCACATGAGTAACTTACTATCAGGAAATCAAACAATCAATCATAGTCATCAATTTAAATATACCTATCAGACCTATCAAATCCTAACTCTAAGCATTGAGGAAGGATGATCCTAGTTTTATGTCTCTAAGCATTTGAGCATAAAATGAATGGACGATTAGATCCATGACCTATCATTCATGATGAAGATTGATTTACCTTATTCTTCGATATTATAGTTACCTATGTCCTAATTCATTGTTGAAATCAAACAAGGGGAACACCCTAACTGAACATTCGATTGAATTCATTGACGTGATTGATATCAATCAAGTTGACGCAATCGAGCAATCAGACGTCCTAAAAAAGTCTCAAATAACATTTTTTTAAAAAAATTTACTTACGCGACTTTTCTTTCCGACGTCATTTCTTTTACCAGAGGCGACATCTATTTCTCCATACCCGTGATTTTAATCATCCACGTGACTTAATTTCACGGAAGCGGTATAAGATTTTCCGTAGGCGACATTTTATTATTCAAGATTGTCACACGATACACAATTAAAATGCTTAAAACCCTAAGCGATATTAAATTATCCGCAGGCGATAAAGGATTTTTTAAATGCATGAGCAAACCTAAGGAAGGCGATATCAAATTTACCAAAGGTGACATTTTAAATTTTCAGGCAAAATTAAAAAGCACGGAGGCGACATTTCTTTTCACAAACGCAGAATCAAAATTTTAAAATGCATTAAATGAGGTCATAAATGCAACTTTCAAAACATGAGGAAAATTTGAATGACATATCGGAGGACCATCGGTCGCTCTCCGACTGAACCGGCGCGCTCTCTCAAATTGATGCTCGCGATGTGGGACCACCATCGTATAAAAAAGGCTAAAATCAGAGCTAAAATCTCAAGAGGGAACGGTGCAAATGAATAGTAAAATGAGGGGTTTTACCCTATTTAAGGTGAAATTGGTCCTAATAAACACTTAAAAATGCACTTTGGACCTATTATATGACATTTTCATTAGCCGGGGCATGAATAAAGCTTGATTGTTTCTTTCAAATGGTATCAAAAATCAAAACATATTCCAACTACTCAAAATCGTTCAAATCAAGGAATTAATATGTTTTATTTCTGAGGGGGCATCAGAGTATCAAATTGGCATCACATCAAAAACATTTATCAGTGGGGCATATCATATCAAGTATCATATCATATCAAGTTATCATATCAAGTTATCATATCAGTTTCATATCAGGAGGCAAATCAATTTCATATCAGGAGGCAAATCAATTTCATATCAGTTTCATATCAAATCCATATCATATCAAATCTATCAATGTATCAGCAAGCAATCAACCTAGGACCTTTATCAATTAACCCAGGACCTTTATCAGTGAACCCAGGACCTATCATCAAACCAGGACCCATATCATATTAGAGGCATCAGAATCATATCAGCACCATCATCAGAGGCACATCATCATCATCAGGAAGTACATCAATCAGAACGATCAGAGGCATATCAGAACCAGGACCTGAATCAGATCATCATACTAAGAGAATATTTGAATCGGTGTTCTTCGCACATCGACTCAAAGAGGGGCATTTGTAGACATGAAAAATTGGCAAAGGCTTAAATCAATCAAAAGGTGCAACAAATCATCAAAATAACATGAAAAATCAATAAATGGAACAAAGGCAATTCAAATCAAAGGAAAATTCAATTAAATGATTAAATGATTAAATAAAGCTTGAAAAGGGGAAAAACACTACGAAATTGATTAAATTCAATTAATGACATAGTTGTTGAAAGCAAAAATCAAAATGAACCTCTTACCCTTCATGGCTAAATTTAATTACTTTAATTAATTAATAAATCATAAATTCTCTCAACAAAGCAAAAAAGGAGACAAAATGGACACAAATCACTCACTTTTGTTGAAATGGTCCAGCCTTTTGAAACCATTTAAATGTTTGTCCCCCCATTTAGGGACAAAGCAAAGCCAATTGACCTTACCCAAGCATAACCATGGTTATCTCACTCTACCCCCTACCCTTGGGAAAATCTTATAAATAGAAGGCATTTTGAGGCATTATTCATCCACTCCATATCTTTGAATTGCAGCAAAGCTCTTGCAATTTGCATCCACATCACTCACTTAGTAATTTTCATTGATAATTAGCTTAAATTGCATTGATCATAGTAGATTGTTCATCAAATAGAGCTAGAATTTGATAGAATAGATCTAAATTTGCATATCATATAGTTTAATTCTCATCTTTAGAGTGTCACTAGTGAGGATCATAGCTGAGAGCCTCATTTACCACTTTATTTTAGAGATCCATGAGATGTTGATAGATTAATTGTGCATTTGTTAGATTATTTTGCTCTAATTCTTGTTGTTCTTAGTTAATCTTGTTATTTCATGAAGGTGTAAATCACTCACACACAACTAGATCACCTATTTGAAATGTCCTTGGTTTGATGTGTTTATTGTAATTCCTTAACATTCGATTCTGATACACTTTAAGTTGTTCGAAGGCTTGTTGTTGTCTTTCATCCAACAACTCCAACTCTTGTAATCTAGCAACCCTATAGTCTTCTTCACTTAACAATCCATGTAGTGAAACTATTAAGGGTGGGATTTCAACCTCTCAAGGAAATACTGCTTCAACTCCATAAACCAATGAGAATGGTGTAGCTCTTGTTGGCATTCTCACACTTGTCCTATATGCTCATAGAGTAGGGTTTACCTGAATGTGCCAATCTCTACCTAGATTGTCCACTGTCCTCTTCAATATTTTCAAGATGTTCTTATTAGTGGCCTTTACTTATCCATTTCCTTGCGGGTAATATATTGAAGATAAATGGTGTACCATATGGAATTTTGCACATAATTATTTCAAGTCCTTGTTCTTGAAATGTTTAGCATTATCAGTTATGATTGCTTGAGGGACACCATAATTACAAATTATGTGGTTTAATATTAACATAGATATTTGTTTTGTCATGGCAATGGATAATGGCACAACTTCGACCGATTTGGTGAAGTATTCATTTGTAGTGATAATGAACTTATGACCATTAGATGAAGGTGGATAAATCATCCCTATTAAATCCAACCCCCATTGATAAAAGGTCCAAGGTGTAGTCATCGGATGTAGTTCTTGAGCTGGCACATGAATTAGGTTTCCATGGTATTGACACTTTTGACAAGTCTTTGCAAAATGACATGCATATTTCTCCATAGAAGGCCAATAATATCATATCCTTAGAAGTTTCTTTGCTAAGGTTAAACCATTTGAATGTGACCCACAAATTCCTTTGTGGATTTCTTGTAAGGCTAATATTGATTCCTCCTTCTCTAAACACCTTAAAAGAATTTCGTCTAAAATTTTGTGATACAATGTGTCAAATAAAAGGGTGTAATGAGAGGCTTGTCTTGCGAAGTTCCTTTTTCTGGTTTTGTGTTTGCTCCATGGGTAAGGTTTAGTCTTTTAGGTATGTATAAATAGATCCATACCAGGGTGAGTCATGTCCCACTAATAGGCAACTAATGTGAGAATTGGAAGGGTCAAATGCAGGTTGTTCCATTTCTTCTACCAAGAATTCAAATCTTGTGCTTTGGTCTGACATTTGGAGGAGTGAAGCCAATGTAGCCATGGTGTCTGTTGCTTTGTTCTTGTCTCTCAACACTTGCTAAAATGTGATAAATGTGAAATACTTCTTGATATATTCTATCATATTTTTTGAAGGTATCAATTTGTCATCTTTGGTTTGATACTCATCATTTATCTGATTAATGACTAATTGAGAATTCCCATATATCTACAATTATGTCACCTTCCATTCTAAATTCTAAGGCCAATTTGATGCCAATGACTAATGACTCGTATTCAGCTATATTTTTTGTACATGGAAATAATATCTTATATGATTTATGGATTGTTGATCCTTGGGGATTAATCAATAGTATTCCTTCTCCTGATCCATGTTGAGTATAAGAGCCATCAAAGTATAAATTCCATATGTTTGCTTCAACATTGATTATCTCTGAATCTGGAAATTCCACCCGAATAGGATGTTTATCTTCTAACGGTGCCTCCTCTAGTTGATCTACTATTACTTGGCCTTTGATTTCCTTTTTATCCACATACTCTACATCAAACTTGCTCAACACCATAACCCATTTGGCCAATCTTCCCATCAAAGTTGTTTTGCTTAGAAGGTACTTTAGTGGATCAATTTTTGCTATGAGTCTAATCTTATGTGATTTCATATAATTTCGTAGCTTTTGTGAAGCAAAAACTACTGCCAAACATTCTCTTTCTATAAAAGTGTAATTTAACTCATATTTTACCAAGGTTTTGCTTATGTAGTTGTACACTAAGGAAAGTGCCTTCATAGAATTAAGGTTAGTCAATAAATGAGAATAGTAACTAAATACAACCACAAAGAAATAGAGCAACTATTTAGCAAAATAATGACTAATTGAGCATCCTATGGCTCTCTAACTAAGAACATTAATGAATAGCTCTCAGCAAGCTTCCATTAATGACAGTCCTAGAATGAGAATGATAAAGATAACAATCCTATTGCTAACAATTAGATCAAAAGAAATGCTAAAGTGCTTCTAAAATGCCTTTCTAAGCTCAAATTGCAAGAGGTTCAATGCAATTCTCAGATGTGTGGATGATAATAATGAAGGAATTAGGCCCTCCTTTTATAGATTTTCCAATGGTAGGGGGTGTAGTTGTATTTGATCATGGTTAAACCTTGGTTGAGTCATTGGTTCCACCCTTTGAAGACAAAGAAAATTTTGTGTCCTCAAAGCTTGGGACAAGTAGACAAGATCAATGGTCAAGATTCCTTTTCACTTTGAGTGAATGAGATTGAATTTGGCTTGACCCATGTGAATGCCTTTCCTTTATTCTCATTAGTTGATTGATTTTCCTCTTTTTGTGGTTGTTGAGAATAATTAAGATTTATTAATTGATTTATTTAGCCATGTACCCCTTGAATGGGTTGAATTTAATTTAATCCAAGACTATACAATTAATTTAATTAATTGTATTTTGATTTGATTTCACTTAATTAAAGTGCTCTCAGTTTTGATTTTGATTCAATTAAGATTTGATTTTTGTTTTGATTAGCTAATCATGCATTGTGATTCAATTGATTCAATTATGTCCTTGATTTGCCTTGATTTGTTTTGATTTGATCTTTGTCCATTTTTAGGTGATTACAAATGCCCCTCTTTGAGTTGACGTGCGAAGCATGTCGATTCAAAGAATACTCTAATTTTGATTGATAATAGGTCCTGATTCGTTGATGGTCTATCTTGATGTTCATTTGATGTCTTTGATGGTTGATCTTGATTTTCGATAGGTTGATGTAGATATGATCGATATGAAACTCTCTTGATATGGTTTTGATGATCATTCTGATATGATGGTCCTCGATATGATGTTTGATTTAATGATTGATCTTGATATGATACCTACTTTGATGATTGATTCTGATGTGATGCCTCATTTGTTTGATTATGAAAAAAAATTTGATAAAAGCTTTCGCTTTGATTTGATGATTGGTCTCTTGATTTTCAATGATGTTACTGTTGATGTAAATCTGATTATCCGATGGTATGCCCCCTCAAAAATGAAATAAAATTCATACTTGATTTGACCATTGATTGATTCAGGATTGATGTTGTTCATTTGATTTTGATAAAGTTCAAGTTTTTGATGAATTTTATTTGTATTTCTGATATCGATGTTGAATTTGTTTAATTTTAACTGCCCCAGTGTCAATTATTATGATGATCACATCATTTTATTAGATCAAATGGGGTAACAATGTACTTGCATAGGTCAAATTTACCTCCTTTCAGGTCAAAAACCTATATAAAGGGGTCAAAATCCCTTTTTACTATTCATTTACCATTGACTTTTGACTTTGACTATCTTTTGCCTTTTTCCACTTTTCATGATGTCTATCCCTATTTGCGAGCATCAGTTCAAGAAATGCCGACAATATCATTGGTTGCCTGGCTCAGGACCTCCGATGAGTAGTTGTACCTTTCTATTTTTCCATTTTTAGTTGTAATTTCAATTTTTTCCAGTTAAACAACTAGTTTTGCACTTTTTTTTCCATGAATGGGTACTTTTGCCACTTTTAAGGGTGCTTTCGCCTCTCAATGTGCACTTCCACACTTTTAAGGAGCGCTTTTGCGAATTGCTTTGGCACTTTTGCTTGCCAAATTTAAGCCCTTCCGTGCTTTTACAATTTCTTTGCGCACTTTTACCTAGGTTTAGCGCTTTTGCAACTTTAACCTGCACTTTTGCTTAATTTTTGCGCTTTTACATCTTTTAAGAGCGCTTTTGATGTGCATTTGGGTGCTTTTGAATTTTTCATCGCTTTTGCAATATAGATGTGCGCTTTTACTCCTTTAGGCAGCGCTTTCGATGTTTGCCACTTTTGTTCAATAAATCAACGCTTTTGCTTTGCAAAATTTCAAATTTTTAGATTTTTGACCAAGTTGCAATTTTGTCAACGTCTTTGATCGATTGTCAAATTTATGTTCCCAATTTTTGAGATTTTGTAACAAGTTGTAAGGTGTCAGTTAGGGTTCAATTATAGTTAGGATATCCGTCATCCGTCTAGATTCAGATGATGGGTGAAGATAAAATTTATGTTCTATCTGTGTAGAAACATGAAATCTGATTGTGGTTTTGATAAGTGTTGATGAATTTTTGATCGACTTAGAATAATCCCAATAATTTCTGATTTCCTTTCTAGTGTGTTTAATCTTGCTTTTTGTAGTTGGAGCTCGGTTCTTTACATATTCACAGATCTTATCCATTGTCCTCGGACATGATTCCTGCTCTGAGGGCTACCGACTATCGACACATTGCCCAGTGTGGTCTATCGTTCCTTCTATATCTTCCTCGATTCCATGTGAATCGAGGCCTTATTACTACTATGGTTAAGCATTGGCACTCAGACCATAACACATTCCATCTTCCTATGGGTGAGATAACCATCACCCCTGAGGATGTGTATCATCTTCTCTGGTTGCCTACCCGAGGAGAGCTTGTATTCTATGATACTGTGTATGATGGTTCAGCTTGTCATCTAGTATTTGGTGATCAGCATATTCAGTGGGCCCAATTCATTTCATTCCCTGTGTTACCTGTTGTTCTTGGTACTCTTATTGGTGGCTTCCTACTTCCAGACCGGCATGGACATGGATTTGTTGTTGGGTGGGGTCTGATTTTAGAGGATTTGATGGCAGATCCTCGTCATTTCAATTGGGGTTCCTATTTATTAGCATAGTTATATCATGAGCTGCACACTTTCATGTATAGACATTCCACTACTTTGACTGTTGGAGCCATTTTATTACAACTGTGGACTTGGGAGCACCTCCCGGTGACACGTCTTGTGACTACTCAAGATCATCCAGCTGGTTGGCCATTTGCATGGATGTATAGTGGTATTATCAGGTAGACCCATATGGGTAAGCTTGATTACTGGCGACATCGAATAGATGACATGGATACTGTCATTTGGAGGCCCTATCTTGGATGTGAGACTTGGCCAGAGGATGATAGTGAGCTTTCATATATGTTTTGTCCTCGTTGGATGATTGGTCGATCCACTTTTGTGATCAAGAGATTTTGCTTCCATCGTGTGTTTCATCAGTATAAGCGCATTCAGGATATGCCTCAGGGTGTAGTGATGTATGCTCGTGTTCAGGCTGAGAGATCATTATGCGGCCCTTGTGTTGATTATGGCACAGTTGTTTAAGAGATTCAGGATTTGGGGTATTATCCCCGGAACCCTAGGTCACAGGTGATGGATGGTAGCATTACATATGAGTATGGTGCCTGGCTACATAGGTGTCCTTTTCCTAGATTTACTGATCCTGCTGAGAGGATTCCTAGAATTGAGGAGTTATCTGATGGAGATGATGGAGTTGATGGGGATGGGGGTGATGATGATGATGATGATGATGATGATGATGATGATGGAGATGATGATGGAGATGATGATGGAGGTGGCGGTCATGGGAGGATCAGGGGTCAACATGGACAATGAGGTTGTCACAGAGCTAGAGCAAGTCGTATACATATACCAGTGTTAGCTACTACTCCTATTCCTCCTAGAGCTAGTGATCAAGGTAGAGGTGGACAGGTTGATAGAATTTTACATCAGGTGGCTAGAGTTGCTATACAGAGGCCTCATGTTAGACGACAAAGATTTTTTGATGTAGAGATTGCACAGGTGTTGCTTGATCAAGCACAAGGTCCTCCTACTCAGCAGGTCATTCCTCCTTTGGTTCCTCATGTTATTCCTTCTATTGTTCCTACCGTTCAAGCACATGGTACTGCTTCGATGCCTTTATCTTCGTCACATCCTTCTTCTTCTTTGTTTGTTCCCATGTTGGGTGATCCATCTTCATCTACTCCCTCTTCTTATACTCCACTTCCACAGTCTGCTACAACTTAGGGTTTTGCCCCTGCCTCAGCATCAGATGTTGCTTCCTTGCAGACTTAGATATCTTCTATTCAGCAGCAGGTTTCACAGATGAGTTCTATGATGCAGTCATTTATGGTAGCTATGAGTCAGCATGGGTTATAGGCTAGTTCAAGCCGTCCACCAGATAGTGCACCTGGGCCTGAGAATGCTGATGATGGTGGTGATTTCGTTGCTTGAGCATTTCTCTATATTCATGGGCGTTCTTTTCCTTGTTATCATCAAGACATTGGATTCATGTTGTATCATGGTTGATTGGTTGATGTTTATTTGTTTGTTGATACTTTGATGTGTGATTGGACACTGATCTCTAGATATTGCTTTCTTGATGATCATGTTATAGACTTTGATTTCTTGCTCATTTATGATGATGGTACCATGGACTTTGATACTTTGATTGATTTGACTATATATGACATCATCATGTGTTGGATTTCTTTCCAGATGTTTCGTATGATATGCAGCTATATGATTCTATATGATTTTGTTTTATTTTTGCATAATGGAATTTTCTCATGTATGCATATGTTCCAATTATGGTGAAATGGTTGTCTTATATATGACATAGAATAGATAAATGCTATGTATACTGTTTATTTACTTTATGTTATTGATGGATATTAGATGGATAATGAATCTATTGCTTTTGATATGTAGATGTGATGCAATGATGGTCTTTCAATGATATATGTATGAATGGTATTATTATGAATGAGATGTTTGTAATGAATGATTTTAATGAATGTAATGATTTTTCCTTAGTGCAATGTTATGGATGCAGTTTGATGTTGCTAATGACCTTTCTCATGTGTGAATTTTAATGATAATGATGAACTTTAATAATGTATGATCCTAATAATTCAAATGTTGGACACATCTAAATTAATGCAAGACTTAAATGATAATGATTTAATTAATGCAAGTAACCTAATGCAATGCACTTTGTTTTTTATTTTCAACACACTCGATCCTATATAATTTGTTTTTTGATGATCTTTTGATTGTTTGATTTGCCTACACCCCCTTTTTTATTTAATTTCCCCTCTTTCCAATTAAGCTAAGTAACGAAAAACAATATATACAATGCACTTAATCTAAAATGAATGCAGCTAACTGTCATTATTCAAAATTTGGAGCTTATAATCATCATTGAGCGCTTTTGGAATCCCGTTTTAGTACAACCATCACTAGTTTAACTATGATGATATGAATACTTTTTACCTCTTTGTTTGCTTTCCCCTCGGTCTCTTCGGTATGACTATCACTGATTGAAGCTAGCCATGAGAGTGCGAATACCGATTTTTTTGGATTCTATGTTGCAAGTGGATTTTGGTATTATGATATTGAAGATCAAAATAGCCAAGGTATCCATTTGCGTAAACAAGAAAAAATCTCAGTTTTATCATATATACAAGTCCTCGATGATTCTTTGATGATCACGTCCTTAGACAAATAATACATGATTTGAAACTTTGATTTTAAGACAGTCATTCAGAAATCAAGAAAAAATATCATTCTTTCCTCATAGCTTGTCTAGTCTAAAACTTTCATCGACTTGCTAGAAAGACATGATTTCATCAATTGAGTCAACACTTAGAAAATTTTGCCATGTTTTTCAAATCCATAGTTCAAGTGTAGTTCCATCCATTTCATACTTTTAATCCTGATAAAGATAAGGTCATTTAAGTTCTTGGATCAATTTTTCATTTTAGGTTCAAGTTGGATTGGGATGTAGATTTGATTAAGTGTTCCTCTTTCAAGTGTGATGAATTGATTCTCTGATTTAATAAAGCTTGCTTTGATGAATCCTTTCTCCTTTGGAATAGATTGCCCCCAGTTTGATATTGATTTTGTTTGTGGGACTTAGGACAATTTTTCAATTAGGTGACCAAAATCTTTGAGGTATTTGCAAATGCAACTATGGGGTTTTATTATGCAATATGTACAAATGTTGGCGAATGCAATAATTACAAGGTGACCTTCTAGGTATGCGACTGACTTGGACTTTCAATGGCACCTGTTTACCAGGTTTCCACCGATTGAATGGATCTAGTTCTCTTTTCTATTTTTAAAGCTTTTTCTCTTTTTTTGCTATGCCTATTTGCTAGGTTTTCATTAAGGCACTTTTCTTCTTTTTTATTTTTTTTATTTTTCTCTTTTTCAATTTGTTTTCTTTTCTTTTTTCTAGGATCATATATGAATGTTTTTGCTTTCTTCATGCTCAATTTTTCACTGTTTTTGACCTTTTATGCTTTTCAAATGTTTTGGTATTTTTCAAGATCTCTTTTCACTATGTACAATAAATATGATGCTCCTCATCTGATATTCTTTATACTCTTTCATCTTCCTTATGTATAGAACTTCTTGAGATGTATACTATTTATTGGTTCTTGTAGCTCCTATCCATCACAATCTGCTACCTTGTATGTACCAATCCCAAAATCTTCAACAATGAGAAATGGTCCTAACTAGTTTGCTTCCCACTTTCCTTTCTTTTCTCATTCTGCTTGGTTCTTGGGATTTTCTCTCAACACTAGGTCACCTATTTGAAATGTCCTTGGCTTGATGTGTTTATTGTAAGATCTTGACATCCTATTTGGTAAACCTTCAAGTGATCAAAGGCTTGCTTTTGTTTTTCATCTGAAATTTATAGTTCTTGTAGCCTTGCAACCCTATAGTCTTCTTCATTAATCAACCCATGCATAGATATTCTCAAAGATGGAAGTTCTACCTCTAAAGGCAATACTGCTTATGTGCTAAAGACTAAGGAGAAAGGTGTAGCTTTTGTTGGTGTTCTGATACTAGTTCTATATGCCCACAAGGTTGGGTTTATCTTGATGTGCCAATCCCTTCCTGAATTATCCACTGTTCTCTTCAAAATTTCAAGATATTTTTGTTTGTTGCTTCAGCTTGTCCATTACCTTGAGGGTAATAGATTGAAGAGGAATGATGAATCATGTGAAACTTAGTGCATAATTTCGTCAAGTCTTTGTTCTTGAAATGCCTTGCATTATTCATTATGATGGCATGAGGTATGCCATATCTACAAATTATGTGATTAAGGATAAACAAAGAAATTTGTTTGCATGTTGTAGTTGATAGGGGTACAGCTTCCACCCACTTAGTAAAATATTCAGTTGTTATGATGATAAATTTATGACCATTTGAAGATGGTGGATAAATCATCCCTATTAGGTCTAGCCCCCAATGATAAAATGGCCCTGGTGTTGTCATGGGATGAAGTTCTTGTGCGGGTGCATGTATCAAATTCCCATGGAATTGACATTTCTTACAAGTTTTTGCAAAGTCACATGAATCTTTTTCCATGGTAGGCCAAAAATATCCTATCCTTAGAAGTTTCTTGGCTAGGGGTAATCCATTTGAGTGTGATCCACAAATTCCTTCATGGATTTCTCATAAGGCTAAATTTGATTCTTCCTCTTCTAAACACCTAAGGAGCATTCCATCAAGACCTTTTTGATACAACGTTTCAAAAACTATAGTGTATTTGGCAGCTTGTCGAATGAAGCTTTTCTTTTGGTTTCTGGTTTGGTTTAAGGGAAGGATTTAATCCTTTAAGTAAGTATAAATTGGGCCATACCAGGGTGATTCATTTGTAGTTAGCAAGAAAATGGTGTGAGGGTGGGTTGGGTCAAACGCGGGTTGAATCACTTCTTCTACCAAGAACTCATATCTAGCACTCTGATCCGGCATCTGCAAGAGTGAGGCCAAAGTTGCCATAGCATCTGCTACTTTGTTCTTTTCTCTCGGCACTTGTTTAAATGTGATGAGTATGAAATATTTCATGAGATTTTTCACCATGGGTTTGTAGGGTACCAATTTGTCATCCTTTGTTTGATATTCTTCATTAACTTGATTTATGACCAATTGTGAATCTCCGTAAACTTTTAATTCTGTCACTTTCCACTCTAATGCCAGCTTGATTCCAATAACCAATGTTTCATAGTATGCTATATTGTTGGTGCATGGAAATAGCAATTTGTAGGATTTTGGGATAGTAGAGCCCTAAGGAGTGATGAGAAGTATGCCCGCTCCTGATCCATGATGGGTGTAGGAACCATCAAAATAAAGTTGCCATGTTTTTGCCTCAACATTCACAATCTCTGAATCTAGGAATTCAATTTGTATAGGATGATCATCATGAAGTGGTGCTTCTGCTAATTGGTCCATAATGACTTGTCTTTTGATTGATTTTCTATCAACATATTCTATGTCAAATTCACTTAGTATCATCACCCACTTTGCTAGTCTTCCATTCAATGTTGTTTTGCTTAGTAGATACTTCAAAGGGTTGATCTTAGCAATGAGCCTTATCTTGTGGGCTAGCATATAATGGCATAATTTTTGTGAAGCAAAAACTATAGCCAAGCATGCCCTTTCCATAAATGTATAGTTTATCTCATATTTGACTAAGGTTCTACTAATGTAGTAAATTGTCTTCTCTTTTCCTATTTCATCCTCTTGTGCTAAAAGTGCCCCCAATGAATTCTCCATTGCTGAAATGTATAGGATCAAGGGCTTGCCTCTGATAGGTGGCATCAAGATTGGTGGATTCATAAGATATTGCTTTAATAGATTAAAGGCTTCTTCACACTTGTCATCCCACTTAAAGATTGTATCCTTATGCAAGAGTTGGGTGAAATTATGGCATTTTTCTGCTAATTGGGAGATAAATCTCCTAATGGATTGGATCCTTCCTTGTAAAGATCACATCTGACTAATGTTCTTGGGTGCTTCCATTTCCATTATATCCTTTACTTTAGCGGGATCAACCTCTATCCCTTTTGTGGATACAATGTAACCTAGAATCTTGTCGGATTGTACTCCAAAAGCACATTTCTTTGGGTTAAGTCTTACTTTGAATTCCTCTAGCCTTCCAAAAAAATTTGCTAAGATTGGTAGGTGTTCTTTCCTTGAATTTGATTTGGCTAATATGTCATCCACATAATCCTCCATGAATTTATGCATCATATCATGAAATATTATGGTCATTGCTCTTTGATAGGTCGCTCTTGCATTCTTTAACCCAAATGGCATAACATTCCAGCAAAATGTACCCCATGCACATGTAAAAGTAGTCTTATCTTGGTCTTTTGGTGCTATCTTTATCTAATTATACCCACTAAATCCATCCATGAGTGAGAACATAGAGTGCCCCATCGTTAAATCTACAATGGCACCAATACTCGAAAGTGGAAAATCATCTTTAGGACATGCCAAGTTTAAGTCTCTAAAGTCTGTGCAGATTCTGATGGATTTATCTACTTTTGATACTAGCACTATATTTGAGATCTATTGTGCATAATCAATGGCCCTTATAAATCCCACCTTCAATAGTTTTTCTAACTCCACTTTGACAAGTAGGGCTATATGAGGATGCATTTTCCTTAATTTTTGCTTGACAGGTTTGGCTCCTTCCTTGATATTTAGATGATGCATTATCAAATTTGGGTCTAAACCTAGCATATCATCATAATACCATGTAAAGTTAACTTTTCTTTCCTTAAAGAACTTAATGAATTTTGTCCTTTCTTCGCTAGATAGGGATGTTGCTAAGTGAATGATCTTTGGCTCTGTTTTTGATCCAATGTTTATCTTTTCTACTAGCTCAATTAGGATTGGAGATCTTTCTTCATAGTGTTCTAGTAGAACATCCAAACTCCCTTCCATAGGTGCCTCATTTGGGTTTTCACCTTTGGAAACATCCTTTATTTCTTTTTTTCTTTCTTGATCCAATGTTGCCACAAAGTGGTTTTCAACACTTGATTCTTTTCCTTTTCTTTTCTTTTTTTCCTTTTTTCAATTTTTTTTGGATTAGAAGTTTGGATGCTCCTGCTGATCATTTCTTCTTGATGTTCTCTAATAGAAGAAGTTTCAACTGCGTTGAGGTATTGGGACACCATGTTGTCATTCAAGAAAGTTGGCAAGGTAGTTGGTTCAATGGTATCCCATTCGATTAAGTCTGGGCGAATGAGAGTTAATGGGTCAACACTTAGGTTTTTTTTGATAGGGTTTAAGGTGTAGATCTCATTGTTGGAGGGTTCATACATTGTATCTTGAAAATCTCGAACATGGGCTTCCTCTAAATATTCTAAAGAAGAAGGATCAAAGTCCTTCTCACTAGACTCCATTAGGGTTTCTATGGGATATAACTCATGTGGATTAAACCTAGCATTTGATTCTTCCATAGTAGGTCTCCATGAAGGAATGTATGGTTCGCCTACCCACTAATTGATTTTTATCTCTATACTTGGTACATCATTTAGAATCACTTGGCTAGAACTAGATGCTTGATTTGAAGTTGATTCTGTCATGGGTCCTTTATTTTTGGTAGAAGCATAGGTATGAATATCATCAATACCCTTATCTTGGCATGATTCATCTGATAGGGTCTCCCATTCCCATTCATTAGAATCCTCATCACTATGAGACTCTAATTGTAATATTTGGCTATAAAGTTTGGGATGATGTTTTTGAGTGTATCCTTCCTCAAGATACCCTATTCCTGCTTTCTCCTTAGAATCTCACCATGTACTTTCTAAGGGTTCAATGATCCCTTCATTCTTTGTACCTAAAGGTCCTTGACCTTTGTATCCCATCTTTTGCATGATTTCAAATCCTTTCCCATATTGATGTGTGGGAATGGTTATATTTTGGATATGTTTGACGTGGGCACTTGATTCTTCATCCTTGTATAACCAGTTCAAAATTCCATTGTCCTCTTCATCCATGGTGAATGATGTACTTGCCCTCACAAAGTTATCATTATATCTATGAGGTAGATTTGGGGGTTTGCCAAAGGACTTGGGTGATAAAGGTAGATCCATCATAGATAAGGAGTATTCGCCTACTCCCTTTTGTTTAATCTTACATTGCTTATCAAATTTTTTCATCATTTGGTCCATCTTTTGATAATGGGCTTCTTTAGTTTATACTTGAATAGATTTGTTAGGGTCTTCTTTTGGTTCTTGAATAATATTATCCTCATTAACCTTCTCTTTTCATTTAGTCAATGTAGCTAGGTTAATGAGTTTTGGTGTGTCTTTAACAACAACTTCTTCTTCCATCTTTTCTTTCCCTTTCAACAAAGGAATGTCCTTAGAACTTTGACCTTGCTCCCTTTGATTAGGTATAGACCCTTCAGCAGTGTGTGGAACCAATGATTCATTGATAGGCTTGACATTATTACAATATTGGAATCGATTTAGATCTCCACTTACCATTATCTCTTGACCTAGATATGGGAATTTTAAGCATTGATGATAAGTTGAAGGAATGGCTTGCATTTCGTGGATCCATGGCCTTCCTAACAAAATGTTTTAAGTCAACTTTAAGTCTAACACTTGGCATATGGTCTCTTTTTGCACGGGACCAACTCTTATGGGTAAGACTATAACTCCTCTTGATGCTCTTTCTTCATCATCGTAGGCTTTTATGGTTATTTTATTATTTGGGTCAATAGCCTCCTCAGAAAATCCTAGGGCTTTTACCAAGCTAAGGGTAAAAATATTTAGGCCAGCACCTCCATCTATAAGGACTCTTTTCACCCTATGCTTGTGGATCAACACTTCTATGTGTAAGGGTAGATTTTGGGGATGATTAAGAGACATGTCATCTTGTTCAAAAAATGATAGGCAATGAGGTGCGATTAGGTGCCCTACCATATTTTGGAATTTTTCTACATCCAAGTTTAGAGGCACATTTGTTTCCAACAAGGCTTTTTCCAAGATATCCTTATGAATTGGTGATAATTTGAGTAGCTCAAGAATAGAGATTTGAGCGGGAGTTCTTTGCAATTGCTCAACCAAGTTGTATTGCTTTGATGATGATGTTGAAGCTTGGTTTGACAATACAATATTTGGAGCATTGGTAGGTAGGACAATTTTTTATGCTTGCCCCCTAGTGACAACATTTGATGATACTTCTCTTGATTTATCTTTTATTATTATAACATTTACAGTTTGATCCTCCTCTCTTAGAGTATTTATCATGTTATCATAAGTATGAGCAAAGCTCACTTTCTCATTACCCTTCTTTTGATTTTGATTAGATGACTCACACTTTTCATGATTTAAAAAGGGATTCTTGTAGGCCATGTGATCCTCATTGTTTTGAGGCCCTTCAATTTTGACGGTGTTATTATCAATTAGATCTTGCACTAAGTGCTTCAATCTCATGCATTCATTGGTTGGATGACCTCTTTGACTTCGGGTTCATAACTTGATATGTCGAGTAACATGATAACTTGATTGGCCAACAAGGTTCTTAGTACATTCTCCAAAGGTTCACCTAAGTAGGTGAATTTCATTTTGTTATAATTGGAGTTTGATTTTGACTTATCCCAAGTCTTATTGTTGGAAGTGTTGGGATTGTTGTTAGAATTATTGGAATTAAATGGAGCTTTACTTGATTGATTAACATTATTTGAAGAATTAGCTCCATATGGTAGTATAAAAGGGGTAGACTTTAAGTTGTGTGCTTCCACAACTCCATCATTTACAAGGTTTTTATTGTTATTCTTCATCCATGATTTGGATTTATCATTATTATTGTTGAACCCTTGATTATTGAAATACTTAGGCACATAATTATTGTTGTTGTTGTTATTATTGTTGTTGGATTTGTTATCCTTAAATAATTTAACTTCACCTCTTTTGACCAAGACATCTTCAATCTTTATCCCATTTTTTATGAGTTTCTCAAATGTTGGGGGACATTGAAGTTGTAATCTATAATTCATTTCCGAGGTCAAATTGTTGGTGAAGATTTCCATCTTCTCTTTCTCTAGGATACTTCGTGGATACCTTGCAAAAATGGTCCTCCACCTTTGTAAGAATCCTAAAAAGGACTCTCCATCTTTTTGTTTGGTATCGCATAACTTGAGCATAGTAATTTCATGCTCAATGTTATAAGAGTAATGGGTTATGAACTTGGAGGCTAACTCCTCAAAGGACTTTATTCCAGGGGTTAGTTTTGAAAACCACTCCATTGCGGGTCCTCCTAAGCTTCTAGGAAAGAGTCTCATTAGATAAGTATCATTGTGCATGAACTCTATGCTTAGGATGCAAAAATCCCTTAAATGGTCCTATGGGTCTATTTTACCCATGTACTTATCATATTTAGGAAACATGGTATTGAAAGGAAAAGATACCATTGCTAAACTTTTGTCAAAAGGAAAAGGACACAAAGCTTCTATGGAAAAGGCCTTAGGTTTGACTGCCTTCTTCATGGTATCAATTTTCTCTTGGAAGGCCTTTATTTTCCTAGTCATAACATTCATGGGGTCATCCTTGTGTTGATATTTCTTGAGTTGGTCAATATTAAAATCATAGGGTAGCTTTACCCCCTTTTGGGCTAGGTTTAGGAAGAAGTTCTCCCTATCTTTGTCTATTAATTTCTCCATAACCTCTAGGAAATCATTGTCTTGGGCAGCTTTCTCAACCCTTTCTTCAAGTGTCTCCTTAGGATTATAGTTGGCATTGTTGATATTGTGATTATGATAGGCTAAATTTCTATCACCCATCTCTTCAAGTCTTGGTTCAAATAGGTTCGTGAAAATTTCTTCTTGATTAGGATCTTTGAAAACACTTTGGTACTCAACTTCTTGCCTCGGGTTTGCAAAAATAGTGCTATCTCCTAATAATGATACCCTATGTGTTTGGGACCACGTGGAAACCGGCATCCAATAAGGGTTTGATTTGGGATGATCCTTGATTTGAAAATTGTTGATTTTATATTGAAGAGATTTAAAAATATAAGATGATTTTCAATGGATATCTCTCACCTATCTATGTATTCCAAACACAACAATCACACATTCACTTGTCTCTTTTTACCCACTTAAACACAAAATGTTTGATTTGAAGAACGTTATCATAAGTTTTTCCCAAGAATGCACTTCAAGCACCTACCTAGCACAAGATTTGCTTCGTAAACATGGCTCTAGAAGGTGGTCTTGCTATTTTATCAAGGATTTAGTATTGATTCTATTCAAATAGACTTTAATCTCTCATCCCCTAAGTATGTTAAGGGGCTTCCCACACGCACCAAGGTATGATTTTGCACAATCCGTGAGGACTAATAGAGGAAGGTTGAAAAATTAAAATATGTTTGTCACACACCCCATTAAGGATGCATGTGTTTCATTTTAGAGTGGGTTGGATTCTCACGGCAAAAAGTGAGCGTATCCCACTGTGGGCTATCCCTCACACTGGCCTCGTTAAGGCAAACTTGGGAGGTGAGCCCACTATTGCTCTAGCATGTATATGGAAAACAAGAAATGAACTTAAGCTGACAAGTTTGGGAGTTTAATTCACTCAAAGAGTGAAGAGCATATCCCTATTGTCTTTCTTTGTTCTACACACTTAAACACACACTTGTTCTTTCCCAGTCTCTTGATAAGGAGATTCTTAAAATTGAAGTGTGTAATTCATTTCCTATTTTATCTTAAGCTATGTTCAAAGAATGCCACCATTTGATCAAGTGCAAGCTTGAATAGAGAAATACCTTACCTTTTGTAGCTAGCCTAAGCTAAGGGCATTTTTGAAAGGTTTTGTCATTTTTTTACCTTACCTTCACCATAGCTCCCTCCCAATGTGCTTGTCCTCCAACAAGTTAGTCAACACCAACAATCACAATGAGGGAAAATCAAAGTAAAATGAATGAAGCAACTAATTATGTATTGAACTTTTGAATACCTTAATTGCAAACTTTTTAAGGAAAACTTGAACTTAAGGACTAAAAATCCAATTTAAAGATACAAATTTTGATTTGTATGCTTCAATAACAGCAAGATATTTCTAATATACCTGGTTGTCTTCTTCTTGCATTATTTCAAGAACCACTTTGATATGAGCTACGTTCTCCTTCTTGATCTTTTTGGCCAAAGCTTTGCCTTCCTAATTGAATTTTGTCTCTAGCTTTCTCATCTTTTTATGCCCTATCATTCTGCAAAATAAAAGTCATTTTGCCACAGTCAGATTAATTAATTCATAAAATTCTTCAAAAGTGCACCAGAATTAATTGAAAGTGTTATTTTATTGCTCAAAAGCACAGCTAATCTGATTGAAAGCACTATTTGATTCTATTAGTAAAGTGCAAAAGAGCACAAATAACTCTTAAAAGTGCTACTGGAATAAGCAAAGGCGGTAAAATTTATGCAAAAGCACTACGAAAACTAGTGAAAGCGCCTAGTAGTCAGGAGCAAAGTGCTCTTTTATGATGTGAAAGCGCTGAAAGATAAGAAGAGATCGATGCAAAGGCGCACAACTTTGCCACAAAAGTGTCAGAACAGTGATTGAGAGCGATGTTTCCTTTCGCAAAAGTGTTGCTTAATCTGTTAAAAGCACTACTTCCTAAAAAATTCAAGGGCTAATGACATGCAAATTTGAAAATAATGAAAAAAAATTGTACGATTAATAAAGTAGAGCATTCTGCCCCATGGTGGGCACCATTTTATACACTAGGGAAAGTGCCTTCATAGAATTAAGGTTAGTCAATAAATGAGAATAGTAACTAGATACAACCACAAAGCAATAGAGCAACTATTTAGCAAAATAATGACTAATTGAGCATCCTATGGCTCTCTAACTAAGAATGTTAATGAATAGCTCTCAGCAAGCTTCCATTAATGACAGTCCTAGAATGAGAATGATAAAGATAACAATGCTATTGCTAACAATTAGATCAAAAGAAATGCTAAAATGCTTTTCAAATACCTTTCTAAGCTCAAATTGCAAGAGGTTCAATGCAATTCTCAGATGTGTGGATGATAATAATGAAGGAATTAGGCCTTCCTTTTATAGATTTTCCAATGGTAGGGGGTGTAGTTGTATTTGATCATGGTTAAACCTTGGTTGAGTCCTTGGTTCCACCCTTTGAAGACAAAGCAAAGTTTGTGTCCTAAAAGCTTGGGACAAGTAGACAAGATCAATGGTCAAGATTCCTTTTCACTTTGAGTGAATGAGATTGAATTTGGCTTGATCCATGTGAATGCCTTTCCTTTATTCTCATTGGTTGATTGATTTTCCTCTCTTTGTGGTTGTTGAGAATAATTAAGATTTATTAATTGGTTTAATTGATTTATTTAGCCATGTACCCCTTGAATGGCTTGAATTTAATTTAATCCAAGACTATACAATTAATTGAATTAATTGTATTTTGATTTGATTTCACTTGATTAAAGTGCTCTCAATTTTGATTTTGATTGAATTAAGATTTGATTTTCATTTTGATTGGCTAATCATGCATTGTGATTCAATTAATTCAATTATGTCCTTGATTTTCCTTGATTTGCCTTGATTTTCTTTGATTTGATCTTTGTCCATTTTTAGGTGATTACAGTAGTAAATGGCCTTTTCTTTTCCATTTTCATCTTCTTGAACTAAGAGTGCCCCTAAAGACTATTTTGTTGCTGAAATGTACAAAATCAAGGGCTTTCCTCTTATTGGTGGCATCAAAGTAGGTGGATTCATTAGGTACTTTTTAAGTAATGTGAATGCTTCATCACACTTACCATCTCATCTAAATATTGTGTCCTTATGAAGGAGTTGAGTAAAAGAATGATACTTTTCTACTAGTTGTGATATGAACCTTCTGATTGACTAAATTCTCCCTTGGAGTGATCTCATTTGTCTTATACTTCTAGGTGCCCCCACTTCTATTATTTATTTTACTTTTGTGGGGTCTACCTCTATTCCTTAAGTTGAGACTATGTGCCCTAGCAACTTTCCACATTGTACTCCAAAGGAACATTTATTTGGATTGAGTCTTACTTTGAATTGCTCCAACCTTGTGAATATCTTCTCTAGAATAGGTAGATGTTCCTCCCTTGAGTGGGATTTTTCAAGTATGTCATCCACATGATCTTATAGAAATTTATGCATCATATCATGAAATACGGTAGTCATGGCTTGTTGATAGGTTGTCTTGCATTCTTAAGACCAAAGGGTATGACATTCTAACAAAATGTCCCCCATGCACATGTGAAAGTTGTTTTTATCTTGATCTTCAGGTGTGATTTTAATCTGGTTGTAGCCACTAAATCCATCCATGAGAGAAAACATTGAGTGACCTACTGTTAAATCTACTATAGTGTCTATACTTGGTAAAGGAAAGTCATCCTTCGAACATGCAAGGTTGAGATCTCGAAAGTCCGTGCAAATTCTAATGGGATTTTTTGCTTTTGAAATAGGTACAATGTTTGATATCCACTCGGCATAGTCGATTGCTCTTATGAACCCCACTTTTAGTAATTTTTCCAATTCCACTTTAACAAGAAGTGTTATGTGTGGGTGCATTTTTCTCAATTTTTGCTTAACTAGTCTCACTCCTTCTTTGATGGTGCATTATCAAGTTTGGATCTATTCCCAACATATCATCATAGGACCACGCAAAATTTACTTACCTTTCCTTGAAGAATTTTATGAACTCCTCTTTTTCTTCACTTGATAAGGATGTTGCTAGATGTATAACCTTTGGCTCTAATTTTGATCTAATGTTGATCTTTTCTGTTGGTTCTATCAAAACAGGCGATCTCTCCTTGTAATGTTTGGACAAAGTATCCAACCTTTCTTCCTTAGGTTCCTCAATTGGGTTTTCACCTTCGAAAATGATCTTTATTTCTTTCTCTTTTTTATCTAATGCTGCCACCTTGTGGTTTTCACCATTAGATTCTTTTAATTTTTAATTTTTTTAAAAAAAATTCTCTTATTTATGAACTAAGAGATTGGATAATTCCCTTCATCATTTCTTCATGATATTCATTGGTAGAAGAAGGCTCAACCACATTTAGGTATTGGGTCACCAATTTTTCATTTAGGAATATGGGAAGAGTAGTGGGTTCTAGGGAATCTCATTCAATGAGTTCTGGGTAGACAAGGGATAAGGGATCAATGTTTTGATTTGGGTTGACAGGACTTAAGGACATAACCTCATTGGAAGGTTTGAACATTGTATCACTTAAATCTATAACATGCACTTCTTCTAAGTGTTCTAGAGAACTTGAGTCAAAATCCTCCTCACTCAAATCCTCTTGGGTTTCTAGTGGGTAAAAATCTCTTGGATTGAACCTATTGCTAGATCCTTCAATTGTAGGTAGCCATGATGGTACATAGGGTTCTCCTACCCATTGAGTGTCTTCTTCTTCCTAATTTGGTACATTTCTTTGAGCCTCTTAATTAGAACTCAAAGCTTGATTAGAACTTGATCCTGAAGTTATCTCTTGTTCTTTGCCTTTGTTAGGAGCATAAGTGTGAACTACATCCACATCCTTATCTTGGAAAGATTCACTTGATAATAAATCCCACTCCCATTTAATTGAATCCTCATCACTTTGTGAGACTAATTGCAGAATTTGGTCATAGAACATGGGATGTCTCTTTTGAGTGTATCCTTATTCAAGATACCCCAATCCTGATTTCTCCTTACTATCCCTCCAAGGCATTTCTATGGGCTCAATTAACCCTTCATTTCTTGTACCTAAAGGTCCTTGTCCTTTATAACCCATCTTTTTCATAATTTGAAAACTTTTGCCATATTGATGAGTAGAGATACTAATGTTTTGGATTCATTTCTGATGAGTACTTGACTCATCATCTTTATATAGCCATTTTAGAATTTCATTATCCTCTTCATCCACAAGTGAAGAAGTACTAGCCCTTAAAAAAATGGTCATTGTATTTATGAGGTGGATGTAAGCTAGAGGATTTCCCATGGGACTTTGGAGATAATGGAAGATCCATCATAGATAAAGAATATTCTCCCACACCCTTTTGTTTGATTTTTCATTATTTTTTGAAATTCTTCATCATGGTATCTTTTTTTTTTGTAATGAGCCTCCTTGGTATGTATTTGAATAGATTTTGCTTGGTTTTATTCTTCTTCATTAGCACTTTCCTCACTAACTTTCTCTTTTCCCTTAGTTGATGTAACTAAGTTAGTGGGAATTTGATGGTTTTCAACAACAGTGTCTTCTTCCTCTATCTTTTCTTTTCCTTTTAAGGATGAAATATCCTTTGAACTTTGTCCTTGTTCTATCCTTTTCGATGTATAACCTTCTTCATTGTGAGGGACCAATTAATCATTTATGTGTTTAATGTCATTACAATATTAGAATAGATTTAGGTCTCCACTCACCATGACTTCTTGTCCCATGTATGGAAATTTCAAGCATTGATGGTACGTCAAGGGTACCACTTGCATTTCACATATCCATGGCCTCCCTAATAGGATGTAATAGGTAAGTTTTAGATCTAAGACTTGACAAATGGTCTCCTTTTGTATAGGACCTACTCGGATGGGGAGTACTATTATTCCTTTAGAAACCCTTTCTTCATCATCGTAAGCTTTGATGGTTATTTTTTGCTTAGGGTCTATAGCTTCCTCAGAATATCCTAAGGCTTTCACAAGGTTTAAAGTGCAGATGTTTAGGCCAACTCCTCCATGAATTAGGACTCTCTTAACCCTATGCTTATGAATCAAAACCTCGATATGCAATGGCAAGTTTTGTGGATGATTTAAGGACATATCATCTTGCTAAGAAAATGATCAGCAATGAGGTGCAACTAGGTGTCCTACCATATTTTGAAATTTGTCCACATCCAAATTCAAGAGCACATTGGTTTCAACAAGGGCCTTTTCCAAAATCTCTTTATGAGTAGGTGAAAGTTTGAGCAACTCCAAAATATAAATTTGCGCAGGAATTTATTGGAGTTGATCTACCAAATTGTATTGTTTTGATGAAGGGAATGTCTGATTAGGTAGAATGATTCTAGGGGCACCTCTTGATAAGGTAATTTTTTATGCTTGCCCCCTAGTCACAACATTAGATGCTTCTTCCTTCTTCTTTTTTCCTTCACTACAATCACATTGATTGTATTTTCACAACCACTTAAGGAATTTGTGGTGTTGTCATAAGTGTGGGAAAACTTTACTTTTTCATTACCCCTCTTATTATTTTGGTTGGCATTTGATGTTTCCCCCTTTTTGTGATTCAAGAAAGGGTTCTTAAAAGCTGTGTGGTCTTCATTATTTTGGGGCCCTTCCACCTTTATGCTACCATCATTGATTAGGTCTTGGACTAAATGCTTAAGTTTCATGCATTCATTAGTTTTATGTCCCTTGTTACGATGATACTCACAATGGTGTGCATCATTCCACCATGCGGGTTTAACTTGAGGCTCATATGGCCTTGATTCAGTTAAAACAATGATTTTGTTGGCCACAAGTGTTCTCAAAACATTTTCTAAAGGTTCACCTAGGAATGTGAATTTTTTTCTTTGAAACAAAGGAAAGAAAGGCTTAGGCTTGGTTGCATTTTGTTTATTGAAAGGATTGTTGTTGTTGTTAAAAGGAGCCTTGGTCATTTAATTGACATTATGCGTTTGATTTGACCCACTCAATAAGTTAAAAGGGGTAGCCTTTAGGTTATGTGCTTCTACAACCCCATCATTTACAAGGTTCTTATTGGTGTTTTTCAAACATAACCTTGGTTTATCATTATTGTTATTGGATCCTTTGTTATTATTATAATTATTTAAGTTATTGTTATTGTTGGTGTTGGTATAACCTTGGTTTTCTTTAAATAGTTCAATTTCGCCTCTTTTTACCAACACTTCTTCAATTTTTATCCCGTTTTCAATGACTTTTTTGAATGTGGGGGGACATTGAAGTTGGAGTCTATAGTTCATTTCCATGTTTAGGTTGTTCATGAAAATCTCCATATTTTATTTTTCAGGTATACTTCGTGGGTATCATGCAAAAATTGTTCTCCATCTTTGGAGAAACCCAAGAAAAGACTCAACATCTCTTTGTTTTGTGTCACATAAGTTGAGCATGGTGATTTCTATGTGTGTGAATTTTGTACCTAGCTGTAGACACAACACTTCAGTAAAACATTAGAGGTTAGCCAAAAACCAAAATCATGCAATGAAATGGAAACTAAACTAACCAGGTGATTTACTGCCTTCTAGTAGGTGCGAGTATGATACTCTCAGATTAGACCGAGACTAGTGACAATGCAACACCTAAATGAAGGATTTGAATGCAAAGAATGAAAACTATATGAATGCAGATTTAATCTATATTTTTGTATTTTCTGTGCAATAATATGAATGAAAATCTATATGAAGCTAAGCTATATGAATGAAATTGGAATGCAAATTTGATCTAAAAATGCTATGAATGAGTATGAAACTATGAATAAGAAACTATGCAAAAGCTAAATGATCAACTATGAAAGATCTCACAAATCACCTATCACAAATGCTCAATCCTTCAATCACCAATTCGCTAGAGTAATTGTGCAAATTTGAGTGTTCTAATTATGAAGAGCTGAGCCTTGTTTTTATAGAAATCCAGGGCTTTGAGGATGCAAGAGAAAAGCCATAAATCACTCTTGATAAACTCAGGTTGATTTTTGAGTTATCAGGAAATTAGAAATAATTAACTCACAAAATCATGCAAAAGCATGCAAGAACAGCTTTTTAACTCAAATAAGAAGTTTAGATCAGCTTTGAACTCAAAATAGAGTGTTGAGTTTCCAAAAGTTAACAACTTGCATTGATTTCCTGATTTTGAGTTTAACTGCTCTTTGGATGTGCACAATTAATTATGAATTAATTAAATAAATAAAGTGATTTATTCTCAACTTAACTGATTTTTGAAATTAAAACAATTGATTAATGGGTTAATCAATTATTAAATCAAACTTTATTCTAAAATTATATTATTAAAAATTGACAACTGACTTTAATTAATTAAATAGGAATTTAATCAATTAGTCATACAATTTTTTATTTATTGTCAAAATTAAATAATATAATTTAGGAATAATTTAATTAAATTCAATTAAATAATTAAGTGACAGTATTAAATCTGATTAATTAAATATTCAGAATATTCAATTAATCAAACTTTAGGATAAATAGGATTTATCGCCAAATAATCATCAAATTAAAGATAATTAGGATAAATAGGAATATTGCTAGGAATATTCCCTTATGCAGAATTTAAGATAAAAATCAATTAGGATTCGATAATGTGCAGATGTGCCTTAGGTTAGGACTTTGATGTCAATTTCATTCAAATTTGGAGATGTAGGAGCTTAATGAACCTATAGCCCATTTTTTGGGGTATTACATTTTGCCCCTCTTTGAATCACTATGCAAAGCGTAGTGCTTCAAATAATAGTCTGTGTATGATAAAGATGTATGAAACTAATTCGAAAGATTAAAGATTAACCGATTCTTAGACAGAAACCGATTGAAAGATTGGAAAAAAGAGATATTGACCCAGGCCCAGAATGACCTGGAATCAAGATGATGTTAGCTATATCAACAATGAACCGGTGATTACAAAAAAGTGTCAAAACACCTGATCCTGAACCTTATGATTGCGAAGAAGTGAGTGACCGATTCCAGACCTCAATGTCCTTGTATGAATTATATTGGTATCACATCCTGAACCCATCAGTTACGAAGAACCAAGGAAATAACACTAATGAACCGATGGTTACGAAAAGCAGATACAGTTTATAAGATAGATTTAGGATTGCAATAGATTTGCCCCAAGAGATTATAGATTTGCCCCAAGCGATGAGGACTATAGATGAATCAGCAATGAGACGTGGTTGTTGTCTTGATTATTGAGGAAAGATTTGATTATAGATTTAGATTAACAGACTTTGAATGATGTGCAATATCGTGCCCCCTTCAGGATTAAAATTGAAATCTGACAAGAAAAAAATTAGTGTTGAATAGTTTAGAAGCATGTTAATTGATTTGAGAAGTGGTTGTACACATTTGAGAATGCGTTCTGCATCGTTTGGAGGTCTAGAAGACCAAGTTTGACTAGGTTTGACCATGATTTGACCATGGTTAACCAAGTTGAAATTTTGATAGTTTGATATAAGATAATCAGTTAAGTTGAATTCTGGATTTTTATGATGATTGAAGGTTGATTATGCAAGCAATCAAACATCCTAGGTCCGAAAATTTTTAATCACGATTTTAACATAGTAAATGATCTCAGATTTCAATTTGATCCTGAAAATGGGTTCAGAATGTCAAAATTAGCCAGGAGTGCAATTTTCATGAAAAACGGAGCACTTTTGAAAATTAGGTCAAAAGCTATATAAAGGCCAAAAGGGTCATTTTCAATTCATTTTCACCGTTGACTTTTGAAAACCTTGTGGAGCCCTCTGAGCGAGAAAATGGCAGAAATGAAGGTACCTATGTCTTCTCACCATTTTGAGCACAGTTGGAGGCATCAGAGACCTCGACAGTATGGACATCTGATAGGTGGACCTCTTTGCTTCTCTGAAAAGTTAATTTTTCTTTGTTTATAGCATTTTTAGCATTTGTTTCGTACATTTTCAATTTTTAATTTTTGCATGCATGGAAACTTGTATGACTATCCGTCTGGGCTCGTACGACTTTTCAACTCTAGTTAGATTGTCGTATCATTAACCCCCAAGACTCGTATGAGAGGGACCCAAGAGTCATACGACGTTTCATCGGGTCCCTCTTAACTCGTACGAGGAGATATACAGTGTCGTATCGTCATGATTTGTTGTATGGTAACTAATGAAAACTCGTACGAGTTTTTCTGCCAGTCTGCTTTGTCGTTTGGAAAAATAGTGAGCCCAAACTCATTTCTAGGGCAAAATTTTGAATTTTCTAAACTTTGAGCTTGATTACTAAGTCTTTGATATACCTTCTAAAATAGCAAACTGTTCCATTCCTGTATGTGTAGCCTATTTTTCAACCAAAATACTGATAGGGTTCCCTATTTTTGTGCTATGTAGGTCATATATCCTAATGTTCACGTACGTATCTCACATCCAACCACTCAGAGACTCTATGTTTCCTTGCCTAATCTGATGAGAGTACATCTTGCTTCATGCGGTTTTGAGTATCTGATCCATTTACATGAGATTAGGGTAAACCACGGTCTTTTGACTGCGCTAATAGAGAGGTTTCATTCCGAGATGCAGACATTTCATCTACCCACTAGAGAGCTCACTATGACTCCAGAGGATGTGGATAGGATTCTTCATATTCCATTCCATAGTAGTCAGCATCCAACTTATGTGCGTTCAGGGAACTCTAGACTATTAGCTTTCAGACGTCTCTTCGGAGATGACACCCAGTTGATTGGTTCCATTTCATGGGAGACCCTGATACAGCATTATGGATAGTCTCATAGACTGGAGTGTATTATAGCCAGGATGATCGGTGGTATCATCATGTCTAACCATCAGCAGAATGGTCTTCTAATGGGCTGGGCCCCAATGGTTGTACGTCTAATGGTGAATCCGTTCGAGTTAGCTTGGGTTCAGTGTCTTTTGGCCCACATGTTCTCTGAGATGCACAAGGTAGTGTATTAGGAGAGAAAGACATTTGCTGCTGGTGCTCTAGTTTTACAGATCTGGCTGTGGGAGCATATCCTAGTGTTGAGACTAGTGTGTCAGTCACAGAGGCAGCCGCAGGAGCCTATGATATATATTTATGTTGGATATGTCATACAGGGGCGCATGGGCCATGTAGAGTACTGGAGACGGTGTCTTGATGACATGACATTTGTATAATGGAGGCCCTATTTAGAGATTGACCCTTGGCCTACTGCATGAGAGCAGTTCAGTTTCTTCTTTCAGAGCCGGGTATTGATAGGATAATCATCCTCTATATTGGAGAGATTTCTTATCACCAGGGTGTGGCGACAATATGGACAAGTGCAGGATGCACCGCAAGATTATGCCACTTATGCTCGGATAGCTCATGAGCTCGGACTTGGATGGACCCCGAGGCTTTCTTATGCCTTGTGTTCATAGGAGTACATTGCTATCATTGGTAGAGATTGGGAGTATAGACCACAGGTTGCAGATGCAGGAGTTACATATGGGTTTATTGCATGGCTTGCTAATCATCTTGTTTACAAATTTTTTACCCTACAGAGTTGATACCTTCCATGGAGGAGGTGATGGATGTCACAGGCGCCCCGATGAGATAGAGTCCTAGACCTACATAGGTTTTGATTGTACAGCCCACACCTCTGAGACTAAGAGTGATGGCTCCTCCATAGAGACCATCAAGACAGGTAAGACCCCCCTTATCCCACTAGTTCCACAACAGGTAGATCTACAGGTGCACAGAGACAGACTAGGGGAGAGGGTGGTACTTTAGGGAGTGTTTGTACTACCGAGAAGGTACTTGCAGCTAAGCAAGTTGTAGGTGGTGATACTGATCCCCTATAGGAGGATACTAGTTTTGATCTAGGTGCAAAGGTTAGACATCATAAGGCGTAGAGAGCAGAGACCACAGAGCAGCCTGCTGAGGATACTGACATGCCGGTGACAAACACTAATTCTAGTGTTCCATTGTCTACACAAGAGATCATGAGGAGAATCAGATTATAGGTTTGAGACCTGAAGGTGCATAGTGCTCACTGGGAGGAGAGATATCTAGAGGCAGATAGACAGTGCACTGAGCTTCGTGGTGAGGTCCAGAGATTACAGGCAGAGGTTATTCATCAAACCTTTAGATCTGCTTACTATGTTTTTGCATACTACACTGCAGTTCCACTTGCTTAGAGAGTTCCTTCATACTCTCAATACATGATAGCATTAGAGGGAGTGAGAGCACCTAGAGCTGAGGCAGTACCTGATGCACCACCACCACCTCCACCAAACGAGGAGGATCAGGCCGACAACTAATCTATCATGATATTCTGATATTTTTGTTTCTCTTTTGATATTGATACTGTTTTGATAGCTCACATGAGCTCATTCTTTTGTACATTGTGCTAGTACTGCACCCCTGACTATTTTGAGTTTTATGATATATATATGAGATCAAGACTTTTGGTTGGGACTTCATTTGTACTTGTCATGTTTTTGATGTATGATGATATCATGTGATGTAAATACTATGAGTAGAGTAGAATGAATGTATGGATTCATGCAATGCAATGATTTTCTTTCATATGTATGAATATTATGCAAATGTACTTGATTATGGAAAGTGTATGTATGGAAATGTATGTAATTCAATAGATGGAATGAATGATTATGAATATGTAATGAAAATGCAACAATACACATGATATGTTTTGCAGGTATTGATCAAGACAAGTACTCAGTCTTATGTCAAAAAGGATGTTTAACCCAGGATTGTGACTACTTGCGTTTCTGTGAGAAAACATTCGTATGAGATTCAGCTCTTCGTTTGCAGTTTAAGTATAGTTTTAGAAAGATTGTTAAAGATTGTCAAGCAATTTGTGAGATTGTGCAATCATGCAAAGTGTAAAATGACATGTAAAATGAAATGCAAACCTAGGACCTAAGACCTAGTCACTGATCATGTGTCGGTCATTTGTCATCATTGAGTTTTTTAGGTAATCAGATAAATCAATACAATGCCCACTAGTTAGGAAACGATGAACATATGAATACTGATTTGTATGCGCAAGAATCAATACAATGCCCACTGCTGAGACAACCATGAACATATGAATATTGATTGTATTTTTAGAATGTTAGATTAGATATAAGCACCAAGGCACAAATGCTAGGATGACCTAAATATCATGTCCATTTTGATATAGCAATTTGTATAAGCATCATAACATCAATGTCGTGATGACCAGAATACACCTTGTGTGCAAATACATCAAACAGTCAAGAGATCATTCTAAATCCAATGTGAATTACCCGTAGTGACCCTTTATCGTTCACATCCTTACACAAGATCATTTTTCATAGTAGGAGAAAGAACTCACTCAAAATGACAATAGTTAGATCAAACTTCCTTGAATTTTCTAGGTATCAATGGTCAAGGTACTCATGCCCATCCAATTCGAGATAGAGGCTCTTACAGACGAACACCATTTTAATCCAGAATTTCCAAAGTTGTTAGATTTTCACATGCAAGAAAAAAACAAAAGAAAAGATTATGCCCCCAGTCATCACTCTCTAAATCTTGAAAAGGACATCATCGAAGAGCTCATGGGAACATAATATGCAAAAATCTCAATGCGAACCAGTAAGCATACAAGGAGATAAAAGCATGTAAAAAGCATAGATTGTTTTCAATTTGTGTTTGATTGCGTTGTTGTAGAGGCAAAATCCTTTATGGAGACGAGATAAAATGACTGACTCAAATGAAGCTTCAAAGGACTCTAACTGGATATGACTTGTCTAAGATGTACTGGAGACCATAGGATATGACATTGATTACCCCCAAGTGTTAAGCATTGATAGGATACAAACGCTTGAGCTGATTGGTGTACAGACTGACTTTATTGAAAATAGGAAAGCATAAATAAACTAGGAGATATGTACAAACTAAAGCAAGACAAAAAGTTGGGAAAGACCAAGATTGTGCTGATAGATGGAGCGTTTTGAACAAGTGGCACCCGTTTTGCCAGGTTTTCACCATAATGGTAGAGATTCTATTTTTTCTACCAGGGCGCCTGTTTCTAGGTTTTTACCAAGGAACTTTTTCTTTTTCTTCTTTTTTTTTTCTTTTTTTTTTTGTATTTTTTTCAATTTTTTTGATATTTTTGGTATTTTTTTATTTTTTTGTGAATCATCAAGGCACCCATTGCTAGGTTTTCACCAAGATGTTCATTTTTTCAAGAATTTTTCAGATTTTTTAGATTTTTTTAGGACATTTACCATAGACTGAATGCCTTAGGCATAGAATTTCTTCAGATGGAGAACATTGATTGGTTCTCAGAGTTGTTCTCCTTCAATCATTGAGAGTTGATAGGCACCAGAGCCAAAAGTAGTAGTGATTACAAAGGGACCCATCCAGTTGGGTTCAAACTTCCCCTTGCACTCTCTATGTGATTGATTTTTAGGATTCTCTCTCAAGACTAGATCACCAACCTGAAATTCTATGTGTCTGACTTTCTTGTTGTAACCTCTAGACATTATTTTATGATATACTTTGAGATGATCATACGCTACTTGTCTGTGCTCATCTAGTAGTTCAAGTTCTTGCAACCTAGACACTTTGTAGTCATCATCAGTTACTAGACCATGCATTCTAATTCTTAGTGATGGGATTTCAACCTCAATAGGCAGTACCACTTCAGACCCATAAACTAAAGTGAAAGGTGTAGCCCCAATAAGCATTCTGATACTTGTTCTATAGGCCTAGAGAGCTGGATTGATCATGAGATGTCAATCTCTTCCTATTTTATTAACTGTACGGTGCAAGATTTTCAATAGATTCTTGTTTCAAGCCTCTGCTTGTCCATTCCCTTAAGGATAGTAGATATATGACCAATGTTGTGTAATCTTGAATTTGACACATAGATCATCTAAGTCTTTATTCTTGAATTGTCCACCATTATCTATGACTATAGAATGTGGAATACCATACTGACATATGATGTAGTTCAAGATGAACATAGATATTTGTTTTCTAGTTGCTTGCATCAAAGGGACTGCTTCTACCCATTTTGTGAAATAATCTGTAGCTATGATTATATGGGCATGTCCATTAGAAGAATGAGGATGTATGGCTTCGATAAGATCAAATGCCCATTGATGAAAAGGCCATTGTGTAGTGAAGGGAATTAGATCTCTCCCTGGAGCATGAATTAAGTTGCCATGCACTTGGCACTTTTGACAGTTCTTAGCAAACTTGATAGACTCTTTCTCCATTTTAGGCCAATAGTACCCAGCCCTAATAAGCTTTCAAGCTAGTGTTAAACCATTCAAGTGTGACCCAAAAATACCATCATGGACTTCCTCTAACGCACATTGAGACTCTTCCCATTCTAAACATCTAAGTAGCATACCATCTAGAACTCATTTGTACAAATCATGACCAATGATGATATATCATGAGGCATTACGAATAAGGTATCTCTTTTCATGATGGTTAAAGGTATCAGGAGTGATTTGGTCTTTGAGATAGGAGAATAGGTTTTTATAGCGGGAGGAATCATGACCCATAATAGTACAGATCATACGGGTATCAGGGGAGTCATATGCAGGATAAGATAGTGCTTCCACCAGGAACTCGTAGCATAGCTCATGTTCAGGCTGCTGTAATAAAGTAGATAATGTTGTCATTGCATCGGAAGCCTTATTCTTTATTCTAGGTATTTGTTCAAATGTGATAGATATGAAGTATTTCTTTAGATCATCTACCATTCTCTTGTATGGAACGAGCTTTTCATCTTTAGTTTGATACACATCATTTACTTGATGGATTACAAGTTGTGAGTCTCCATGAATGTGTAATTATGTTACCCTCCACTCAATTGCTATTTTCATACCATTCAAAAGGCTTCATATTTAGCAATATTGTTTGTATAAGGAAATTTAATTCTGAATGCCTTAGGAATGGAGTATCCTTGAGGAGTGATAAACAAGATACCTGCTCCAGATCCAATCTATGTATAGGAGCCATCAAAGAATAGTTGCCATTCTCTAGAAGAAAGATTCATGATAGAGGAATTTGGAAATTCCATTTGTAGTGGTGTGTCAGCAAACAAATGTGCATCTGCTAATTGATCAGCAATAACTTGGCCTTTAATAGCTTTTCTTTCAACATAATCAATGTCAAATTCACTTAAGAGCATGACCGATTTGGCTAATCTACCCGTGAGGGCAGCTTTGCTTAGTAGGTACTTTAGTGGATCAATCTTAGCTACCAAATGCATGGTATGAGCCAACATATAATGTCTCAGTTTTTGCGAAGCAAAAATCACAGCTAGACAAGCCTTTTCAATCATAGAATAGTTCTTTTCGTATGCCACCAATGTTCTACTGATATAGTATATAGCTCTTTCCTTTTTATTCTCATCATGTTGTGCAAGCAATGCCCCCAGTGATGTATCTATTGCAGAGACATATAAGATCAATGGCTTCCCTTGAATAGGAGGCATCGAGATAGGAGGATTTGATAGATACTTCTTGATATGATCAAAATTCTTTTCACATTCCTCACTCCATGCAAATGTCACACCTTTATGTAATGTCTTTGTAAAAGGGTGTGATATGTCCGCTAGCTGAGATATGAAGCATCTGATAGACTAAAATCTCCCTTGTAATGTTATCATTTGGTTGATGTTCTTGGGAGGTTGCATCTCCATGATAGCTTTAACTTTAGCTGGATCTACTTCAATTCCTTTCTTTGAAACTATGTATCCTAAGAGCTTTCCAGAAGTGACACCAAAAGCACACTTCTTAGGATCTAGTCTGAGACTAAATTTTTCCATTCTATCTAGTATCTTGCTCAAGTCATTTAGATGTTTAGCTCTAATCATAGATTTTGCTAAAGTATCATAAACATAATCCTCCATAGTCCTATGCATCATGTCATGAAAAATAGAAGTCATAGCTCTCTGATATGTAGCGCCAACATTTTTAAGCCCAAATGGCATGACATTCCAATAGAAGGTACCCCATGCACATGTCAAAGCATTTTTCTCTTGATCTTCTTGAGCAATTTTTATTGGATTATATCCAAAAAAACCATCCATTAAAGAATACATCTCAAAACCCGTGGTCATGTCCACTATCATATTAATGTTAGGTAGTGGAAAATCATCCTTAAGGAATGCTTTGTTTACATCTCTAAAAATTTTGCACACTCTTATTGATTTGTCTGGTTTAGAAATAGGTACAATATTAGAGATCCATTCTACATAATCAATAACTCGGATAAATCCGGCTTTTAGGAGCTTCTCTAATTCAGCTTTTACCAAGAGTGCAACATGTGGATGCATCTTTCTCAATTTTTGCTTAGCAAGTTTAACATTTGGAGCTATAGATAAATGGTGCATTATAAGATCAGGATCCAACCCTGGCATATCTGAATATTTCCATGCAAAGTTGATCTTTTTCTCTGTTAAGAATGTTGTAAATTTTTGTTTTTCTTCTTTTGATAAAGATTGTGCTACATGGATCAACTATGGTTCTTCTATTGTTCCCAAATTGATAGATTGAGTGGGCTCAATTAGAACTGGAGATCTGTCCTGTAAATGACTCGGAAGGACATCAAATATCTCATCCTTAGGCACCTTAGAGAGGTTTTCACCTTTGGATATGTCTTTTATTTTTACTTTTGTAGGTTCTGAGACTGCCACAAAGTAGTTTTCACCCTCAGAACTCCTTTTCTTTTTATTCTTATTCTTATTTTTCTGACTAAGATACTTGATGTCCAACTCCGTCATGCTAATGCTCGGTTCACTGATGGAAGTCCTCATAGGCTCAACCACATTTAGGTAGCAAGCAAGGGCATAGTCATTGGGAAAGGTATAAATACCTTGGTTCAAGTTGGTGGATGTTATGTCAAGAAGGTCAGGGCGTTGGATAGTCAAAGTGGTGAAAGATTGGGAAAGGGCATTCATGGATATGGATCTGTCATCATTGGTCCTAACCTGACGCTCAAGTTCAAAGGTGATATTACAACTTAAGACATTCAATTCATGAATAAGCTCAATGTCATTATGGAAATCCACTTCAACCATTGGTGGATCAGACTCGATAAGTTCATCATTTCACCCTAGACTTACGTTGGGTTTAGGTGCATATTGGTGAATAACATCAACATGCTTTTCTGTAATAAGTTCATCTAGTTTTGGAATGACTCCCCATTCATAGTCATTTGATTCATCTTCTGTTTCTTCATCTAGACCTCTAGGAAATCTAAGAACATAAGTAAAGTCAGGATGAATACCCCAAGAAGGGTTTCCCTCAGATTCTGATTTGAATTCATACTCATGGGAATCTATCTTAGAATAAATACCACCTTTCTCTTTGTCTATTTGATTGCCTCTGAGTTTAGTTGGTTCTTGTGTTGCAACTATCTCTTGCTCTATAGTAGGTTCTTGTGTTTCTACTACATTAATTCTTTTTACTGGATCACCTTCAGCTTCAAGGAGGTCTTTGATTTCTTTAGGAAAATGCTCATAAGGAATGAGCTCATCAGTGGTGTCTGAATCATCACTATCAGATTGTTCTATTGTTTCTACCTTTAGTTGATTCGCTACGGAGGGCTCAATCTGTTCTAATACATGCGGGGAGTTCTTGCTAAGGCAAAAAGGTTTCTTCGTGTATCCTAGACCTATTGTACTCTTGTTTTCTCAACCATGATGATCAAGAGGTGACAGAAGACCTTTACCCTATAGTCCTAGAGGTCCTTTTCCTTTATATCCCATTTTTGTGATCAATTTGTCTCCTGGGCCATATGACTTAGAACAGATATTCGATATTTTAGCATCACATTTTTTAACAACTTGAGATTTAGGTTCATCTTTGTATAGCCATGCGAGCATAGCTTCATCCTCTTCAAACTCATGTTTAGACACTTGTTCTGCAAAAAAATTTCCTTTATATGCTTCAAGAGGTTCTTGAGACTCTAGCTTGGACTATTTTATAGTTTGCCCATAAGACTTAGGAGAGATAGGGAGAGATGTCAAAGATAAGATTGGCTCTATAGTATATTCTCCCATACCATTTTATTTGATCTTAACCTCTTTAGCAATGTCTTCTATCTTGGATGTGGATTCTACATCTGTTTGCTTAGTGGAAGATTCTCTATTATTGGGAACAAGTTTATCAGCACTCTCTTTCAAGGTATTGCAAGTTGTATACAGATCAGCTGGAATCGTCACCTCTACTCCTTCATAAGGAAATTTCAAACACTAATGGTACGTAGAAGGAATAGCTTTCATTTCATGTATCCAGGGTCTCCCTAGAAGGATATTGTAAGCCAAAGGTAAATCAAGAACTTGACATATAGTATCTCTGATGACAAGACCTGCTCTGATAGGTAGGACAATTGTTCCTTTGGAAGATCTTTCTTGCTCATCATATGCTTTGATAGTTATCTTCTTTCTAGGTTCAATGGCCATTTCTAAAAATCCCAATTGTGTAATCAAGCTGAAAGAACAAATGTTTAGACCAGCGCCCCCATCTATCAACACACGTTTGACATGATGGTTTTGGATCAAGACTTCAATATGCAAGGGTTGATTATGCGGATGACTCAAGGAGTTATCATCTTCCTCTGAAAAGGAAATGTACTGTGGAGACGTAAGATGACCAACCATAGTCTGGAATTTGTCTAAATCAAGGTCATCAGGAACATTGGATCTAAGCGGAGCTTTGTCTAGAATGGCTCTATGAGCTGGAGATATCCAAAGCAACTCAAACATGGAGATTTTAACATTTGTGTGCTGGATTTGTTGGACAATACTATATGAAGTAGGCCTCATATCTTTAGGATTTGAAGATTTAGATGTAGCCTTCTATTTAGAAGCAGATGAAAGATTGAAAGGCACCTTAGGGACACTTGGTGAATCTGGTATTTGTCCTTGTAGGTGTGCTTGAGCTTGTGATCGAGTAACTGCATTAGCTAATTGATTATCTCTATCTCTTCTTACAATTGTGATGACATTGCAACACTTAGATAGGCATGGTTCAACCATATTGATAACAACATTGTTTCCTGAGTAGGCATAATTGACTTTAGCACCCATATTAGGCTGAGAAGAAGAATCTTCTTTACCATGTTTAGGAAATGGTTCTATGAATGTTGTATGATCATTATTACTCTTATGATTGTCAATCGTGATGTTGCCTTTATCAATTTTGTCTTGTATAATGTGCTTCGAGTGAATGCAATTATTAGTCTTATGACCTTTATTGCGATGGAATTCACAGAAATCATTCTCTCTCCACCATTTTGGTTTAGGTTTTGGATCAAAGACTTTCATCTCAGGCAAGTAGATGATGTTGTTTGCCAATAGAGTTTTCATGGCTGATTCCAAGGATTCTCCAAGAGGAGTGAATTTGTGATTAGGATCTGTAGCCCAAGGTTTGTAATCAGATGACTTTTTGTTGGATTCTGTGGCTTTAGCTTTAGAAGCTTTGATGGCTTGGGTACCAACAGTAAGATTGAAAGCAGATGCCTTAGATGGGGCATAGATATTATCAACAATGCCATCTGTGACAACGCCCTTATTATTGTTCCAATTTTTGTTCTTATCTTTAGAACTAGATCCAGATTCATACTTGTCTTTTTGAAGTGTGATGTCTCCTTTTTTCACAAGCACTTTCTCAATTTTGATCGCATTATCTACCATCTTGTCAAAAGATGTATGATTTTGCATTTGTAAAGGGTAGTTGATTTCTGGAACAAGATTGTTGATGAAGATTTCCAACTTCTCAATTTCGGGAATGGGTCTAGCATATAGAGAAAATTTCTTCCTCCACCTCTTGAGAAATGTCAGGAATGGTTCTCCTAGATACTATTTCAGATTGCAGATGTCGATCATGGTGACTGGATGTTGAATATTGTAGGAGTATTGTTGATAGAATAGTTTGATTAACTCCTCAAAAGTTTTGATAATAGGAGGCATTCTAGAGAACCAATGAATGGCTGCTCCTCCCAGAGATTGAGGGAAAATATGCATTAAGTAGGTTGGTTCGTTCATAAACTCCATAGATTGAGTACATAATTCACTGACATGATCTTAAGGGTTAGAGTTTCCATCATACTTATCATATTTAGGCTTCTCCATCCTTTTAGGGAATGGTGGCATGTACAAGTCTTTATCAAATGGAAAAGGGCATAGAGCTTCCATGGAGAACTCCTTAGGTTCCTTTTCTTTTTCAAGTTTGTTAAGTTTGACTTGCATGGCATGTATCTGTTTCATCATAGCCATGATAGGAGTCTCTTCCTCATGTGTAATGATATCTTCCACATTAAAGTTTGGAGGAAGTTTAGCTCCTTAATGAGCCAACTCTAGAAATTATGCTTCTCTATCTTCCTTCAAGAAATGTTTCATCATTTTTTTGAAGTCATCATTGTTTTGATATCAAACTATTTCAGAAGGTGTAGGTTCTTGATCCACAACATGTTGAGAATGGTGTCCTTGAGACCCATGTTGTGTCCCTCTGTGAGACATGTTAGGATTTTTAGGATTCCTTGGATTAGATTGAGAAGGGGTTTGCTGATTACTTCCATGAGTTGATGGAGGGGGGACGTAACCAGTTTTCAATCAAAAATTGCCAAGACCGTCATCTTCATAAAGACCAAAATTGTAGAGTTTCTCAAGAGTGGGACCCTTGTGAATAGTCAAAGGTGTAGTTCCAAGTGCTTCTCTAGATTTATTATGTGACGAAGCTCTAGTTTCCACCATTAACCTTGGGTGAAGCAAAAGAATGAGATGAAGACAATTGAAGAATGAATTGATTCCAGAAGATTGAATGACGCAACCTTGTCAAGATTGAAGTGATTAAGGATTAGATCAGACATAAATGAAGGATATTGTGCCATAGTAGTGTGGGTAGACACCCAACAGATGGTGGGCATGAGCTCACAACACTTAACCATTTTAGCAACAAGACTGAATTTGAAGATAATTTTGACAAGGTTTTGACACAAGATGAAAAAAACTCAAATCGATAACCCAAAAGGCAAGATAAAACTCAAAGGCTCACTTGAGGAAGATGAATGAATTTATTCTAGTTTCTACTCTTTCCCTAACATAGTGATTGGTTCAACAGATTCTGGAAATAGGCTGTAAAAACTGAGTTTTTGACAATTCTGACCACTTTCTAGCAATTTTTCTCAAATGACTTTCTGCAAGATCGTACGATAGTGGGTATGCTATGAAATGACAATTGATAAACTCGTATGAAAGTTGCAAAAATCACATGACAATTGATAAACTCGTACGACAGTTGCAAAAATCACATGACAATTGATAGAAGATTTTTTACTTTTGTTTTTGACTAGTGACAAAACTCGTACGACACTATACAAGCTATCATACGACAATACAAGGGTTTTGAAATGATACTTGCCAAAACTTGTACAACTTTCTAACTTGATGGGATGACTTTTGACTCCAGAAAGGATTTTTATTTCAAATTTTACAAATTTTTGGTTTTCAATTTCAGATTGTTCACAAATTTCTCTATCCAGGTTTGAAGATTATTCTGAGATCATTCGCTTTCGGTAGCCAAATAGATAAACAAGCACAAAAAATAGCAAGCAAGTGATTCCAAGCACGTCTGAAAATAATGAACAGGGGACAAAGCAATCCTGCGCATGAACAATCAAGTGAATGAATGTGCTAATCCCTAGGAGTGCTAATTTTGTATGTTCCAAAAAGTTTTTCAATAATGCACATATTCCTAGAAAAATGAAAATCTGGCCTCACTAGGGTTTGTAGTAATGGTCTGACTCTGCAACTTTTATGATCTCAAGAGGGCGAACTCCAATCCAGGCACACCGGAGTTTTGACATAGTTTGAGAAATTAATCAATTAGGAGCTGCTAGGGAGATCTGATAGCCCAACAAGAGACCACACCTATGAAGATGTCCTCCACAAGGACATTTATATAGTGGCTGCTACTACCATGATGAAAATGGCTATTACCGCTTGAGGTTCCATCCACATGGTTGACCCAATTAAGGAAATGTCCACTACGGTTAACCCTCTCTAAAGGTGACTCACAAAAGATACCACATGGAGACTGGTTCCAGATTCAAGGATTTGAGTTTCTGATACTACCCAAAAAGGGAGTAGAGCATAGTCCTCTAGCCTTTTCACTTTTAACCAAAACAAAGCAGACAGATTAATCCGACATGCTAAGACCAATATTATCTCACAAAGATCTATGACGTCAATCGCTTATGATATGTCAACCCCTCTAGAGAGAGATTGTATCAATCAAAAGTTAAAGACACACAAATCTAGTAGAACGTGAGACTCTCTCAGTACCTTCCCTACCTACAAGGGGATCCTTCATCAAGAGGAGCTTCGCATGAATAAACAAGCGAAAGAAGCTCAATCTCTTAAGATCATCCACAAATAGTGTTCATAGGGCCTATTTACTATGTGTAACAGATATGCAAAAAGAAAATCTATGTTTGTTTTATAGCCCAAAATGAATTCTGTGATATGAAAGCAAGAAAATCACACAAGCTTGACACGTGAGAGTTCATTTTAATCCAAATGAAAATGTTATCAACTTGAGAAGAATACCTGAATTCCTTGCAACACGCTTAGTAAATTTTTACCTATTTTAGTAATTTAGTTATGATTTTTCCAATCAGATTCAACAAGTATCAATAAAAAATAGAAGATTTCAATTGTTAAGGTTAGCTGTTAGTCCAAATTTGAAAAACTACCAAAAAATCTGAAATGACAATTAAATTCTGGAGTCAAAACTCGTACAACGGTGGGTTACCTCCCAGACGACAGTCTGGAAACTCGTATGACTATGGGTGCCTTCTCCTACGATAATCAGGCTTCCAAATGATAGTGTGTACTCTTTGATACAAGCCTTGAAATTTGAACCTATCGTATGAGAGTGGGTACCTCCTGAAATGACTTTTTGACAAAAGTCGTACAAAAAATGTACGGACAGAAAATAAAAATCACAGTTTTAACCAGAAAATGATAAGAAAGTGATAGAAATTGATAGAAAGATGATGGAAACCTGTTTCAGGGCCCCACGGTGGGCGCCAAAAATGTGTGTGTGAATTTTGCACCTAGCTATAGACACAACACTTCAGTTAAACATTAGAGGTTAGCCAAAAACCAAAATCGTGCAATGAAATGGAAACTAAACTAACCAGGTGATTTACTACCTTCTAGTAGGTGCGAGTATGATACTCTCACATTAGACCGAGACTAGTGACAATGCAACACCTAAACGAAGGATTTGAATGCAAAGAATGAAAACTATATGAATGTAGATTTAATCTATATTTTTGTATTTTCTATGCAATAATATGAATGAAAATTTGTATGAAGCTAAGCTATATGAATGAAATTGGAATGTAGATTTGATCTAAAAATGCTATGAATGAGTATGAAACTATGAATAAGAAACTATGCAAAAGCTAAATGATCAACTATGAAAGATCTCACAAATTGCCTGTCGCAAATGCTCAATCCTTCAATCGCCAATTCACTAGAGTAATTATGCAAATTCAAGTGTTCTAATTATGAAGAGCTGAGCCTTGCTTTATAGAAATCCAGGGCTTTGAGGATGCAAGAGAAAAGCCATAAATCACTCTTGATAAACTCAGGTTGATTTTTGAGTTATCAGGAAATCAGAAATAATTAACTCACAAAATCACGCAAAAGCATGCAAGAACAACTTTTTAACTCAGATCAGAAGTTTAGATCGGCTTTGAACTCAAAATAGAGTGTTGAGTTTCCAAAAGTTAACAACTTGCATTGATTTCCTAATTTTGAGTTTAACTGCTTTTTGAATGTGCACAATTAATTATGAATTAATTAAATAAATAAAGTGATTTATTCTCAACTTAACTGATTTTTGAATTAATAATAATTGATTTATGGGTTAATCAATTATTATATCAAACTTTATTCAAAAACTATATTATTAAAAATTGACAACTAACTTTAATTAATTAAATAGGAATTTAATCAATTAGTCATAACATTTTAGATTTATTATCAAAATTAAATAATACAATTTAGGAATAATTAGAATTAAATTTAATTAAATAATTAAGTGGCAGTATTAAATCTAATTAATTAAATATTCAGAATATTCAATTAATCAAACTTTAGAATAAATAGGATTTATCACCAAATAATAATTAAATTAAAGATAATTAGGATAAATAGGAATATTGCTAGGAATATTCCCCGATACAGAATTAAGATAAAATCAATTAGGATTCAATAATGTGCAGATGTGCCTTAGGTTAGGACTTTGATGTCGATTTCATTCGAATTTGAAGATGTAGGAGGTTAATGAACCTATAGCCCATTTTTTAGGGTATTACAATTTCGTGCTCTATGTTATAAGAATAACGAGTCATGAATTTTGAGGTTAGCTCTTCAAAAGTTTTGATTCCTTGTGGTAGCTTGGAAAGCCACTCCATTGATTGGCCTCATAGGCTTCTTGGAAATAGCCTCATTAAATAAGTGGTATCATGCATGAATTTTATAATCAAAGCACAAAATTCCCTTAGATGGTCTATTGGGTATGATTTATCCATATATTTATCGTATCTAGGAAAGACCATGTTGGGTGGGAAAGGTACCATAACCAAATTTCAATCAAATGGAAATGGGCATAAAGCCTCAATGGAAAAAGGTTTTGGTTCAACTGCGTTCTTCATGGTATCGATTTGTGCTTGAAACATTTTGAGTTGTTTATTCATTGCACCTAAAGGATTTTCCTCTTCCTCATCTTTTCTTAGTGTTGTGGTGTCGTAATCATGAGGAAGTTTGACCCCTAATTGGGCTAGGTTAAAGAAGTATCTTTGCTTATTTCTCTCTATAAGTTTTTCCATTATCTCAAGGAATTTAGGATATTGGGCAGCCCTATTGGCTTTATCTTTGGTTGTTTCCTTTGGCCCTTGGCTTGGTTAGTTTCTCCTTGATCTTCATTATTGCCTCCATGAACATAATCATAAAATTCATTATTTCTGGCCATTGAATTGGCTCATTCCTCAAATAGGTTAGGGATACTATCTTCTTGTTCTTGGATTTCGATAAAAGGAGTTTGAAATACAAATTCGGGGACCTCTTGTGTTGTGCAATTTCTATTTTCTTTTAAGGATATCTTCAATTTATGTGGTCGTGTAAAAACTGACAACAATAAAGGTTTGATTCCAATTTATTTTCCCCAATTTGGTGATTGTTCTTTTAAGAAGATATTTAAAAATGTAAGATGGTTTTCAATGGATGTTTCTTACTTATTATACGTATCTTCAAACAAAGCAACCACAAGTACACTTATCTTTTTAACCCTCTAAACACAAAGTGTTTGAAATATTTTGAATGTTATCATGAGTTTTTGAACAATAAGTAACTCGAAGTAATCTACCTATTTGTCAAATTAGTTTGTAAACATGGTTCTAAATAGGTAGACTTTCTAAGTTAACAAGGTACTAGTAATGATTTCATTCAAAAGAAATACCAAGTTTCATCCACAACAATTAGGGGCTTCCCACCACCGGTATATCAGATTTTTGTGCAATCCCAAAGGAGTACTCGAGAAATTTCGATACTTGATATCCTTTTGTCATTCAACCCATTAAGGATGAATGCATTTTATTTTATAATGGGTTGGATTATTGCGGCAAAGGCAATTGTATCCCAATTTGGGTTGTCCCTCTTACCTGCCTTGTTAAGGCAAATTCTCGAGAGGTGAGCCCACTAAAGTTCTAGTTGTATACACCTAAAAATGGTCATCTAGACTATTAGCCCCTTTTGCTAAATCATAAATTGCTTATTCTTGATCAAATCCTAGCTCTATCATTTATTCGATTATTTTCTATGGGCTAACCATCTTATCCTAAGTTTTTATTTATTTAAAAGGAATATTTCCTCCCCTTTTAATAAATAAATAAAAAGCCCCCACTTTTCTTCTTATCCTAAGTTGCACAAATAAAGCATTATTCTTATTTTATAAAAAGGGAAAAAACACTTTTTGTCTCATATGGACACAAAAGTCAACTCTTATTTTTCCATTGGAGGATATGTGTGCACATGGATTACTCCTCTTTCAAGCTCCACTATTGATTAAATCTTTTGCCTCTTAATCTCCATGGTCCATTTCTCCTCATTTCCTATAAAAGAAGAGCTCTCTTCTTCATTCTAGATCCTCAACTTTTTATGCTAACTTTATGCTGCAGGTTTTCTAGGTCGCTTTGGAGCTTTTGAAGATTTGGAGCATTCTTAGCATCTACATCTCATTCTTGCATTCTAAATCTCATTCTTGCATTCTTAGCTTAGCTTCATGCTTTCTTAGATTAGCTTCATTTCTATGCTCTAGATTAGCTCACATAGATTAATTAGCTTGGGTTGTAACACTTGCATATTTTCTTTCATAGCTTAGCTTGCATTTCCATTTCTAGCATAGCATTGCATTGCATTTTCATCCTTGATTCTTGAGGATATTGGCATTCTTGCCCTTGTCTTCATTGAATCTCCCATTGCATGGTTTACTAGCAAGGTTATAGGCTAAATAGCTCTAGCTGAGAGCATTTTTAAAAACCCTTGCACTCCATGCCTAGGGAGCTATGGATCGATTTGTGAGGGCTCATTCTTGAGTTTCTTTACATGTAATGATCCATAGAAGTGTGACACATTTATAGCACACATTTTTGGCGCCCACCGTGGGGCAGAGTAGATAGACTTTGTCCTTTAAATTTTGCATTTTCGTCAATTTTCGTCAATTTTTCGGCAAGTTTTTAGCTTAATTTTTAGTCTCTATTTTTTTGTCTCAGACTATCGCGCGATACTTTCCAGAAGTATTGCGTGATATACCTCTATATACATGTGCGATACTTTGCCTATCAGAAGTATCGCCTGGCTATAGTAGAGTATATTGCCTGGTCTCGGGCGAAGTATCGCCTGGTGTTGGGTGAAATATCGCGCGAACTGATAAGTATCGCCCCAGTATAATGCGAAGTATCGCGTGATACTATGTCTGTACCTGGCAGTGACCTATTTTTGAGTTATTTTATCCATCTTGCAAGTTTCAGGTTCTTAGCTATCTTTTTGAAATTTTTTGAAATTTTCAGTGTTTTCAAATCTGTGCCACTCTGGAAAATGGGTGCCCATTTTTTTTTTGAAATTTTGCAAATGGTATCAAAAGTTTAAGTGTGATATATCGTTGGAAAGGTCTTTCCGAGCCTAATCCAACCATGATGGTTTCATTTTCAGATTTTATCATTTGATCAGTTATTTTTGCACATTATCTGATTTTTTCATGTACTAATCATTGTTAGATTTTGGATTTTGATTCTCCTAACTCTTGTTGGTCTAACAAGTTGTGGTTGTAGGTGCTTCTTGCTTGAAATTTGCTAAAATCGCATGTCAAAGAGGGCTACTAATGGTTTTTGCAGGGCTACCCTAAGCATAAAAACCAAATCAAGTGCTTGTTTAATTGCTTTCTTTATTAAGTGCAGCATATACTAGTTGTTTCCTTTCATAGGCACTTAATACCTTGTTGTAGAAATTTTGAGGTGGTAGGAGATTATGCTCTTCACCCTTGTGGTTGGTAATCTTGACCCATCTTGGGATTTTGAAAGCAAGGGGGTAATTGAATCTTTGCTTAGTGTGTTTGGGAGAGATTCTTGAGATAGGGGAGTATGCTCTTCACCCTTGTGGTGAACCAAAAACCTTGAACCTCAAGAATTAATCCACTCTTTGTTTAGCTTAGGATCTTTTAGCGAGCCTACTCTTGAGCAATCAAGAGGAACGACCCAAGTGGGGACAACCTTGTCATCATTTTCTTTGGTGGCGAGTGATTCCAACTCACTATAATCTCAAGGCTATCGAGGACACAAAACCTTGGTAGACATAGTACTTATCTTCGCTTGATGTGAGTAACTTGTGGGATTGTGACCATGAGGAAAGCATTAAGCAAGAATGCTTAAGGTACTCTTGAGGCCGCGAGGTCCTAGTCCATTATGAGGAGCAAGAGGGGTGCTATGAACGGAAACCCTTACTATGAACCATTAGATAGAGGCCACCCTATTTTAGCCGCTTAGCTTCTTGGTGCAAGGATTGATCCAAGTGGACTTACCCGGATCACCCCAAGACACTCACCATATGTGTTCCTTTGGTTGTGTTTTTGACACTTCCATGACAACGCCAATATCTCTTGTGGGCAACCACTTGGTGTGAGGTAAGGGAGCATCAAGTTGTGGGCCACGTTGCTAAGTAATGAGCCTTATCCTTCTAGGTAGTAATTGCTTGAATTATCTTCGATTGTGCTATGCCTGTGTAAATGTTTTCAATATTCAAACACACGGTAGCATTCATAAGGTTTTCTATTTTGATATCACAAGTGCTTGTCTTGGCAAGGTTGTTTTTGCCCTTGTTTCAAGTGTTCTATGACATGTTTGATCACCTACTGTTTGCAAACCTGTCTTTTATCTACTATTACTGCTTGTCAAACTAAGAAATTACACTATCCAACCTTTGAACTTGATCAAAATACTTTAAAACTGAGAATTTTATGTTCACTGGTCAAAAAGTCATACGAATCTGCAACAGTATCGCACGCCTTACTGAGAAATATCGCGTGATAGTTCGCACCCTGCTATTTTATCGCACGCTTTGCTGAGGTATATCGCACGATAGTTCGTGCCATCTGGACTATCGCCCTGCTAGCCTGGAGTCTATCACCCAACCATACTGCAGTCTATCGCCTGGCTTAAGGCGAAGTATCGCCCGAACTAAGAAGTATCGCCCTGTCTGCCTGGAAAGTATCGCCCATAATCTTTTTGTTGTCCTATCATTGCTGTAATTCAGAGTGGCTAAAATCGCACTTTAACCTGTCGTAGAGTGTCTTTTTCTGTTCTTACCTGAAACTGGTTTGTTATCTACATGCTTAGATTTGTTCTAGACTGAAACAAATGAGCTAAAACTATTGGGTTTGAGTTTAACGAATGCTACTCTTGATCACTTGAAGCATCACGGTTACCTCTCTAGCTACTTGCTTATTGAGCTTCTTGCTCGCTGCTCGGCTTTAGTCAATTGATTGTTGTAAGTGCTTGAGCACTTTTGACGAGCCATCTCTCTATTGTTCTACTTTGACAAGTGATCTTTATTAGCTTTTCTTATCTCAAATCTAAGAAACTTTGTCTCATTCTATTAGTCAACCAACATCTCTTTTCCTGCCGGTTACAACTCGATCTCAATTTGAGCAGGAGAGTCATCCTCCGTTCAATTATACATAGTTACCTTCTCCAACTAGACGTTCAAAAGCACCTATTAGCAACAACAGTTCTAGTTCTGACCAATCTGAGAATTCTAAGGCTACACCGTGGTATAAAGGAGGTTTCCTCTTTTCTGCATTCAAGACCTCCAAAAACACAGACAGTGTCTCACTCACTTTGACTGAACAAGAAAAGTTTCAACTCTTCCAAGAACACTTTGAGCGTAAGGATAATCAAGCGTGCTTAGCCAAAGAACACAATCAACAAAGGATGGATGCTACTGGGCGCATGGCTTATAGAGGGACATTTCATGAGCAACCTGAGACTAGTAATCATGAGCATAGACCTCTTTTTAACAATGGCAACAATGACAACAACACGCCGCCAAGATCTCCTCCAAGGCCAACTTTTGCTATGCCTTCTTCACCACCTAGACCTCCTCCCTCTCAACATGAGGCAGAGGCCAATGATGAGATTTCTAGTGAGGATCTTATGAGATGTGAACAAGATGTGGATTTCCAACGAATGATGCATAAGCTTTTAGAGCGTAATGGCGATCAATATTTTCAATATATGACTTCTAGAGGATACAAGCTTCCTCTCGGCTATGATGTCAGACAAATTGTCCAACAAAGAGTACCAACTAAATTGGAAGTCCTTCAAGAAGAATTACGTCAAACAAATCAACGCCTTACCCAAATGGCATTAGAAAGAGAGCCTCTAAAGGTCTCTTTTGTAGAATCAATTTGTGCTCTTCCTTTTGATAAAGATCTATACATGGTCCCGTTTCCTAAGGATATTGAGGTTCCTAAATATGACAAGTATGATGGAAATGGTGACCCTCATGACCATGTGCGTCATTTTTATGCTCTTAGTATGGACTTTCTTCATGAAGACACATATCTTCTACGCTTATTCCCTCGAAGCTTAAGAGGCCAAGCTTTGGAATGGTTTGCGAAATTGACACCACTGCTTAAGACTTTTGATGAGTTAGCTCAGTGATTTACCCAGCAGTACTCTTACAACATCCAATAACCTGTCACTGTGATAGATCTCGGTAATCTAAGACAACATTAAGGTGAGCCATTTGCAACTTACTTACAACGTTGGAGGTCATTGTATTCTCGATATCCTCGTCAGCTACCCGAAAGAGAAAAGATTGACATTTTCATCAACACACTTGTGCCTGAGCTATTTTATGATCTAAGGAAGCAATTGTTCTCCTCTTTCAATGACATGGTTGAAAGTGCATATCGAATTGAGGATGTAGCTATAAGAAAAGGGGATATTGTTATTAATAAAGATGCTAAAGGCACTGGAAAAGACAAGAACAAACCTTGGAATAAGAACAAGTATGTTGTTAATGATGGGGTTGTTGATGCTCCTAAAGTTAAAGAGACCACTTTCAATCTCTCCAACGCTATCTATGCAGCAAAACAACAAGAAGCTAGCAACACTCACAATGCTCCTAAACCTCAATATGCAGATAAGCCTAAGAAGTCATTTCGAAAGCGAGTCTATACCAAGTTGGCAGAACCTTACGATGTGATCCTTAAGACTTTGGTTGACAATGGATATCTTACGCTTCTTGATAAACCTAGTAACTGGGATCCGATAAATAAGCCTGATTGGTGGAGAGAGGATCATTACTGCCATTATCACAGAAACAAGGGACATCCAACAGACAATTGTTTTAGGCTTAAGGATGATATTCAAGATCTTATTGAGAACGACACAATCTCCACTGATGGCTTAACTAAAAATTATGATCACACAGCTTTCAAAGATCCTCTACCTAAGCATGATAAGGGGGAAACCTCTCAAACAAATAAGAAGAATCATGATGCAAAGAACAATTACACGTATCCTTCTAATACGCTTGTGATTAACATGGTAGAGCCCGTTGAGAGTGTTCTAATGATGAGGTCTCAAGATGATAATAACACCAATCATGGTAAGCCAAAGTTAGTCTTGCAAACACGTGGTAGTTCATCTTCCCAAAGTGAGACACTAAATGCTATTACTAGGGGGCAAGCCAAGATTGTCCTTAAAACTGTGCAAGATCCCAAGAAAGCTTTGCCTTCCAAACAAGTGGCTCCTTCAGCCACCCCTAGCTATGATCTTGTCCAACATTTGCAAAAGACACCAACACAGATATCTATCCTTGAGTTGCTTCGATTATCCTCTTCGCATAGAGAGATTCTTGATGAGGCTCTACGTACAACACATGTTCCCAATGACATTGATCCAGATCAATTTCAGGCTATGGTCAACCACATTTCATCTCCGCTATCTCTCTCATTTTCTACAGAAGATGACATATCTATTGCTCACCCACATAATCTAGCTTTACACATTGAAGTTCTAGTCTACAATACCCGAGTCCGCCGAGTCCTGATAGATAATGGTGCAGGGTTAAATATTATTTCTTTCAATGTCATACAACAATTGGGTTTGTCAGAATTGGCTGTGGATTCCAAGAAGAAGATTACTATAAAAGCTTATGATGAAGTGGAAAGATCTTCCAAAGGTCTTGTCACGCTGCCTGTCCGAGTGGGCCCTATCACAAAAGATATTAGCTTCCAAGTATTGGACATCCCACTCGCATATAACATTCTTTTGGGTCGTCCTTGGATCCATGACATGCAGGCTGTTCCTTCCACTTATCATCAGTGCGTCAAATTTCCGTACAATGGCACTGAAGTTATGATTCCTGGAGACCATACTATTGCTATTAATGCTCTTGCTACTGCTAAAAAATTTGTTCCTCACAATGAACCTTCTATTGATCCTAGTATGTCTCTAGTTGCTGCTGAGAAAACACTTAAGATGATGAGCCTTGGTATGGGTGAATATACGCTGGATTCCTTTTCTTCTATACCTGTTTCTCCTAGGTCATATGGGAGACCTTCTGATCAAATGAAGCCTTCCACTTCTGCTATGGTGATCTTTGATACCTTTGTTCCTTCATCCATTCCTTTAGAAGCAGAAAGAGAAGAACAAGCTATTCAAGAGTGGATCTATAGAGAGGATTCTAGAAATACTCCCATGCTCAGTAATTCAGACACAGATACAGATGAGTCACCAATACACACTACGGCTCACATGGGAGATGATCTTCCCTCTACTTCACTTCTTTGGGGAGAAAAATGTATATCTACTGATGATATGGATGTTGATATGGTTCATTCTTGTAGTAACCATCCCGACGTGGTTGATGGGTCTTGTGTGGGGTCTGATGAGTTTGTTCCTCGTATTGCCTTAGTGGACCACGCTGGTTCTTCTATGAAAAGTCTAGATCTAGCTACTTTTGGAGCTTACCCTATAGGCTCAACCTCTCTTGTTACCAGAGATGACACCCCTCGCATAAATGCTATTGAACCGGTCACTTCATTTCATCTTGCATCAACACCTGTTACTTCTTCCACCAGCGCACTAGCAACAAAAATGATTGAAACAGCAATCAAGTATCACAGTCATCATATCAAAAGAAAAGAGCAATGGTCGAATGGTGAAAACCACATTGTGGTGGTATCCGCACCTAAGAAAAGTAAAAATAAAAATCTGCTCAAAAATATTGATTATCAAATAAAAGATGACAAGCTGATTCTCTACAAAAAAATGATGCACTACTTCAAGCATTGTCTCATATCTGTTACACTTCAACCCATTCCTAGAGCTAAGAACAAAGTTTATAATGCCTTGGTTACTTCAACATCCATCTTACAAATGAAAAAGCATAAATTTCGCTTCAAGTTCCTGGTGGATGAATTACGCTATCCTGCTCACAAATCTTACAATCCTACCATCTTTTCATATCTTCCACCTCATATTCCTCTTGTAAATCCACCTCACCATTCCTTCCGCCATCCCTTACACTTTGCCTTTGTCTCTGGTGACTTGTATAGGAAGGGTCTAGACGGAACTCTCCTTAAGTGTCTAGAAATAGAGGAGTCAGAAAAAGTGCTAACTGAAATCCACGATGGCATATGTGGATCACATTCTAACGATCCTTCACTAGCTCAGACATTGCTTAGGGCTAGTTATTATTGGTCGAACTGGTTGAGACCTCCTATCGTCATAGTTGCAGCATTTGGGCCTGGGGCCTATCAGTTCTCTACATAAGAGGAAGTAGATTCTTGATGTCCATTTGTGTCTGGGGCATCCTTTGTACATATTTATTGATTCTGAAAAAAAACTCCAAAAAAATTCATATATGATGCTGAAAAAATACAAAAAAATTGAAAAATTCAAAAAATTCAAAACAATTTTTTTTTTGAAAAAGTGCCTTGGTGAAAACCTGGAAACAGGTGCCTTGGTAGCAAAAATACAAAATTTTTTTTATAAAAAGTCCTGAAAAAATTGCAATAAATCTATCAAGTGGTGAAAACCTAGAAATAGGCGCTGCTTGAGACCCTCTGCACCTATGTCTATCAGTCTTGCGTGGTGCTCATTCGCTCCACTTCTCACTTTGCCTCTCCTAGCCTGGAATTGACTCTTGTCTTAGTCTAGGGGGCATATGATTATTTTAAGCTTATCTTGGGTCTCTTTGTGCGTCTGGGTTTCTTAGGCACCTCGCAAACGGTGTTTTTCAACACCACCCCAACTATGTTTTTCAACATTACCCTAGCATCGAGTGTTTCTTAACACTTATCAGATGTCCTACTTGCCGTTTAGATGATGCAATATTTCTCATTTGCAGATGCGATGATCAAAGTTTGACTCTATGACCTACACACACGCACTTAAACCCTTGACTCGCTGAGATTTGTTTGACTTTATTTCTTTGTGTGTTGTCTATGATGATTTCTTTGCTAAGTGGTCTCTCTCTGAGAAGTTTTCGATGATGCATAGCTAGAAGACTAAGGGTATGAGAACATGTTTTATTTCTTTATCTACTTGTGGGTATATTTTGTTGGTCCTCACTGTCATGAGCATTTATGCTAGTCTTACTTGCCACTATGGATTGACAAGGTATTATCCTTGACTGTTTCACGAGTGCATGCTTCTAGTCATCTTGACTTTCTTATGTCTTGATGCGAGCATAATTTTGCTATATCAAACTTAGGTAATCTCACTGCACTAGTCATCTTGACCTACGTGTCTTTGATGCTTAGATGGGATTTCCACATTTCTATCTGATATAGATCATATTCAGATGCACATAGTTATGCTAGTGTGTATTGTATGATCTTGCGACGCTACCAATAACGCTCGATGATGATAATTAGATGTCTATTAGCTTTGTAACCTTGCAAGTAAACCACTTTTCATGTCGCTTGCATTCTTAGGTTCATGTTAGTTAGTTTTGCATCTTGCATATGGAGAGAGCTCTCCTTTCATCTTTCATGGACTTGTTAATCAACTGCGCGCACCTTTCACTTCTTCCTAATCATGTCTTTCACTTCTTGTCTTTCATATCCCATCATTTTCTATTTATTTCGGGATCGAAACTGAAATCCAAGATCACCTTGATCATCCAAATCACCTTTTCCCCCTCTTTCGCGCAGTTGGCTAACCTTTTTGAGGCCTGATCCTTCGATCTTCGCTGGGGCATTCTTCACCTCTTCATCCCCATCTCTTTCAAACTTCTAGTCTTTCATTCACTTTCAAATCCCAAGTTCAAATTCTTCCCCTCCATGGTGTTTTCAGGTTGAGGGACCGCTTGGTTCGTGCCCCGGGTCCCATGTGTGGGGCATATCTTCACTGCTTGATGGTTGTTCTGTTCTCTTTCTTCGATTATGATTTCTAGTGATTTGATCATGTCTCTCTTGCTTCTGCTTTCCCTCTACCTAGATTTCACTTTCAATCTCGAGGGGGCAGACACATCATATCTTACTAGCTATCTCTTTCCTAAGTGTTCAAGTACTATCGCTACTAGGTTGATCATGCAGGATTTGCTATCTCTCTGCACTTCATTCTTTGGAGTCAGATCGCTATCTGCTTGCTTTCTTGGCTAATCTGAGTTGCTTTGTGATCCCAAATCGATCTCACATTTCAACTTCATTCTTTGACTACATGTGTTCCTAGATCGATCACACATTAGTCAAAGAGGGGCAAATGTATACACCTAAAAATGGTCATCTAGACTATTAGCCCCTTTTGCTAAATCATAAATTGCTTATTCTTGATCAAATCCTAGCTCTATCATTTATTCGATTATTTTCTATGGGCTAACCATCTTATCCTAAGTTTTTATTTATTTAAAAGGAATATTTCCTCCCCTTTTAATAAATAAAAAGCCCCCACTTTTCCTCTTATCCTAAGTTGCACAAATAAAGCATTATTCTTATTTTATAAAAATGGAAAAAACACTTTTTGTCTCATATGGACACAAAAGTCAACTCTTATTTTCCCATTGGAGGATATGTGTGCACATGGATTTCTCCTCTTTCAAGCTCCACCGTTGATTAAATCTTTTGCCTCTTAATCTCCATGGTCCATTTCTCCTCATTTCCTATAAAAAAAGAGCTCTCTTCTTCATTCTAGATCCTCAACTTTTTATGCTAACTTTATGCTGCAGGTTTTCTAGGTTGCTTTGGAGCTTTTGAAGATTTGGAGCATTCTTAGCATCTACATCTCATTCTTGCATTCTACATCTCATTCTTGCATTCTTAGCTTAGCTTCATGCTTTCTTAGATGAGCTTCATTTCTATGCTCTAGATTAGCTCACATAGATTAATTAGCTTGGGTTGTAACACTTGCATATTTCCTTTCACAGCTTAGCTTGCATTTCCATTTCTAGCATAGCATTGCATTGCATTGCATTTCCATTCTTGATTCTTGAGGATATTGGCATTCTTGCCCTTGTCTTCATTGAATCTCCCATTGCATGGTTTACTAGCAAGGTTATAGGCTAAATAGCTCTAGCTGAGAGCATTTTTAAAAACCCTTGCACTCCATGCCTAGGGAGCTATGGATCGATTTGTGAGGGCTCATTCTTGAGTTTCTTTACATGTAATGATCCATAGAAGTGTGACACATTTATAGCACACACTATTATATTCATTTGAAAGAAAATAAGTGAAGTGAAAAGATAGGTTTAGGAGTTTGATTCACCAAAAGGTGAAGAACATATCCCTACTATTTTTCACTCCCAAGTACAATTAACAATGTTTAATTAACCAAGCCTTCTAATCTAGTGGAAATCAATTATATCTACTCTCCTCCACAAACAAAAGGTTTTAAATTTAGTGCTTGTTTATTCCTTAGCCTTTCTTTTAACCAATAAATTTGGTAGGTTTGGCATTTTGATTCACTTTAAAAAGTGAAGAGCATAGGCCTATTACCAAATCCCTCAAACAATAATAGGCTTGTAATTACTAGATTCAAAGTCAAAATGCCACAATTTAAGCAAAAATTCACAAAAGGATGAAGGCTTACCTTATTTTAAAGCTAGCAAAGGCTAGGGGCATTTTTTATTGAATTCTTCATCATTACACTCACCTAGTGGCAATTGTTCCAGATCCTTTGCCTCCTCTTTGAAATTGTTAGTCCAACACAACCAAGAAAAGTGAAGGAAATCAAGCAAAATTGAACGTTAAGCCTTTCGTTTTCAATTTTAACAAAAATGATCAAGGCATGAAAATCCAATTTAAGGATACAAATTTTGATTTATAAGTATCAATTATTTGCAAGTGTCATTTGTAATCCTTACCTTCTTGCTTGGAATCCTCCAAAACGTTATTTACGTGGGCTTTGTTCTCTTTGTTGATCCTTTTCACAATAACCTTGTCTTCTTTTTTATTTCGTGTCTTTGGATTTTTTTATTTTTTTATGTCCTACCATTAGAAAAACATAGAGAACACATTTTTGACTGTCAGATGTATCAAATTTGCAAAATAGTCAAAAGCACAGCAGAAATGCTTAAATGCACTATTTAAAACCTTAAATGCACTGCATAACAAATTAAATGTGTTGAAACAAAATTTAAATGCACTACTTTATCAATCAAATGCACATAAAGAAAACATTAAAAGCATTGCAGGAATGTTTGGATGCACTCCGAAGTCTGGGTAAAAGCGCTGAAAGAATATAAGACAGAAGATAGAAAGTATTGGATGTGTTGTTTCACTGTGTAAATGTGCAATGCTTTGCTTTGGATGCGTTGTTTCAGGCCTCAGATGCACTGCTAAAATGTTCACATGCGCTGTAGGAATGCTCAAATGTACAACTTCACTTGTAAACAAAGATGTTAAGTAGAAAATCCTAAATTTCTAGCAGATTTTTTGAAATTTAAACAAATGAGGCCTAATGCCCTATGGTGGGCATAATTTTGTGTACTAATGAAAGTACCTTCATAGGGTTAGCTTAACAATAAATGGTCAAATAAATTAAATTACCACAATTAATGAGTTGTTTAATGCAAATTAAGTCAATGAGCACTCTATGAATCTCTATTTAAGTATGCTAATGATAAGCTCTCATCAAACCTCCACTAGTGACAACCTTAAAATGATAATGAAGCTAAATGATTAAGAATTCAAGCCTATTTTACACAAAACAATGCTCAAATTATTCTAAAATACCTTTTCGAGCTTAAAATCTCAAGAGGTTTGTGTAGGATATATATTTGTGTGTGTGTGTGTGTGTGTGTGTGTGTGTGGAAAATGTTATGGACATATATTACCTCCTTATCCAAGAAAAGGAGATCCCAATTGATTAATCGGTAAGAGACGATCAATGCAAAAGGGAATCAACTGGTTATGGATAAAGAGGGAAAGGGGATCTAATTTCTTAATTATAAAATAAATCAATAAATCAGAAAGATTGGGATAAAATAATTTAACACTTATCTTGAAATGTAGCAGATCTGGAAATTGATGTTTTCTGATGTTTGTACTGAGTTTCTATAAATTTTGCAAGCAGATTTGGGACGAAAACACATAGACGGAGAAAACCCATAAATCTTTTTCTTTTCAGATCCATGTCAACCTTAACTCCTTTATGTTGACCTTGACTTGCACTGCTCTGACATAAATTATGTTCACGGATCCTGAAAGTTTGTCGAAAAGGTTATCTGAATCTGCTATGTAATTCATTGTTCAATACATGTTCCTCTATGATTGTATGCTTGGAATCCACCTTGATCTTCAATGGAGAACTTGAATGCTTGAGAAGAAGACTTGAAAACCTTAATTGAACACTTGGAAGCTTAAAAGCATGTAGAACAATGGATGTTGATGATCCTCCTTAGATTTCTTGATCTTGCTTTTTTATGATTGGTGATCACTTGAATTGAAATGCGAGGAGAGGAGAAGGCTTCCTTATATACTAGTCTAGGGCACAAACTTCTAGAGATGCCAACATATGAGAAATAAATTCCCATTAGGCCTATACCCTTAGAAGTGGACCTATATTAAATATATTTTAAGAGTCACTGCTTCGAAACTCGAAACAGCCGACCCAGAAGTGGAAAAAAAACTTTTGAGTTTCCCCCCACATCTGACACACTTTCTGATGAAAAAGGGGGACCTAGGTCAAGGTCGAGGTTGACCGTGACCTGGATCAGGGTTGAGGTCGACCCTGACCTGGGTCGAGGTCGAGGCCGACCTTGACCTAGGGGATTAAAACCCCTAGAAAATATGCCAGGTGGGGAAAACATTGCCCAGAGAGGCCCAATCAGAGTCCTAAATAGGCACAAAAGATGGAAAAAGAGCAAAAAATAGAGGACAATATGACAATGGCCCAAAACAACCCCTAAGGAGGGCTAAACGGTCTTAACATGAAAGTGCTTCCATTTTAAGATGATACATTAAGCCCCCACTTTAGCAGGAGTATGGAAATCAAACATACTCACGGTAAAGTTAGAAGAAAGATTCCAGTGGATCGTAATGAGGTAGAACATCACTTAGTTAAGGACATGAGCCCCCAAGCCAAGGATTCTAACTCGACATACATGCACGAGGATATAGAAACAAAGAGAAAAACAAAGACAAAGCTAAAATACACACAAAAAAAAGGGGGTTAGTACAAAAACAAACCCAAATCAACTAGCAAAGGAAATCTTGCTAAGAAATGCTTCCTATACTAATATCATATTTGGAAAGCTATCATAAAAGCATAAATGACTACATAAGAAAGACAAGAGAAACACTATAAATAACATAGCTTCATGATCTAATCCTACTAGCATGAAAGCGAAAAGAGAGATAAGAGAGAATGATTACCTCACCCAGTAAGATGCCCACCTTAGCGTGAATCACCAAGGAGGGAGAGCCCAACAAGTAGCCAAACTTGATAGTTCACCCATAAACTGTGCTTTGTAGTTTTAATGCGTCTTCTGATAGCTTTTGAAATACCCATAGATCCACATTCTTGTATCACTATGGACTATAAAATGTGTGTCTCTTGAGGAGTTAGCAACTTATGTGCATTACCTTCTAGGGATTTAGCATATTTGAAATTGAAAATGTGTGTCTCTTCAGGATTTAACAACTTATGTGCATTAACTTCTGAGGATTTAGCATATCTGAAATTGAAAATGTGTGTCTCTTCAGGATTTAGTAACTTATGTGTGTTACCTTCCAAGGATTGAGCATATTGCAAAATGAAAAATATAGTATAAGGAAGATCCTATATATGCCCCCCTCCTTATCGTGGCTACCTAATAGACAGGATAAGGAAGAGAAGGAGGATACCTACTTCACAAAGTAAGGAGATATCCTATTAACAACAATGTACACTATATTCTTAGCAAAGGGTATTAACCCTTACATCAAAGAGCATAGACAATCGTGAAAAAGGATATGTCACTTATGGAAAAAAGATCCTCAAAGAGAAAGAAATCTTATCAACAAGACCCCCACCATAGAGGAGTGCTTTACATAAAATATCATCTTTCAAAGAAAAGAAAAGAGGGATTAAAGATTAAATCATCAAGCCCCCTGCGATCAAGAGGAAGAGGAATCTTGAAACAAAGGAAGCAAACTCTAACCCCAAAGCAAGGGCAAGAGTTTATAAAGAACATAATTTGCAAAATAAAGAAGAGGTGATGACTTATGACAACAACCTCTAACATAAAAGGATATCCATAGCCAAAACATTAGTCAGTATAATGAAATAATGTTGCAGAATAAACAAATGCCACTAAGCTAAGGAAAGTAGATCCCTAGATAGAGAGAAATAAGGAAAACCTCACCCCCTAGGGATGAAAGCAAGGGATACCTTTACAAAACAAATGTCTTTAGAAAAGATATCATGAATACTAGAAGAGAAGCTATGGATGATTATGAGCAAAGGAAAGATATCATAATACAAAACCATAGGGATAAAATATAGAAATAATAACCAATTAAGCTCAAAACAAAATACATGCTAAGAGTCTAATGGATCCTAGAGAAATGGAAGAAATACCTCTTGCCCCCAACCAAGAGACAAGAGGAGAAAAGATCTACATTATAGAAGAATGAGGGGTATTTCGTGTATGGAAATTATAAAGAAATTGTAAAACCGCATGAGAGTGAGATATAATTCCTAAAGCAACTCTTTCTCTAACACACATCTTTAAATGCACACAATCAACAAGTAAATGTGTATTACTATAGTGAAAAGGATATTTGTACTTGGAGAGAGCATCTTTCAACATAGGTTTAAAGATTTATTTCTTAGAATTCGTTAACTGAACATACACCTTCTTAGCCACATCTTGAGGAGTATCAAGGTAATCTAAGGAAGGTGTTGGAAGAAGAACATGAAGAGGAGGGCGACGATCAAAATATGATGCAGGAGCATCTCGGGTCCTTGGAAATCTTGTGTTACCAAAAAGATGTTTGAAGTTTTTTGTGTTGCTCGGTTCCTTCTTTGATCGAGTTGGTTCGGTGTTGCTCAGTTTCCTTTGTTCACCAATGTTGGTCAGTTATATCTTTAGTGCTCGGTGAATTTCCCTAGTGCTCGATGATGCTTGTCTGGCACTTAGTTGCCTTGCTTACCGAGTTGTTTATTTTGGTTTTTTGTTGAGGCTGACTTGTTCATTTAATTTAGGTCATGGATTTAATGTTGGTATCTATCATTGGGAAGCCTATGGACCTAGATCTAGTTGTTCCTTCCGTTGATGGTGGATATGAAGGTCGACTTGTTCAGTAGCCTCTTTTATAAATATAGTTGTTTGGTTAGAGTTTAGGGAGTCAGTTTGGATAGAAGATATAAGATAGAATATTATATATTATTGGCAGATCCTCACATGTTTGAGGACTTCTATACTTGATTGTAATATCTAGCCTAAAATGGGAAGGCCTTACAACCCTACATGTATGAATCAAATTGAAGATAATATATGAAAGTATCTGCATTCTCTCTCTCACTATTGTGTTTTGTTGCTTCTATGTGTTGTTATGCAAGGTGGACCTAGTTAGGGTGTGCCTTTGGCCCCTCTCCTCATTCTCCCTTGCGTCAGGTGGTATCAGAGCGAGGTGAGATCTGGATCTAGGTTTGCAAATCTAGGTTTGAAGGTTCCTTCTTATGGAGCCCTAGTTGAATTATTATGGGGTAGTAGATTGTGATCTGGCCTACAATTGTAGAGGGTTTTCAAGATGGTTCATGGGAGGTGAGATGTGGATCTAGGATTGGAAGACATGTTAACAACTTGCTGCTAGATTAGAAGCTGTTGAAACAGCCCAGAGAAGAGGAAGACATCTTGAAGATGTTAGTGATGATGAAATTGAGGTAGAACAAGGTGATGTAGAACCTACACCTCTGAGGGATCAAGGTGAGGAAAGATTCTTGAAAGCTTTGATAAGTCTGAAGTCTACACCACACTTTAATCCTCATGAGTATAGTGGAAAATTGGATTCTGGTGAATTGGTGGATTGGATCACTGAGATGGAAAAGTATTTTGAATATGAAAATGTACCTGAGGAAAAGAAGGTGAAAATTGCAAGCACAAAGTTGAAGAGTCATGCATCCTTGTGGTGGGAACATTTGTAGCTGGACATAAAGAGGAAAGGCAAAGACAAAATCAAGGTATGGAGTAAAATGGTGAATAAATTGAAAGAGAAGTTCTTACCTTGTGATTATTAGATTAACCTAGTTAGGCAAATGAAAAGTTTGAGGCAGAAAGATAGCTCGGTAAAAGAATATACTAAGGAATTCTATAGACTAGATGTCAGATCTGGACATGATGAAGATGATGTGGAAAGAATTGCTAGATACCTGAATGGTTTGAGAGTTTCCATCCAAGAAGAAATCAGTTTTGTCAAATTGGAGAACATTGAAGAGGCTTATCAATTTTCACTGAAAGCTGAGGAGAAATTGAACAAGAGACATGAGCAAAGACAAAGAGGTAGAGGTGGTAGATTCCCTAGAGGACGAGGTAGATCTTATGTTGAAAATAGTAGATCTGAACCTGAAAAGACAACTCTAGATAAAGGAAAGACCGAGTGGAAAGGTGAAAGTTCATCTAGAGGCAGAGGAAATAACTACCGAGGTGGTTATAACAGAGGTGGTTTTCGAGGAACTTGTTACAATTGTGGAGAGGAAGGACATAGATCATTTGAATGTACACATGCAAGTAAGAAGGATGGTAGTTGTATCATCTTAAATGGAAGCACTTCCATGTTAAGAGTGTTTAGCCCTCCGAGTAAGTGGTTTGGGGTCATTTCAAGCACCTTGATCAGTTCTTTGCATGGATCTAGCTGTTTCCCCCTGTTCTGCTTCTCTTTCCCTGTTCCCAACCTCTTTCTGACAACTTTCTCTGAGAAACTAGAGACTTTGACTTTTTCGGTCAAGGATGACCTGAAGGGTCAAGGATGACCTAGACCCTAGCCCAGGTTAGGGTCAACCTCGACTCTGACCTAGGGCAAAGTCAACCTCGTCCCTAACCCCAAGTCCAAATTTTGGTTTTCGAAAGTTTTGGGATGTCGAGTTTCAGAAAGTTTTATTTTCCCACTTCTAAGTCGACTATTTTAGATTTTGGAATGGTAAACCCTTTAATTGCATTTAATCTAGGTCCATTTCTAGGGGTTAAGATTAATTGGGATTTAATTCTCCAGTTTCAGTCTTCTCTAGAAGTTTGTGCCCTAGATCACTATAAAAGGAAGCCTTCCTCCCTCATTTTCACATCCATTTTTCATGATCAAGGCATCAAGTTTTTGGGAGATCAAGTGATCAAGGTTTTCTCAAGGAGATCGAGCAAGCATTCCATCAAGCATCCATTCTCAAGTAAATTCATTCAAGCCATCATCCATTCAAGCATTCAAGTTTTCCATTGAGGATCAAGGATTCAAGCATTCTAGCCTTTTGAAGGGATTTGGTTCAAGCATTCAAGATTCATCATTCAAAACCCTAGATCTAGCCATCATGGTGGTGTGATCTTCCTTCAAAATCCTTTGTTCATTCTTCCCTCAAGGTGGATTCCAAGCATACAATCATGGAGGTTTAGATTTACATTTGTTAATGTGTTATGTCCAACCTTTCATATCAACATACTTGTTTACATTTGAAATACAATTGCATATCTATTGAATATCATAGCTTCATTATCAGATCTACTTCTACTACTTGCTAGCATTCTCCATTTCAATTTCATTATTAAGGTTGATTCCAAACTAGGGTTTGACCAAGGCAAACCCCTCATCCAAATAACAAAACCATTTTTCTTGCAGGTACAGGTAGAAGAAGACAAATTTAAGTGCAGATCTGGATACCATTTTCAGTGAACTTTCAGGATCCATGAACAGAATTTCTATCAGAGCAGTTGGGTCAGGGACAACCTTCAGTGGGTGGTAAGATTGTGCCCCACTATCTGGGTCAAAGTCAACCTGACCTTAGAAAAGAAAACTATTTATGGGTTTTGTAGATCTCATAGTTTCGATGTTAAATTGCGAAAATCAATAGTTTCTGAGACTGTTTGACAGGGTTTTCAGCCGATTATTTTTTGGAGGTAAGTACCTTTATTTCTTCATTTCAATATTAATCATCTACATTTACATTCCATCGCCTTACAATTCAAATGTATGTATAAAATATTGGTTTTGGGGTCTCTTTTATGTGCAAACCATTGTTCTAGGACCCTATCCATATTTTATCCTATTCATTTTGGTGAACCCGACATGATAAATTGTAAAATTTCTTTGAAAATACAAAAATATTTACTTTTTTCATGCTTATAGTATTACTTTGTGTTCAACATGTATAATTTTTTATTTGAATACTTTGATGATGTCTTTCTTACAAAAGATGATAGATCCCTTAATGAGGTACATGGAAGTGAGGATGAAAATTGTTTGAATGAGATTTCCATTGATCCTATTCCTATTTCACTCTCCTCCATAACCTCTTTAGTTGACCTTTACAAAGATGAGTTAGGGATTGACGTTAATCATTCTCCTAATATATGTCTTTTCTATGAGCCTACTTTAGAATACAATTTACCTTCTTTCCTCTCTAGAGATCAAGCTTTAGTGATTTATGGTGATCCTACAATGTTCTTTATTAGTAGGGATGATAATCCTCCTATTTGGGATGAACCTTTAGATTTGGATGTTGATTACTCTCTTCCTCATGACACCATTGTGGATGATCCCTTAGATAACAACATTGATTTATCCCCTCCTCGCAAGGAAGCTTTGATACAAGAGGGTGATTTATTAATGGATGACATATTCATACATGATGATAACTCTTTTTCTAAAACACATGTAGATATTTTAGTGAAAGAAGATGATATTATAGATGCTTTACCTCCATTTTTGATTCCTTCTAGTGATGAGGCATTAGTGGAGAATGATATGAATTCCCTTAATACTCTCTCTTTTAGTGATGATATTATGGAGAATCAAGATCTTACCTCATCTCCTCCTAGGATGTCTTCTTTGCTTCCTTCTTGTGAATCTATTTGTAGTGTTGAGACAACTAACATGGTTTATCCAAAACCCTTGTTGTCTATCAAAGGTTGTCCTCACATTACTATCAAAGGTAAACCTATGGAGTCTTTCAATGATCAATATTCGATAGCTCACACCTATTGTACAAGGAATAACCCTCAACCTAATCCGGTGGTTTCTACTTCTTTGCCACCTTCTCAACCCATTCTTCCTCCTCCACTCCATCTTCCTATCAAGGAGTATGATTTGATAAACCAATTGCAAAATACCCATGCCAGGATTTCATTATGGGAGCTTCTTCAAACTTCACCTACCTACTATGAAGCCTTGCAAAAAGCTCTAGCAACTCTTCCCACTCCACCTCCTAATCAAGAGAACATCAATAACTTCTTGCAATGCATGCATGCTACCCTGAGTCCTCCTGACATTATATTTACTCAAAAGGATTTACCTTTTAAAGAAGTTAAGAATCAATATGATGTTCTTATGGTTGTTGTTACTATCAATAAAAGTATCATTTGTAGGACCTTGATTGATAATGGATCTGGGCTTAATGTTTGTAGCATGGACATGCTCAAAGCGATTAACATCGATCTTTCAACTATTCAACGTGACAATGTTCCTATACGTGGCTTTGATAACATTGCTAAGAACACTTTAGGAATCATTACCTTACCTATCAAAGTGGGACCGATCATCTTGAATATACCTATTCATGTTATGCCTGGACCTCTCAATTATAACCTTCTTTTGGGTAGACCTTAGTTGCATGAAATGCATTCTATCCCTTCCACCCTTCACTGTAAAGTCAAGTTTATACATAACAACATGATGTATACACTTCATGCTGATGATGCGTCAAATCCTTGTTTGAATATTCAAACCCACAATACTTATATTCCTAATAGTAATCCTTCTTCCTCTAATGTTCTTCCTGGCGATGATTGGGGAACCTTGGATTTTAATCCTACCTTTATTAGAGAGTATAAGGTTAATGATCTTGATTTTATGAAGCAAGAAACAAAGTTTGAACAATGAGTTTTTACTTCTAATACCCTTCATAATAACTTTGTCGCTGCTTCTACCCACAATGAATCTGTCAAATCTACTAAGGATGATATTGTGACTGCTGAAGTTCCATTGACTTCTTGTTATGGTCCTGGTTATCATTTCCTTGTTAAACAAGGATTTAATGGTCAAGGATGTGGTAAGCATAAACAGGGAATTCAAATGCCCTTACATACTGGGGGGCATGAGCATTCTTATGGATTGGGATTTAATCCTCAACAACAAATCAATGTTAACAACATCTCAAATAACACTTTCAAACATGATGAACCTATGAAGGAATTTGACCAAGAAGTTCTTTTTCCTAAACTCCTTCATGCTAAGATGATTACTAGACCTAAACACAAAAAGAAACGTAGTCAACACTTGAATAATCTTCCTTTTTGTTTATATCATAGATTTCATGATCACTCTACTAATGAATGTCAAGTTTTACATTATAAGATTAGGTAGCTTATTGATAGTAAGGTTATTTATATATCACGTGGCAATAAGTTGTATTTTAATCCTATTTTCTCTAAATAACATTTATGTTCCTATTATGGAGCTCCACATTATGTAAACAATGTTAGCCTAATCCTCGGGGGCTCATTGTCTTGTCTAATGTTGTGAGTGATATAATAGGTCCTCTTCCATCCTTGTTCCTACACTTGGAGGGCAAGGATGTCATCTCCTTTTCTATCTTTCTGGGATTCACCTCTTTCCTTGGTTAAGCAATATCTATCTATTATGCAATATCCAATTATACATGAAAATTTAGGTTTGCATTGAGGATATTTGTCCTTGATCACAACCTATTTTATTGTTGACATTGGGTTTCCATGGTGGATAAATCTCTAACCTTGGAAATTGAGCAATGTGTTATCCCTCACAAGGGTTACTTTTTTACTTCTTGCATGATATCTTTGCATTCGTCCCTTCCATGGCCTCATAGGAGTTGTGACCTTCTTAGCTTGGATTGGGTGTTGTCTATGGATATTATCTTGATGTTGAAGAAGGCTTTATCCTTGTTCTTTTTCTTTCCTTAATATGTCAAAATAGTATGTTTTTGCCATCTTAAGGAGGGGGGCATATATACGGCCTCCCTCATTCTACATTATGCATTTTTTTTCTAACCTTTTATTTTGCAACATGCTAAATCTCAGAAGGTAATGCACATAAGTTGCTAAATCCTGAAGAGACGCATTTTTCAATTTTCAATATGCTAAATCTTGGAAGGTAATGCACATAAGTTGTTAAATCCTGAAGAGACACGCATTTCCAATATGCTAAATCTTCTAAAGGTAACACACATAAGTTGTTAAATCCTGAGGAGACACACATTTTGTATTCATAGCGATACAAGAAGGTGGATCTATGGGTATTCCAGAAGCCATCAGAAGATGCATTATAGTTACAAAGCATAGTTTATGGGTGGACTATCAAGTTTGGCCACCTATTGGGCTCTCCCTCCAAGGTGATTCACGATAAGGTGGGCATCTTACTGGGCGAGGTAATCACTTTCTCTTTTCTCTCTCTTTTCACTTTCATGCTAGTAGGACTGGATCATGAAGCTATGTTATTTATAGTGTTGCTATTGTCTTTCTTATGTAATCATTTATGCTTTTATGATAGCTTTCCAAATATGATATTAGTATGAGAAATATTTCTTAGCAAGGTTTCTTATGCTAATTAATTTGGGTTTGTTTGTACTAACCCTTCTTTTGTGTTGTTTTTAGTTTTCTTTTCGCACCCTCGTGTGTGTATGTTGAGTTAGAATCCTTAGCTTGGGGGCTTGTGTCCTTTGCTAAGTGTTATTTTATCTCATTGTGAATCCACTTAGATCTTTTCTTTCTTCTCCTTTACCAAGAGTTTGCATTGAGTTCATACTCTTGCTAAAGTGGGGGTTTAATGTATCATCTTAAAATGGAAGCACTTCCATGTTAAGAGCATTTATCCTTCCGAGTAAGTGGTTTGGGGTCATGTCAAGTGCCTTGATCAGGTCTTTGCATGGATCTGGCTGTTTCTCCCTTGTTTTACTTCTCTCTCCTTGTTTCCAACCTCTTTCTGACAATTTTCTTTGAGAAACTGGAGACTTTGACTTTCTGGGTCAAGGATGACCTAGACCCTAACCTAGGTCAGGGTCGACCTTGACACTGACCTAGAGTAGAGTCAATCTCATCCCTGACCCCAGGTCCAAATTTCAATTTCTAGAAGTTTCAAGATGTCAGGTTTCAGAAAGTTTTATTTTCCCACTTTCGGGTCGGCTGTTTCGAATTTCAAAATGATAAACCCTTAAATTACATTTAATCTAGGTCCGTTTATAGGGGTTAAGATTAATTGGGATTTAATTCTCCAATGTTGGCCTTCTCTAGAAGTTTTTGTCCTATATCACTATAAAAGGAAGCCTTCCTCTCTCATTTTCACATCCATTTTTCATGATCAAGGCATCGAGTTTTTGGGAGATCAAGAGCTCAAGGTTTTCTCAAGGAGATCAAGCAAGCATTCCATCAAGCATCCATTCTCAAGTAAATTCATTCAAGCCATCATCTATTCAAGCATTCAAGTTTTCCATTGAGGATCAAGGATTCAAACATTCTAGCCTTTTGAAGGGATTTGGTTCAAGCCTTCAAGATTCATCATTCAAAACCCTAGATCTAGCCATCATGGTGGTGTGATCTTCCTTCAAGATCCTTTGTTCATTCTTCCCTCAAGGTGGATTCCAAGCATACAATCATGGAGGTTTAGATTTACATTTGTTAATGTTATGTCCAAGCTTTCATATCAACATACTTGTTTACATTTGAAATACAATTGCATATCTATTGAATATCATAGCTTCATTGTTAGATCTAGTTCTACTACTTGCTAGCATTCTCTATTTCAATTCCATTATTAAGGTTGATTCCAAACCGGGGTTTGACCAAGGCAAATCCCTCATCCAAACAATAAAACCATTTTTCTTGCAGTTACAGGTACACAACGACGAATTAAAGTGCAGATCTAGATACCCTTTTTGGTGAACTTTTGGGATTCGTGAATAGAATTTTTGTCAGAGCAGTTGGGTCAGGGACGACCTTCAGTGGGGGGTAAGATTATGCCCCAGGGTAAGATTGTGCCCCGCTATCTAGGTTAATTTTGACTTGACCTCAAAAAAGAAAAAGATTTCTGGGTTTTCAGCCGATTCTTTTTTGGAGGTAAGTACCTTTATTTCTTCATTTCAATATTAATCATCTACATTTACATTCCATCCCCTTAAAATTTGAATGTATGTATAAAATATTGGTTTTGGGGTCTCTTTTATGTGCAAACCATTGTTCTAGGACCCCATCCATATTTTATCCTATTCAGTAGCAGTAGAAATGCTTTGGTGCAAGAGGAGTCACCGAATGAACTTGAGAAGGAAAATAACTTGATGGTAAGGAGAGCACTTTGGAGTGAAAGTAATAAGGAAGATTTGGTAAGGAAAAGTTTTTTCAAGACCACATGTAGAGTTTTTGATGAAGTTTGGAATGTAATAATTGACAGTGGTAGCTCAGAGAATCTGGCATTTGAGGAAATGGTCACAAAGTTGCAGTTGAAAAGGTTGGAACATCTGAAGCCCTATCAGATTTTATGGATCAAAGATGAGCATACACTCTTGGTAAGTGAACAATGTTATGTGAATTTTAAAATTGGAAAGTACTATGATAAGGTGTTATGTGATATCATGCCTATGGATTATTGTCATATTTTGTTGGGTAGACATTGGAAATATGATAGACATGCTATATACGATGGGAGATTGCATAAATATACTATTTGGGTTGATGGGAGAAGACATATCTTGTTACCTTTGATTGAAGAACCTATTAGTAATGTTTGCACATCTGTGAAAGTTTTCTTGATGGAAGGAAGAAAGTTTTTTAAGGATTTGAAGAGGAATGATGTATGCTTTGCTATGATTCTTAATAAACCGAGTAAGAAAATAGAGGATAGTGTCCCTGAGGAGATTGATAAGTTACTCACTAAGTACAGTGAAATCATTTCTAATAATCTACCTGATGGTTTTCCACTGAAGAGAAGCATTGATCATTGCATGGATCTTGTCCCCGGAGCTAGTTTACCGAATAAGGCACCACATCGGTTGACACCTACCGAGAATCAGGAATTGAACCGACAAATTCAAGAATTATTGTAGAAAGGTTTGATCAGAGAAAGTTTGAGTCCTTGTGCAGTACCTGTTGTATTAGCACCGAAGAAGAATGGAGAATGGTGAATGTGTACTGATTCCATAGCAATCAACAAGATAACAGTGAAATATAGGTTTCCTATACCGAGAATGGATGACATAATGGACAGTTTGACTGGAGCAAAGTATTTCACCAAAATTGATTTGAAAAGTGGGTATCACCAGATCAGAATCAGAGAAGGTGATGAGTGGAAGACTATTTTCAAGACAAAAGAAGATTTGTATGAGTGATTGGTTATGCCTTTTGGTTTAACTAATGCACCAAGCACTTTTATGAGATTGATGAATGAAGTTTTGAAGAAATTCTTGGGTAAGTTTGTGATTGTATATCTTGATGATATTCTGATATTCAGTAAGACCATATAAGAACATTTGTTGCATGTTAGACAAGTTTTGCAGAGGTTGAAAGAAGAAAAGTTGCTGATAAATCTAAAAAAGTGTTCATTCATGAAAGAGGAGATTGTGTATTTGGGATTTGCGATTTCAATTGATGGTTTGAAAATGGATCCTGAGAAGGTTGAAGCTATTTTGAATTGGCCTACACCTGAGAGCACTAGTGAGGCAAGATCATTTCATGGTTTGGCAAGTTTTTACTGAAAGTTCATTAGGAATTTTAGTTCAATATGTAATGCTATGATTGAGACTGTGAGAGGAGATAAACAGAGAATTCAAGTGGACACATGGAGCTGATAAAAGTTTTGAGACTTTGAAGCAGAAGGTTGTTGAATTGCCTGATTTTAATAAGGTATTTCAAGTGGAATGTGATGCAAGTGGAAGTGCATTTGGAGCTGTATTGAGTCAAGAAGGTAAACCCGTTGCTTTCTTTAGTGAAAAGTTGAATGATGCAAAAAGGAAATATTATGTGTATGATCAAGAATTCTATGCTATTGTTCAAACACTCAAGAAATGGAGACATTATTTGATACCGAGTGAATTTGTGTTGTATACCGATCATAAGACTTTACAATATTTGGGTAGTCATAATAAGTTGAATCAGAGACATATGAAATGGGTTGAGTATTTGTAGAGTTATACATTTGTGATAAGCATAAGAGTGGAGTCACTAACCTAGTTGTTGATGCATTAAGTAGAAGGAGATCTTTGATGACCGAGATGAAAATTGAAGTTCTTGGCTTTGATGATGTGAGAGATTCTTATGAATTTGATCCTAATTTTTCTAAGTCATGGAGAAAGTGTAGAGCACCTATTCAAGATCAACCGAGTACTAAATGAGACAAATAGTTTATGCAAGGAGGTATGTTGTTTAAGGGTATTCAGTTGTGTATACCGAGAGGAGCAATGCGAACTAATTTGATAAAGAAGAAACATAGTAGTGGTTTGGCTGGACATTTTGGTGTTGATAAGACATTGAATTTGCTTAAGGAGAAATACTTTTGGGCACAGTTGTAAAAAGATGTTCAAAAATTTGTGAAAAGTTATGGAATTTGTCAAGTTGCAAAAAGAGTAAGTCAGAATACTGGATTGTATACACCGATTTTTGTTCCTGAGAAACCTTGGATTGACATCAGTATGGATTTTGTTCTTGGCTTACCAAAGACAGTAAGAGGTAATGATTCTATATTTGTTGTTGTGGATAGATTTTCTAAAATGGCACATTTTATACCTTGTAGAAAGACATTAGATGTAGTACATATAACAGATCTTTTCTTTAAGGAAATTGTCAGATTGCATGGATTACCAAGGAGTATTATCTCTGATTGAGATAGTAAATTTGTTGGATACTTTTGGAAGACCCTTTGGAGAAAGTTTGGTACCGAGTTGAAATATAGTTCTACATTTCACCCACAAACTGATGGACAGACAGAAGCTGTGAATAGAAGTTTGGAAAATCTTTTGAGATGTTTAGTTGGAGACACACCGAGTAATTGGGATTCTATGTTAGCACAAGCAGAGTTTGCATACAATAATTCAATGAATAGGAGTATTGGAAAAAAACCTTTTGAGATTGTAAATGGCATAAAACCGAGAGGTATATCTGATTTGAGGGATATTGCTGATGAAAGAAAGAGGAGTGTTGAAGGAGTGAAGTTTGCTAAGTACATGAAGACATTGCATGAAGATGTGAAATATAAGTTGGAGAAAAGTAATAAAAAATACAAAGACAAAGCTGATAGATTAAGAAGACATAAGACTTTTTTAGTCGATGATGAAGTAATAGTTCATTTGAAGAAAGACCGATTTCCTATTGGAACATATGGGAAGCTGAAAATGAAGAAGTTTGGCCCTTGCAAGATTCTGAAGAAATTTGATAGTGGAAATGCATACGAGATTGAGTTACCTGATGACATGGATTTATCACCTATTTTCAACATTGCTGATTTGTATGAGTATCATGAACCCGATGAAGACATAACAGTACTAATGGATTATCCTAAGAAACAGATGGAAGAAGTTGAGCAGATTTTGGAGCAAAGAATTGGCAGAAGTACAAGAGGAAAACAATATATGGAATATCTGGTAAAGTGGAAGAATAGACCGATTGAAGACAGTGCATGGATTTCACAATCTGAGTTGGATGTAGCTCAGATCCTACCTACTGAAAGATTCGGAGAATAATTTCAAATAACCCCAAGTGTCTAATGTAGGAGCATATAGGGTCCTTAGCAATCCTGTGTCACCAAAAAGATGTTTGAAGTTTTCTGTGTTGCTCAGTTCCTTCTTTGACTGAGTTGGTTCAGTGTTGCTCGGTTTCCCTTGTTCGCCGGTGTTGGTCGGTTATCTCTCCGGTGCTTGATGAATTTCCCTGGTGCTCGGTGATGCTTGTCTGGCGCTCGATTTCCTTGCTTACTAAGTTGTTTATTTTGGTTTTCTGTTGAGGCCGACTTGTGCATTTAATTTGGGTCGTGGATTTAATGTTGGTATCTATCATTGGGAAGCGTGTGGACCTAGATCTGGTTGTTCCTTTCGTTGATGGTGGATCTAAAGGCTAACTTGTTTGGTATCCTCTTGTATAAATATAGTTGTTTGGTTAGAGTTTAGGGAGTCCGTTTGGATAGAAGATAGAAGATAGAAGATAGAAGATTAGAGATTGTTGGCATATCCTCACATGTTTGAGGACTTTTGTACTTGATTGTAATATCTGGCCTAAACTGGGAAGGCCTTACAGCCTAGCATGTATGAATCAAATTGAATATAATATATGAAAGTATCTTCATTTTCTCTCTCACTGTTATGTGTTGTTGATTGTGTGTGTTGTTATGCAAGGTGGACCTGGTTAGGGTGTGTCTTTGGCCCCTCTCCCTGTTCTCCCTTGTGTCAAAATCAACCAATTTAGATTGAGATAGCGGAAAGCCAAGACCACACATATCTTGTTTAGGGGATAAATGAACCAAATATTTAATACCTTGTTCATTAACACCAACCCTAAACCCTTATAACCTTGTTTAGCCATCATATTGTATCCCATAATGTACATATCTTGTAAAGCTTCTATAGGAGGTGATTGTTTACAGTGATCATGAGGAAAGTTTGTGTAAGGTGGAATGATAGGTTTATAAGAAGTTTCTTTTCTCTTCCCTTTAATATCATCATGGATCGGATAAGAAGGGGAAGGTAAATCAAAAAATTCTTGCACATCTACATCATGAACCATAGTTTGAGCCCCATCATAAGTGTGGGAAGAACTAGGAATAACAGATGGAGAAATGGGAATGGGAATATTAGGAATTGGATTAGGAAGGATAGGATTAGAATTGGGAAGATTAGGAACTGGATTAGGAAGGATAGGATTAGGTGTATCATCTACCAAATTCTTCACATAATCCAAAAGAGCAATAAGTCTGACACACAAACTCTTAATGAAAGTTTTGAAAGTAGGAAGACTAGTATTAGTCAATCTTATAATAACATAAGCAAGTGAAACACAAAGAGTGACAAACATAATGAAACGGATGATACTCTCATAAACATCATAAGTACCATAAAGATAGGCTAAGAGGAGAATAATGAAGAAAATAGCCACACACCAAAGCATCTTAAGGATCTTCATAGTAAATGAAATGCAAGAAATGTTTTTGTATTTTGTAGATTTTTTTTTTGTTTGTATTTTAAAATGCAAGAGCATAAAAGAAAACTAATCTAATCTTAAGGAAAAGAGGCAAAGCATCCAACACCAAAAAGAAAGAGTTGTCTATCATGGGTTCACCAAAATGTAAGATATAAAAATATATATATTTATTTGGAGGTATATATTTTTATATCTGTGTGTGTGGAAAATGTTGTGGACATATATTAGCTCCTAATCCAAGACAAGGAGATCCCAATTGATTAATCGACAAGAGACGATCAATGCAAAAGGGAATCAACTGGTTATGGATAAAGAGGGAAAGGGGATCTAATTTCTTAATTGCAAAGTAAAGCAATAAATCAGAAAGATTAGGATAAAATAAAACACTTATCTTGAAATGTAGCAAATCTGGAAATTACTATTTTTTGATGTCTGTACCGCAACCGACCTGAAAATGGAAAAATAAAATTTTGAGTTTCCCCCCACATCTGACACACTTTTTGATGAAAAAGGGGGACCTGGGTCAAGGTCGAGGTTGACCTTGACCCAGGGGGTTAAAACCCCTAGAAAATATGCCAAGTGGGGAAAACAGTGCCCGGAGAGGCCCAATTAGAGTCCTAAACAGGCACAGAAGATGGAAAAGGGGCAAAAAATAGATGACAATATGACAATGGCCCAAAATACCCCCTAAGGAGGGCTAAACGGTCTTAACATGAAAGTGCTTCCATTTTAAGATGATACAGTTTGATGTAATTCTCAGATGTGTGGATCCATTCTCTTGATTTTAACCTTGCTTTAATAGAATTTTGCAAGCATAGGGGGTGGAGTTGAGTTAATCATGATTGAGTTTGAGTTAAGTCCATGGTTTCATCTTTAGGGATAATTTAAATGGTTCATCCTCAAAGCTTGGGACATAGAGACAAAATGAGTGGTCAAGATGCTCTCACCTGATGAGTGATTGAGATTTGACTTTAGCTTGAGCTATGTGAGCCCAATCCTTAATTCCTATTGGTTGAGGTATTTTCCTCCCATGTGGTGGGTGAGGGAAATCAGGAATTAAATAGTTTAAATGATTTGTTTAGCCATGTGTACCCCTTAAATGGGTTGATTTGATTTTTAATTGAACTATACAATTAATTAGATTAATTGCTCAATTAATTGATTTAATTGGCTTCAGATTTTCAATTAATTATTGGATTTTTTGCTTGATTGTAATTAATGCTTTGATTTTGCCTTAGTTGCTCACTTGTTTTGATCTTGACCATTTTTAGGTGATTACAATATCCTCTAAAACATGGAGTGAACTAAGTGTAAACCTTCATCAACAATATCCCACATGCATGACTTGATATCTTCAATACCCAAACCTTACCGGACCTCTGAACATCCTTTTCCACTAGAAAACCTACAACAGTTCAGTTAGCATCCAATATATAGTTCTTCTAATCAATTTCTCTGACTCTTTTGACATGTTGACATCCTTTTGATTTGTTTGATATGCTGACATCAATGATGACACATCCAACATGCCAATATGCCAACACTATGAGAGAGAATGAATTTTGTGATTGGAGGAAAATAGAGGAGGATGCATAGAAATTAGATCCTACCTTGATTTTACACAAGTTAGAGAGATAAGAGGACTTAAATTTGAATTAGAGTTACATTGATGACAATTATGAAGTACTTGAATGCAAATATATAATATAAATACACTAAGGTAGGTGCTAAACAATCATTAAATTATAGAGCACACAGGTTCTTACAATTTATGATGGTACATAAGTTATCATTTATCTATTCAATCTATCTATATATCTATTTGGTTGTTGTGGAGGTGAAAACACCAAAGTAGGGACTTGATTGAGGCAAGTCTCCAAACATCCCCAAACATTTTTCCTCTCTCATGGGTGTGTAGGTTTATTGGAGACATTCAGCCGCACAAAGGTTTGCTTGTATTTTGCCCATTTCATTTTTATCTATCTCTATTGCATAGTACTTGCTGTTATATTTTTAAGTTCTATTTTGTAGGTTATCTGAATTACAAACCCGAGTTTTGCCAAATTTAGAGTCTTTTTCATTTCGGTCCTACAAGATTATAATGTGTCGCACAAATGTCCACATGTCGCCTTGATGTCCTTGGCCGAGACACTAAAATCTAGATTGAAGACTCTCTATCATCTGGCCTTCCTATTTCTACAATCAAATATTTATTCTCTTTATCTATAAATAAATATCTTCACTAACTCATTTAGTTTGGAGATATTTGAAAATATATTGTGAACTTGGCTCTCAAGGGAATATAGTTTTTCTTTGGCAGGGTCATATTTACACCATTACACATAGTTAGAATTTGAAAAATAATTTTTTATTTTTAAGATTATAATAATTATTATATTATAATATATTAAATAATATATATATTTTAAAGAGGGGTAAACACTTTGACTCGAAGCTATGAATCGACAAGGCCACAAATGAGGGACCTCATCCCCATGAGATTTGAACCTCGATTGCATGGACAACAACACAATAACTTAACCATCACAACATGCCACTATTGGCATTAAATAAAATATATAAATAATAAATTATATTTACATTTAATTAAATTTATGTTAGTATTTCTATTATAATTCATATATAAATAAATTTAATTTATTATTTCTATATTTTATTTAATATACTATAATATAATTATTACTATATATTTTTTAATTTTTAAGATTATAATAATAATTATAATTTGGCTTCTGCTTTGAAGGTATAGGATTGGATTCTTCTTTCACTTGTTTTTTTGTTTGTTGCATGTTTCAGTTCAAAATTGTCAGCATTGCACCGTTGATTCATCACATTTTCATCTTGCAAGATTAGAGACAACAGTTCGAAGGCCACCACATAGATGGAGAGTCTTGTGCATTTAGAGCAAACCTTTGATCCAGGTGGGGATTAATCCTCACCAAGGCTTTCCATTTTTCATTTTGGGCACAACCATATTGGAAATTTTAATTGTTTTGTTGTTATACCTTTGTTTTCTTATTATGAGATGGCAAAAGAGCTCTTGCATTACAACCAAGTGTCCTCGATGAAGTTGGATCATTTGCCCAATTTGCACACCTCTTAAACATGATTTGTGTTGTGCATGAAGGAACCTAAGCGATCCCTTACTAGGCTTGGTACATACATACATGCATACCTCTTAGTGCGCCACAAGACACAAGACCCTCTTTTAGACTCCAAGTAGAGTTCTTTGTTTCACCGCAAGTGGTCTAACATCCCTACTTGGAGCGCTGACCAACTACACACTATCATGGTCCACTATTGTCTTCTTAGGCAAAAACCACCACCATCTTCACCTTTGCACTAACTTGTCTTTCTCTACACTTATCTATAGCTCATTGAATGCCAGTATGAGAATCCTTAGATTACCCCAACATAACCCTTCTCCTTGGTTCTTATCTATCCATCTCTCCTCCTCCCCCTCTACATATCAATATATCCTTCTCCACCTTCATCTCCATCCCTATCTATCCATCTCTCCTCTCACTTCTCTACATATCGATATCCCTATCGACCTTCCTTTGCCTCTCAATCCCTTATTTCTGTCTTCCTAGTTTAAAGGCTATATTTTAGTCATGTTTGGATCCTTGTAACTATATGCATAATTCAAAGGAAGATATTACTTTCTCTATTGAGATCTTTGTTGTATAAAACCATCATTTTATAAATGGTCTATCAATTGATCTAATAGACTACACAAATGTATGTCAAAAATATACTATTTTTTCATAATTGGCTTTGGAGAGACCTCTTTATACCCATTACCACCAAAGTACAATTGTTAAAAAAAAGAGAAAAAAAAAGAGGGGAAGGGAAAGAACACGGGGATGCACTTCTCACCATTGCAAATAGCACTCCCTTTATTATTTAGGGCAATAAAACCAGCTTTATCTAGTTAGCGCAAATAAAACCTCTTTCAAACAGAACCAACGTCTGACTTTCTCTTGGGAATTTGTACATGAAATTTTTAGCCTTTTATAATAAATTGAAGGCAAGCTTTGCATTCCCCTCGGGTACATTATTTTTTTATACTTTAGGTTTGGCAGAGAAGGCGCATAAGGATTTGAAGACCTGAACATTGTTAGGGAAACTGAGCTTTGCTTCTCAGTTCGTGGTGCGGCACTAAGAAAAACAGAGGTTAGTCTCACAAGACAAACTTGACGTATATTTGTTCTTTTCTCCCTCTTTTGTCTGGAGACGAACTAGTTAGCCGTGCGATTCGAAACTGGGACCTGCGGCGTCTTAGGTTTACAATGCCTCCTAATCCGGTTAGGGTTTTCAAACGTACTGCGGCTTATCTTTCCTCTGCAACTCTATCTGTATTTTATTTTTGTTTTTTATGAACGTATTTAATCAATTGAGTATGATTTCTATGGAATTCACGGTGTTTGTGCTCTGTTCTTTGCTCCGCTTGAAATTCTATGGTCAGTTAGGCTCCGAATATCTCAAAATGAAATGATTAGGTTTTGAAGAGAACTAGGAGCTTTATTAACGAAAGCGTCCCGACACGTGTTTGAGATGGTAGTTATATTTTTTATCGGCATTGTTATTCATGTTCTGCACTATGCTAGGGTATTTACATTTAACGCCTTTTCGGATAAACGTAATGGCTAAACTTGCGCCTCTATTATTTTATTTTGAACTAAGCTTAGTCATGTAAAGGCATATCTGTAATTTTAAATTTTTTTTTTGAAGTTACTTATGGAGTATGATTTCTGTGGAATTCATGGGGTTTGTGCTCTGTTTTTTGGTTGGCTTGAATTACATGGCCAGTTAGCCTCTGAATAACATGAAATCACTAAGTTTTGAAGAAAATGGGATTTTTATTAATGGAAGCCTCCCAAACACTTGGTTGAGATAGTATTTAAATTCATTATTGTCATGTTCTGCACTATGCTACAGTATTGAACTTGTGTTACCCTTGCGGATAAGCCTAAAGGATGGCCTCGCACCTCCTTTATCTTATTTTTAACTAAGCTTCTAGGCATATCTGTAATTTTTAAAATTCTTCTGGACGTGTTTAATCAAGGTATTAAGATTTCTATGGATTTCATGGGGTTTGTGCTCTGTTATTTGCTTGGCTTGAAATGTTATGGCCAGTTAGGCATTGAATAATGTAAAATGAAATGATTAGGTTTTGAAGAAAACTAGGAGCTTATTAAGGGAAGCCTCCCGACACCTGTTTGAGATGGTAGTTAAATTTTTTATTGCCATTGTTATTCATGTTCTGAACTACACTACAGTATTGAACTTGTGATGCCCTTGCAGGTAATCTTAATGGCTGGCCTTGCACCTCCATTATTTTATTTTTAACTAAGCTCAGTCATATCAAGGCATGAAGTCCGAGCTTAGTACCTTTTTCCAGTTTTGTTATGCACCCTGTTGTTCTCTTGTGTTTTCTGGATTTAGTAATTTATTGATGCAGGGTGATCGTTGGCTTAGATGCAACAGTGAGGATATTTCATATTACTTCCAACAACCATTTTTATGTTTTGTTTTCTTTTCCTGAGCCCTTTGTTTCCATGATTTGGTAAATTTTTCTTGTGGGTGACCTTTGTATTAGGTGCCATTGCTGGGGTGCTTACATTTTTAACTGACATGTGATGCACCCTAGACTTTTATCCACCCTTTTCTGTTGGGTATGTCACATCCAGCCAGGTGGATGTGGGATTTTCCCTATTTCAACACTTCTATCTTGTCTACCATGGAATTGAACATGGCATTCTGCTTTGGAAGGATCATTTTTATTATTGTAGCTAGTTGCTTTTAACCTTTAATTGCTTTTCTGTTAGCTCTAATGTTTCCAGCGGTATCTTGTATGTTCATGTAATACCATATGGCATCTAGAACTGATATCTAATAGACTTATTGAATATTGTCTGAAGTCCCACTTCAAGATTTTTTTGACCGATTAGGAAGAGTGACACAATACTACTAAGTTGTCCAGATCAAGCTAATATAATGGTTAAGTAGCCAACTTAATGCTTCACATTGTGGAGTGTTTTTTAGATATTTAGACAGGTCTTATTGAATTGAGAGTGCTGACTAGAGCTTATAGTCTGCAAAATGGTTATGGCAGCCCGTTTTGGTGCAGCCAATATATATTTTATACCAATAAGTAAATACTTGGTACATGTTTCTGTGGAACATCTTCCTGTTTTGTTCAGCGAATGAAAAATTTCAAAGTTTTGTTGTATTTTTTACCTATGTAGAATATCTGGAGAATCTTTCCATATTCAAAAAGGACAAAAATTTCACTTATATATAAATACATATACATTTACATTTACATATACATACATACATACATATATATATATGTATATGTATATATATATGTATGTATACATATATCTATACATATATATATACATATACATATACATATATATACATACATACATACATATTTACATATATATATTAAGTATATGTACATATATACATATACATATATATACATACATACATATGTACATATATATATTAAGTATATATACATATGTACAGAAATTGGGTATGTTGGAATGCCATTTTTTGAGTGGGGTAGTTACGTTTGGATATGTCCGTACAAAAAAAACATTAAAAAATCTATATATTAAGTATACATTACAAATTAACCATATTATAAATTAAAATAAATATATTAATAATTATTAATATTCCATGTACTAGTTTTATAATTTTTTTTGGCAGGTAAATTTTGTATTATATTTTATTAAAATAATAAAATTTAACATCAAAGATTTACACAGTATAGCCTCAAAGCACCACCCCACAAACCAAAACCAGACTGCAACAAGAGTCCATACAGCTGTACAAAAAACCATAACTCCCATCTCCCCTTTGCATACAGGGTGATCATAACAAATCAAATAATATCTAGCATGTACATTTTCAAACCCTAGTTCCAACCCTAGCTCCTACCAACACACAACATACAAACCTTCGTGACTACGAATTACACAGTACCAATATATACATTATCATAAATTTGGATCATCACAAGAACAAAATTTGAACAAAAACTCAAACTTGGGACACCTTCCCACAAAATTTTAACAAAATTCAAGTTTTAGAGCCTCGCAACCAAGTGCATTTCCAAGCCCAACCATTGCAGCAACAGCCCTCAAGGGCTTCTTCCACAACCTTGACCACGTCGCTTATTGCCTCTGCCACCCCTAGTGCCACACCCACAATGACAACCCACTGTAGGAATCTGCCTCTAAAAGTTCGCGAGCTTGTATTTGAGGTGGGATTTGTCCATTTGCTCCTTGGGAACCCATGCAACCAACACTGTCTCCCAATCCTACACATAATCCTTTATCATGTTCCAGTATTTCTTTGCCTCCTCGCATCATCGGTCTTTGTTTTCCAATGCACCTCATAGGAAGAAGAGGTGAACGTGATGGGGGTAGCCAGGAATACCAATCCAATCAGCCCTCGCTGTCACAAACCCCACACTTGGTTCAACCAAATTCAGTATTTCCTCCAAACCAATTCTCCATTTAGGTTTGATGCACCACTCAACAATGCGCCTCACCGGTGCATGAGTAATCCATCTCAAGCCCCGACACATAGAACATGGAAGAAATTGTGGTATTCGTTCTATATGTGAACTTAGAGTAGATGAAGTGTATCCGCAGAAGCGCCCTAACCAACAACATTAGAAAAAATGGATCATCCATAGAAAAGATGATCTTCAACCTCTCCTTTGTAACCTGTCCCCAGAAGGACATTTGTTGTTTGTTCGCCTTGAAGCTGAAGTTCAGCTCCATACCATCACCTCACTTGTCGCTTTCTTTTTGCAACAACATCAAATGTTGGGAAAAAATATTCCCAACAAATTCTCAAAAAACAGAAATATCTCAAACAAAAACCTGGCTCTACCATCTCCATAAATGAGGCATCATGAGCCATTGTTCGCGTGCCCAGTTGAGGTAAAATGGCAGTACATTACATCACCCGCCCACCTACCAATGTACCCTCACATATCAAATCATCATTGCAATTCAAAACACCGTTGCCACCAAGTTCTCTGCCAAATTTGATCCAAATTCATCTGCGAAGGGGACTGCCAATTTGGAGAGTGCATCTGCCAACTTGTTCCCTTTGGGAAATATGTGGGTTACTTGAAGTTTTTGAAACCTTCTAGCTTTTTCCAGATAATTTGAATAATTTTGTCAATACACCACACATGAGCTCGCCCATTACAGATAGCATTGACAATGATCTATGAGTAACCTTCTAGGTGCACATGCTCTGCCTTTATTTTAGATGCCAAGTCCACCTCTAATAGTGCCACCTGAGCCTCCACATCATTGTTGGTTCCAATTGTTAACGTTTTTGTTACAATCGCTAAAATGTTTCCTTCTGGGTCCCTTGCCACACATCCAACACCCGGTGGTCCAAGATTGACCTTAGATGCACCTTCAGAATATATTTTGATCCATCCCGCCTCCGACTACTCCCACTTTACCTCACTTCTCTTCTTTGCTTTGGGATTAATCCTCAGAAGCCCATTAACGGGCATACTAGTTTTATAATATTTATTATTAAACTTTTTAAAATTAATTTTTAAAACTGTTTCTGTTATCCTATCCAATTTAATATTCTAATAATATATAAAAATATAAATCAAATTATAATATTAATATGTATTGTTATTTATACAATATATAACAATTAATAATTAAATATTAAGCTATTGACCATATATATACTATTTATTATTAAACATTTACATTTATTATTTATTAATTATAATTAAGAAACTATAAATTATAAATTAATTAGCAAACTCTAACCTTGTATATTTAATAAATCATTAAACATTTATATTTATGCAGATTTTGCAGGCAGCAGGAGGAGCCACCTGTTTAGGGATTGGGCCCAGAGCTTGACAATATAATACGCCTCTCCTGACTCTAATAGAGGATCATTATTCCCTAGCCTTGATTTCTAGCTCTGCAGATTTTGGACTGGGTTATTGGCACTTTGCTGGAGATTCAATTTACATCTGAAATAAATATCAAAACGGGTGGTGTCAAATATGTTTGAATTTTTCACTTGTATAACAATGACACTTAGGGTTTTTTATTTTCCGGAATAAAGATTGCTGCTTTAGATTTTTCAATTTGAGAATCGTGTTTGGAAACACTAGGTAAGCCTCAGAATTGCTTGGGCTCAGCCAGCGGCAACTTCCAACGATCCAGGCACAAATATTCTGAATCCTTTCTGATTTGATTCAGTTCAGATTATGATTCCGGGACATTCTGTACCTGGAATCGGCCTAGTTTTTCAGTGATTTGGTAACTTATATATGTATATATGTAAGTTGATATGTATTTCCTCGCAGTATTTGTGATTCTAAAATTTAAATTCTTGTGGAGATCAACTAATTGAAAATATAAAGACTGTTAAGACACTCTGAAGTGGATAGAGAAGAATTATTAAATTTTTTATGGAAGTACCAAGGAATGACTAACTAACAGGTTATTCATGTCCTAAATGTGTAACGTAATTTTGTGAAGCAAGGAAATATGTATCTTATACACTAAAAAAGGTGATATGCCGTGGAGACACTAAAAAAGGTTTCAAGTGTGGAGGACATTTAAGAAAAAACTTCTCGAGAAATGTCTGCAATGTACTAACATCTTAGAGGCTGTGATGTTTAGCAGATGTCTATCAATCTCTGTAAATGATTATACTCAGAAGTATGCCATCAAAATATGAAGCAATGAGTAGAAAGAAGATTGGTTTTACAGGTGTAGTTTCTTAAGTTGAATGCTTACAACCTTAACACAGTGTATGTTGATTGATGCATGCAAAATTTTAACTTAAGATTAGCTGGGTGAGGCCAAATGTTCAAATGTCAAACGTATTCCCTTCTTACATGAACTGGTTATTAGAGTGGGACAAGGGACTTAACCTTAAGTTTTGGATATTTGTTACTGATTACATGAGCATGTTTCTCCTGCATGGTGAGCCAAGTTTATGGCTCTTCATTTGAAATAGGCATGGAGAAGAACTCAATATCTTGATGAACAGCATATGACTGTTGAACCTTGTGAAAGTTTGGATTGGCTGGGTCATGACCAAATGTTCAAGTTTTAAATCTATTCCTTTCTTATATTTACCGGTCCCTAAAGTGAGCCAAGGAACATCAACTCTAGTTTTTGGAATGTTTTTTACCAAATGTATGCGCATATTTCTCCTGCATGGGGATCCAAGCAAAGTGATTCTTCACTCTTAAACATGCATGAAGGAAACATCAAATATCTTGATGAATGATATACATGACTTTGGAGCATTGTAAAAGTCTTGATATTTTTTTTTCTCTATCTTGTCTATCTACATTTCAAAAATATCTCTCTTCATTTTATTTGAGAGCTACTATAGTTGAAACTCACAGAACAACTATGCAGATTTCTTCAAGAACAGGAGATAAGGATTTTAAAATTTTCCCATAAAAAATTAGAAACAACCGACATGCAATAGAAGCATATAAATGCTTGTTAACTTTATAAGAAAATACTAATTGCTAGTTGCCATTCTATATTGATCCTAGCTTGTGTTGAGAAATAACAAATCCCAAATAAGCAAACAATAGAAGCTTCAAGAAGACGTAATTTTTTTTCTTTTCACTATGGTAACATACATGTCAGAGACAAAACCTAGTAATGTGATAGAGTCTTGTAGCTTGAAAAAAATCCTCACAAAGCATAACTAATATATATTGGTTGAAAGTGTATGGTTTGGTTTTATTATTTCAGTTGCCTTTAGCTAGGCCTTTAGAGCTTGTGATACCCATCACTTCTTTCTTTTTCATTCTATGTGCATGCTTATAAGTTCTAAGTAGTTTGAAATTTGTAACTTAGTCCCTGAGTTATTAGAGATTCTATGCTGTCTCTATAATTACATGAATTAATCAATGGTATCGCAATTCATCTGCTACACTTGGTCGGCAATTTTTTTCTAATGTTTGTTTGTAGACTATCTGTAGTGCTATTAAATTGCTTTCGTATATTTGTTTTTTGTGATTTAGAAAGAGTTTAGTTACTACTATATTACTTTTTGGCTTAATCTGAGTTATTATAAATTTAGAACTTAGATTCCTCATGAATTATCAGAGATTCTATGCTGTCTTCTTAATTACATGAATAAATTAATGGTATTGCAGTCCATCTGCTACACCATGTTGGCAAATGTTTTCTAGGGTTTGGTTTGTAGACTATATCCGGTGCTAATAGTTTCTTTCATATATTTGTTCCTTGCGATTTAGAAAGAGTTAAACCAATTATTACTATATTTGGTTTGGATAATATTTGATATGGATGGTTACTGATGCTCCTGTTGTGAAAAAATGATGCTCATATTGGAGTCCAGTTAGACTATTACAATGGCAGAGACACCAGAGGAAGAAAGAGATGATGAATTTTTTAATGAAGTTTATGGAAAAGAGTATACAGGACCACCCAGGTTAAACACTGAACAGCCACTTGAAAATAATAAATTGAATAAAAGGGCACGCCCAAGTAGCAATGCTGGTGGTGAATCCGATGATGAACAACAAGAACGGGATCCAAATGCTGTGCCTACAGATTTCACCAGCCGAGAAGCCAAGGTTTGGGAAGCTAAATCAAAGGCAATAGAACGAAATTGGAAAAGAAAAAAAGAAGAAGAGTTTACATGTAAGATTTGTGGGGAGTCTGGCCACTTTACTCAGGTAAATGTTATTGTCTTCAAATTGATATCCACATTAATAAATAATGGAATTCTGATTGTTGGCATTGTACCTGTGGTGTTTATTCATACACATTTGGGGCTTAAGACTAAGAGCATTTCCAACAATGATAGCTAATAAAGGAAGGAGAAAAATGTTGTGAATTGAATGTTTTAGCCTAAGTCACACAGTTTGGTGAAAATCAGGCTAGAAATTTGAGTGCCAGCAAATTTTAAACTTTATTATCAAATTCATTGGAGCTCGACTTCAAGTTCGTACTGAAGAAGCACACCTTTTTTATTTGAAAAACATTTCTCACGCTTTTTAGGATTTCTAACCCTAATTTTTAGGGCTATTTGCATATTTTCTTTATAAAATGTGTTCAGTGCCCATTATACCACACAGTAGTCACAATCTGCTAGGTGACTGCACCCGTTCAGTGTGATGTCTTCAGTCTGCCATGTTACGTCTTCTGTGCAACCCCATTTCAGTGTGATGCTTTTGACCTCAGCAGTTAAGTGCGACTCCATTTCTGTGTGATGCTTTTGATTTTTGCAGTTCACTCTTCTGAGATGCCTTGTGCCGCCATTTTTCCGTGTTTGATTTTTTTAGTTTAATTTTAGATTTGTAAAATAGTTTTTAATGTTTAATATTAACTTTTAATAATATAAGTTTTAAACTGTTATATAATCAGATGAAATTAAACTGTTATAATATTCAGTTTAGTTTCATTTAATTATATAGCAGTTTAAAAATTTATATTATTTTTTTTGATCGGTAATAGAAGTTATTTTATTTATAGATAAAGGTATTACAAAGTGCCCCTTACTTGGCAGATACATGCCATACAAGGATAAACCTAGTATTCCACTACCCCAACATCACAACCTCAAATACAATAGGAACCATAAACAGACCACAAAACCAGCAATAACTCAAACTTTGCCTCAAGCCTTAGAATTTGAACGTAGTGTCATATCAAAAGAAGCATCCTTCGACCTCTTTTCCCTTTTCCTCTTCACAGTAAACCTCCCATCCTCCACACGAGCAGCATCAGTCTCCCAACCAGCTAAATTTTTCTCATTAACATGCTCTTGATCATCCCGCCTCTAAGACATCTTGTTGAGCAATATCATTCCTAACTCCATTGGCCTCCAACACTTGGGAGCCCAAAGTATTGTGTTTTTCTTTGCCTTCCGGAGGTCCAATGCCAACACTGTGCTGAGGCCCCTTATCTACCTTCACCAGAGAAGGCTGTGTTACTGTAGGCGCCTGCCTCCTGCGAAATTGGCCCTACGGTATTTTAAGATGTTTCCCTCATTACAGCTTGAGAGAAACTCACTTTTTTCTCCCCTTTCTTCTCCACTGTATAGTGATGATCAGACACATCTTTCCACCATGAAACATCCTTTTGTGACCTTACTTTAGCACATTTCATAGCCATGTGACCAGTCTGGAAACAAATCCCACACCTAAAGGAAATACCTTCATAATCTAAAGCTTGTACCCAAACACCTTTCGTGTTTTTTATCTTAATTTCAGCAGCAAGACCATTTGCAATATCCATTTCTACTAAAATACGTGCGAAAGTTGAGTGATACAGGTTTGAAGAATTCTCATCCACCAACAAAAAATTCCCTAGTGAATCACCTATTGCCTCAAGACAAGAATCAAACCATAAATGAAGTGGGAGATTTGGGAGCCTTACCCAGATTGAGATTTTGTCAAAAACTTCAAAGCCGGGGTTGAAATCTCCCAGATTGAGATTTTGTCAAAAACTTCAAAGCCGGGGTTGAAATCTGGGTGCCAGGGTTTCAACATTAATGTGAACTTCTCTTCCCAACACCACACCTGGTCACATAGATTCAATTTTCTATCTTGAATCTTTTCGAAAACTACAATGAAAAAACCTTTGGCGGCAGGGTAAATCTGAACCCAACCTGTGAGAATGGGCTCCCAGTTGACAAAAATCCATGTATGTAGTTGTGTCAAGCTTGGCCAAAAGCTCCTAAATCTTCCAATAAAACCCATCTCAGAAAAAAATGAAAGATTGTGCATTACCTCCTTATCAACTGCATCATCTAGATCAACAAAAAAATCTTTTGAAGATGTAGGAATCAGCCTAGCCTCCGGCTGGGTCGTCCTCTACAACCCTAGCCCCTTCTGTGCTAGCTTTTGGGGTCTCTTACCCACACCGCCGACATGAGAGAAACCTGCCTTTGAGCATCGATCCCCATCCGCTTGCATGAACCCACATTTAAGGCCATTGTCGATTGTCTATTGGGTCCATTCCCCGACATGGTGAAGGGCCCCGTGAGGGGAGGGCCCCTAGCATCGCAGACCTATCCACCTTTAGACTGCATGACATCGCGGAACCCTGAACATCTAGATAACCCCGCGAACAGTTGTGACTAGAGGAGCCACCGGGTTCAAAATGGAACTCCTTTCGTTGCATTCGCTCCCAAAAAATGGAGCCATTTTCTTTCAAACCTTTGCTCCCACAGATGAACTTGGTCGAATGTTCAAGGGAGGATGGGAGGAGGGAGAAAAGGAAGAAACCCTAGTCCCTGAAGACTTTGATACTTCCCACAGAGCCATTTTTCGAAGCCCTAGTGCAAGTGAATATAGTTTAAAAATTTATGTTATTAAACAGAAACATATAAATATATTATAAATATAAGATTATAAATTTATTTTTGCTAAACTGTTAAACATATTTTAATATTTGATATATAGTATTATCGTAATATAATTTAGAAATTTAGAAATTTTATATGATGTATTTTAAATTTTTTAATATTATATGTTTATGAAATTTATTGAATATATTACCTATATCGAAAAAAAATAAAATTTACGAGGCAAATTTAATGCTGATTTTTTTGCTAGATTTTTTACCCTTGCCTAAATTTATTCAAATTATATGGTTGCCAAATTCAAATTTGAATTCGAATGTTGTGACTTAGGTTTTAGGTATTTATTTTAGATTTTTATGCAGTGTATTGCATGGGATTGTTTTGAAATAATTCATTAAAATTTATATAATTTACATTTTATGCAGATTTTAGTAAATTCAAAAGTTTTTGGTAACCTCGATTGATATCATACAGAGCTACCTTCCTGTATGTATTGCTAGAGAACTAGGATTGGTGTGATTAACTATGAATAATGGCAAACTAAGCAATGCTAAGTTGTGAGCTCATGTATAATTTCCCATTTTCTGTGCAAACATTTATTTATAACAATTAGAGCTTGTTCATTGATTGGCTTGGGCCACTGCTTTGAATCAGAGTACTTGTATAAGATTTTATTTTATTTTTTTCCTCCTATAGTTCTTCCTCTCACTACATATTGCCCTGCCTTGTTGTTCATGGGATTTTCTAGACCAATACCATGATTTACTATTTAGAATTACCTACTCTATCTGATTGTTAGTCCATCTCAAGGAGCAATAGCAAGGGCAACTCATGCCTCAATTTAGAATGCTCTTGTATCATGTCCAACCATGTGTTATTGATGGAAGGGACTGATATAAGAATTGACCACCTGTCTACGATCTTCCCATCTTATGTACAAACATGTATTATAAGGGAAGGGTTGGTGAAAAGAACCAAGGCAATTCTGATGAATAGTGGGATGGAAGGGTGACAAAGCTGTGTGTACTGCATGCCTTATGAAGCTTCTCCATTATATGAGAAGACAAAGCAACCACCACAACCGTAATTTATTGTCTTTGATTATGCTGAGAAAGTGCTGTTAGGTGGAGGATGAGGCTCTTTTTCTCCTCTCGCCTGCCAGCATATTGTTGGTTCTTTGATAGGCTTTAAATCAATTGAGGCATATGCTCACATTTCTATTGTCTTTCATAAAGTCAGCAAATTTGCAGCTTTCTTTTTTCCATCACCAATATTTATTACAATGTTTTCTATCACTAAATGTAGAAAAGTATTATTAAAGTACTTGTGGCTTCTTCATTGATTATCTGCAGTTTTTCCCAGATTATCTTTTGTAGCTTCATCAATGCTAGATTAAAAAGTATTCTTTTACTTAGTATAATGCTGGCTCAGGAATTGTTGTGAGGTAATTCCCTAGTGCCTGTCTGTTAATGGAGGACTGCTTTTGATGTTACAAGCTGTAGTCTGATTATCATGTTTTACCTTCTATTGCATCAGCAGAACTGTATTGGGTAGAAAAATGTTTATTAGCTGCTTCGGGAGCATTATTTGAAGTGACTGTAAAGTCTGTAATTGTGATAATTATAAATATTTAGGGATGATCAAGAAGTTAGACGGTGGTGTGATTGTAAAATTTATCACAGATTATTTTCAGAAATCTGGGAATTCAAAGTACACTTGTTACATGCGAGCATTTTAACTAAATTGCTTGATAAATGAATATTTTAAATTCCATTGCAGAAGTTGCATCAACATTCTCTAGTGAAAATATAGTAGTGAAAATGATAGAATTCTCATTTGAAATTGGTATTGTTGGATAATTGTTGTTTTCTAATACAGGGGTGCCCAAGCACACTTGGAGCCAATCGAACAAGGGAGTTTGTTGAAAAAATTCCTGTAAAAGACAAGCGCCTGAAGCCTCGCATTATTGGATCAGGTGGATCAGTTATTCAGAAGATTGAAAGAGATACAGGATGCCGGATTAGGATTGAAGACGATCACACGGCTGAGAATGTGGCATTTGTTGTTCGCATTGCTGGACCTGATAGATTGTGCCTTATTAAAGGAACAGATGCTGTGAAGAAGCTAGTTAATGAAGCAGAAGATGGTGGGAAAAGTCCAGGGTTGTTGCAGGGTTCACACAGAGGGCTTAATGATGAAAATCCATCTAGTGCAGCTCCAAAACAGCAGTTTTCCTCACAAAGGCATCGTTCAAGCTCTGGAAGTCCCTCCCGCATGGGTTCTCGGCATCGAAATTCTAAGGAAGAAAGGCCTATCTCTGATAACCGATTTTCTCAGCTTGAAGGTGGGCGGAAATTTGAGGGAAGTTCTTCTCACATCAAGAACAGCCCTAATGTTGGACCTCAATATTCAAATAAGTCGGGTAAGATTAGGTTTTCAGTTTCAATGTTCATCTTCCTTGAAATATTGCAAGCTTTGTAAACTAACAAAAGACAGTGTCTGAAACGTTTATTTTGGTATGGAATCTTATTGCTTTTCTTTTTGCATTTGATGGTGTGGACAAAGCTATGTTTTAGCTACAATTTCTTAAAGAAGTTATTTAAGAAAAGTTTTCTAACGAAAATCAGTGTATAAGAAGGGTTTTGTATGAATTTTAAGTATGTTTATTTGCTAGCTCAACTTATCATGGTAAAAATATTGAAGCATTTAAGAAGATAGTAGCACGGATATGCTGATTCAAGATGGGCACTTTTTTCAGATGCTTACTTGAATGACTTGCAATGTATTTGAACTAAATGATAAATTGGTATCAGCTATCCTCTCTTTGTGATGTTGGAAATGGTCAAAGACATGTAAAATCTTTTCATGTTTTTTTTTCAGACAGAAGCTCCTATCAGCATCATGGACAAGCAGTAGAAAGAGGTGTGCATGAAGGAGAAAAGTGGCCCGCTGATCTACGAGGTAAAGAACTTGGAGCTGGGTTTAGGAGTGAACATCACACTTTTCCCAAGTCCTTAGAGGAACTTGAGCAAGACTTTTTAAAAGAGGCACTTGACATATTTGGCGCTAAAAGTGCTGAAGAAGATGATGAAAAAATGAGGCATCGTGAGGTACCTCTTCGGATTTTAAGATTTTTGTTTTTCTTATGGGTGTTTGCCCGGTTTGGTGCTTATGAAGCTGCGAGTTTTATGGGATTTCAAATTTAACTCTCATGTTGTTGTCTTTGTTTTGTAAGATGAGCATTAAGTGCTTCCATTATGTGGTTTCTTTGAACAATATTTTGCATATATAGTCCTTTGAAAATAAATATTAATTATAAATAAGGCATCTATTTTTGTGAAGATATTTGTGGACATTCAAAATATTTTGTTTTTGAAATTGCAGCGGCTAAAAGAAATACGTGAGGCATTCCAGAAGAATATGGTCTCATGTCAGGCAAGGCAAATGAAGCAATGGGAAGAGTTTATGCACCAAGAAGCTCATGCGCCCCAGAGGCTCTATCAACAGCAGCTGGATCGTGGTCATCAAGTTTACAGTAGGGTTGGGAGTGCTGTGTATGGTGGCATTGGTGGGGGTACTGGTAATCATGGTTCCTATGAGGAACGCCGTCCTATGGAACAGCAGAGTGGCAAATTCTCAGCTTCATATGATATCTATCAAGGCCCAAGGCCAGATTTATATGGAGGAAAGGCACCATATAATGCAGATCCTTATGACAATTCTCAAGCATTCCACAACTATAGATGAAGGTGAGTTCAAGGCATCATCCAAATGTAAATGCTCTTGCGTATAAGATGGTCATTGAGGAATTAAATCAGTGCTGCAGGTGTGGCACATTTTAGATTAATTGAAAAATGTGGTAGATGACTTTCTGGACAAGGTGACAATTGTGGAACACTATTCATCATCTTACATGCTTTTTGGTTAGGACAACAATATGCAATTGGGTATTCATTTGGTCCCAATCCCCTTGTTAAAAGACTGTTGCTGTTGATTTGGCCTTCTATTTATGGATGGCAATTCTGCAAATCAGTTTTCCACAAGTCAGTCAGGGATATCGTTGGATTGGCCTATATTTTATTTGTTAGTCATCAATAGAAATTCCACTTTCATTGTATTGACGTGCTTCTTGTTGTTGGTTATTGCATATAGGGATGTGAAAAGTTTGTCGTACCATGATCCTATTTGGCCTTCTATTTTTGCATGGCAATTCTGCAAATCAGTTTTCCTCAAGTCGGTCAGGGATATCATTGGATTGGCCTATACTTTATTTGTTAGTCATTCATAGAAATTTCACTTTCCTTGCATTGACATGCTTCTTGTTGTTTGTTATTGCATATAGGGATGTGAAAAGCTTGTCGTACCATGATCCTATTTGCTAGGGCTGTTGTCATCTAGACAAGAACACCAATGTTCTGTGTTGTAAGTGGCCATTTATATTGAAGACTTCCCAGCCAACTTTTGAGATGCTTCACTGCATGCTTGGAAGATGATAAAAGCTGTTTCCATCAAAATAGATATCACAGATTCAATTCATTTTAGTAACTTCCTCATTCTTGTTGATCATATATTCTGTTGATTAAGATCTTCTGAGTCTAGGAACTTTGGTATGGTGCAGTTCAACATGGATTCTATTTCTACACTTAATTGTTATATGGAACTTGAATGCATGTTTTGAAACCAACTTTGACAAGCTGGCATAAGAAAAGAGATGGCTTATCCTATAATTTTCACTATTCCAGGGTCATAAAAAGATGGATTAGTTTCAGTGCCTAAGAGACTACCTTTGATGCATTATATGATGGTTTTGTAGCAGATAATGCTCTAATATATATTGTTCAATATGCCCACAACATTTTGAAATGAGACCATCTGTGGACCATCTCTGATGCATTATATGATGGTTGTTTTACAGGTAATGTTCTCATATTTATAGTTAAATATGCTCACAGCATTTTAAAAGGCAATTCCTTTTACAAATAGGAATAATTGCTGTTCTGTAGAGTTTAGCAGTCTTGTATTTCTAGTTCACCTTGCCAGTAACACTTACAGAGTAACTTTGGTTAAGAAAAAATAAACACATCAGTTAAATGTTTTTTTTCCTGTGTGTTTGCCTTTTATAGTTGCCATATGGTGAAATTTGACAGGCAATATAAAGACATTAGATTTCCACAGTCCATGCTGATTCGAATAAAGCTTTTGGGTTAAACTGTGTTTGTAATTTTGGAATGAATGTTTCAGATCATGGATCATGGATTATGGAGGGTGATAAAAAATGTTGATTCCAAAAAATTACAAACACAGTTTAATCTTGAAGCTTTATTCTAAAAGGCACCTTATTATTTGCAGGCAAATCCATCTCTTGCCCAACTACTATTTAAGTTATGAAAACCCATTTGGTAGCAATCTCCTAGGGCTAGACATCAATGGTCACTTTGTGAAGGTTTACAGGGATATCTGTTAGGTTATATACTGATCTGTGAGATATATGCTTTCATGAATGTGCAACTTCAGATTCTGGACACGAGGTTACCATCAATGGAGACTCATAGAAAAATTGTTCAACGTTGTTTCATTTTGAGAGCCATCAGGCTTAACTTCCTAAGAAGTTTTTTGACATTCTTTGAACATGCAGTTTCCTGAGCTTAGAGAACATTACAGCACTGTGTCAACAAGTTTTGGATCAAATGTAGAGGAAAACTTGCACATGACATTTTTGTTGAAGTGCCACCATCCTTGCCATCAGGCAAATAGAAGTAAGATATGACTAGTCTTTATGTGTAGCTTGCCCAACATGCACTTAAAGAACACGTGCTTTTTGTGATGACATTGCACTTGCAGAAAACAGAATGTATTGGGAGTTTGGGTCCTGTGAGCCCTTCTAGTAGGGTGATTTATCCTTTAAGGTTACTGTTGTGCCTTATTAAAAAGGCTCACATTATAATCTGTTATTAAAGTCCATTGCAGAGATGAGCTTCATTATGGGTTTTGCAATGTTATTTCTCCCTCAAAGTGTCAACATCCACTCCTTTTAGTTCCTCTCCAGCCTGCAGCTTCTTGAGACTGGAGCTGGTGACACACTTCTTTTCAGATCACCACAAAATAAAACTTGGTTCCTCCGAAAGCAAATAGAGTTCTTCCAACTGCTTAATGACTGAAGGGGGGTTGGCTCAGTGTCAGGTCTAATTCCACAAGTTACTGTCCAACTGTCATGTTGGATGTGTAGGGTGAGATAGGTATGATCGATTTGTTTGTGGGCGACAATAGCATACTCATGATGGTTTGCTGAAGGGAATAGATAACTGGCATCCATTTATGCAGTAAAGCATAGGACACCATATGAAATTCTGGCAGTCAACCCTTGAGACAATGGGTACAGGTCATTGAAGTTACCATTATACATTTTGAGGGCAATCCCAACACCATATGAAATTCTGGCAGTCAACCCTTGAAACAATGGGTACAGGTCATGGAAGTTACCATTATACATTTTGAGGGCAGTCCCAACACATGCTGGATTTCCGACCAGGTTGAGCAAAGGGAATTCCTAAGGCATGGTGGAAATTCTACTTGCATATTGATGAAATATGTGAAGGCAAGGGTAAAATCTGATCGTTGTGAAGAAAATTCCAAGCATTTATCAAGTTTCAACCAGCATTATGCATTTGTCCTGATCAAGGTAAGAATTTCGATCTGCATCTGAGGTGATTTATCAAAGCAAGGTGAAAGTTCAATCTCTCTCATGGAGTATTTCAAACACTTTGTGAATTTCTGGGTTGATTTCAATGTAAAATTCCGAACCATGATGTGATCTCCAACCAATTTGAGCAATGGAATTCCCAACAAACCTCAAATTTCTGACCAAAATGAGCAAGCTTGTGCAAGCAAGAGTGGAATTTCTGATTTGCTTGTAATCAAAATTCCTAACACATGCTTGATTTCCGACCTAGAGCAAGGCAAAATCCAAACAATTATCAAATCTCTGACCTCCTGTAGGACAAAATAATAAGTGCATGATGAAATCTGCCCAGCAGCATGATGAATAATCCAAACAAACTATGGATTTCTACCCAGATCTTGAGAGAATTCCCAACAAACCCCTGATTTCTGACCTAGGGCAGAAGAAATTCCTAAAATGTGTGAATTTCCAACCTGCATGAGCAGTTGTCCAAACAAACTTGTAAATTCTGATCAGCATTTATGAAGAATTTTTCAATGATGGTTGGAAACCTGACCTGCCTTCGGATAAGGACTCCAAATGACCAATGAAATTCTGATGTATAGTTGGTGAAAATTGCAAGTAAAACAATGAAATCCGATTTGCGCTGTGGCAAAAATCCTAACAAACCTTCGATTTCTGATCTGATTGTCGATGGTCTATGCATTAAACAAGGCAAATTCCTAAGGAGGGTTGGAATTCTGACCCCTCTTAGTATTTATTTTAAAGACAATCAACAATAAGTGTCTCTCAAATTGGAGTTAATTCAGCTTGTTTATGGGGTCGGCTAGGGCTGAGATCCAAAATTGTTTGAGAAGGTCAGCTTGGGAATGTATAAGTTTGCAAAACAAAGTTTAATTGCATGCAATGTCAGCCAAAGAGAGTTGTTCAATTAAATTTTTGAAAGGCCTACAAGAGGGTTGGCCTGGGACTGTAAACGAATTGCAAATGAAATTCCCATAGGGAAGTCAGCCTCCTCAAACTCTAACAAACATGTCTCTTTGAAGGATACATATAAAAGGCAGATCAAGGCATTCACTTCAACCACAATCTAGTTTGATGTAAGGTGAAGTGCATAGTAGAGCAAGTATTCATGTAATCACAAGGTGAATTTGGAGACAAAACTAGAGGTAAGACACATGAATCTGACCGTTGGAGGAGGAAATCAGGTGTTAAGTGTGAAAACTCAGAATTGGAGGGTGCGAGTTCAAGGATCATGCATTTCAAACTCAGAAAACCAGAACTTAAATAAAAAATCAGAATTTGATTTTGTGAGATTGATAGGTTGTAATCAAGATGTCAAGGTTTTTAGAGGGTATTTACAAATCATGTGCAGTAGTCTTCACAAGTTGATTTCTTTCAAACTCTGATTAAAAGTTAGTGATTATCTTCTTGCAAAAACTTTACTCCTGACACAAGTGTTTTCTCTTGTTTTGCAAGGATTCATACACGGAGAAGGTACAAGTGAAAGGTGATTTTCAAGATGAAGATGACAAGCAAGAAGATGATATGGGTCTGGGCTTCTTCATGTTCTAGGATGACGTTCAAGGTCAAGCATTTTTGTATGAAGATGATTGCAACATCAAGGTCGACATGGAAACATCAACAAGATAGTTGCAAGTTATTTATCAAGCAAGGGAGATCAAGATTGGAAACCAAAATAGAAGTGCAAGTGCAATGGCCAAAGTCAACAACCACATGAAAGGGAATTCAATGAGCAATAAGTAGATGGACATCACCACTTCAACAATGTAGAAGGAAGGATTATGAGGTGCCTTGCTCACATTTTGCCTTGCGAAAGGATTCAATTGATCAATGTTGTATATCCAAATTTGATGGAAACGTCAACCAAGGGTGATGATCAAATTGCAAATATACACATCTCATGGAATAAGGAATGTTAGGATGCAAATCAGATTCAAAGACAAAATGATTGCATGGAAGATGATAGTGAACAAACAATGCAAGTGACAACATCATGATCAAGCCCAAACAAGGGAAGATGAAGGTCGACAAGTTCAAGTCAAGAAGAAGGATCAAGGCAAAGATGTCAAGACGAGAACAATTTCTAGAGCATTCAAATGAGAAGATTTTCAAAACGAGGAGGATACAAAAGTGCAGTTGAAATGAAGTTTACAAGATAAGCATGCTAAGGTGGTGCCCTTTCATCTCCACTAATCTAGTTATTCCAAGTTGGCATGTGGAATGCAATTAATGTTTTCCCCCATTAAATTTTCTCATTGGTCCATCCTCAAAAGGATGTGTGTATTCAAAGCCATGTAATTTTCTTGTTGGTCAACATTTAATGCTTGTCGATGGTAGTTAAGGAAAACCCTAATTAGGGTTATTTTAAATAATCTTGGTTGTTGATCTTGATCCATCGAAGCTATCCATTGTACTTGAAGCCTCTATATTTATTTCATTTGTAAGGGATATTTTGGAGAAATTGTTGTCGAGATATTGCCAAAGTAATTGGAGATTCATTGTTGATTCATGGTGAATAATTGTATTATCTTGGAGTGTTGCATGATTTCCTACTTAGATAGGATTTGTTTATGTTGAGTAGATGATGAAAGATAGTATTGTTGATTTATGGTGAAACTTATGTTCATACCTTCTAGTACTCGTTGCTTGCAAGTAATAGTGCAAGACTAGACTGAACTCATTACAAAGCACTTATCTTCAATTATTTCATATTCATTGATTCACACTTTTTATGGTTTTGATGTGCATAAGAGATATGAAAATCGTCCATGCATCCTTAGAAGATAGCACCCTCCTTTGCATCAATGTTTAAGTTGGTGAAGTCAGGACTGGTTAGTTTCACCTCATCATCAACAATCTCTTGCATTGGTAGAGTTAGAGATAGAGTTAGCTTAGATTCCTAAATCCATATCCCATTTGTATTTTATTTCAAAATCCTCATTAGAAGTAGTTGAAGAACTCACATTGCCAAATCATTTATTATTTGAGTAGTTGTTAGATGTCCATGAATGAACAATGTAAGTACCTTTGTCATTACCAAAATATCACATCATTAAACTGAATTGTGTCCAACACTAAGTCTCAAGTACACATTGTTAACCTTGGGGTCACTTTGCTTGATCACACAATGTCTTACATTGTTAAGCATTTGGAGTTTCCTTGTTCAAGAGAGGGTAGAGTACTTAGTATTATATGTTGCACATTGGGGTGGTCACAAAACTCACATCAACACAACCCAATACAACAAGCTCCACAATAGCAAATAGCCTCATTAATAGAACTTATATGCAAATTTGTCTCTTAATGGAAACTTCACAAATTTGATAGAAGATGTAGACATCATCACAAATCCACCGCTTTGGAAGAACCAATTTTTTGTCCAGCACTTTTGACAAACTCCTAAAGGCAGAGCTGCTGGAAACTCCTTTGTCCCTTCTTTGGTGCATGTATCCCTGTATCCAAATTGGAAACGTATCCGATACGGCTTGGATACATGTAAAGTATTGTACCCATATGTGCCTAAAAAACTTGATTTTCCAACCGTGCCGAGTACTATGGGATTTGATTTTTTTCTAAGATTTGACATAAATCTTTGCAAATTTAATTTAAAAATACTTCATTAATGCGATTTAAAAAAAATGGATATTGTAATGTGTTGCTTTTGAAATAGTTTCTAATAATAAATAATATTATACAACTGTATGTTAATCATAATGGTATGTTAATTATATATGATAAATAATCATATGTTTATTTGAATAATAAATAATGATTATCATAATCAAATGATTAATGTCAGTAAAATAATCAAGATTATATTATTAACAAATATATAAGTAAAAAACAATATAACATTCAAACTAACGAGAGATAATACAGTTGATTAGTAAAAAATATTAATCCAAACTAAACAAGCGACCAATCTGAAGGATCGCATCAGCAGGTCAGAGGCATATATAGACACAAACATTCGGGGGAATATAAGAATGGTATGGACTGCATTCATTCAGGCATCAAACGACTTTTTTTCACTAGTCCACATCCAATAAACAAACAATTCATTCAAGCTTCATGGCAAGGAAAGAGTTAACAATCTTTCAACCCATTGAATGGTAGTCAATATTCAGCGAATTCAGTAATAAATGTAATTTGGTCTAGTTTGATCAAATACAGATTTAATATATATATATATATATATATATATATATAGTTCAACCACCCATCAAAGGGAATTAGTCTATATTCTATATCGGGTATTATAAGGAAGAATAAACCGATGGAAGAGGGAATAATAAAATGGGATCATGGATTTAGATGATTAGATTTCTAAAGAAAAGAATCAGTTACTCTTTATAAGAATCATATGTATTGCTGGCAAGCAATCAATGAGTTAATACTGGTTACAAAATATTATATCTGAATGCTATTAATGATGAGGAACTATTATATGGTCATATATATATTAAATAAAGTATAATCAGATATATATGTATATAATAGTGAGATCATATATATATTGATAACAGTATAATCAAATATATATATATATAGTGATATAGTGATATAGTGAAATCAGATAAAGTTATGTTATATATAAAGCATACATAAGAGATTGTGATTATGTATAAGTATGTTAATAATAATAAAAAATTAGAATTATATATAGATATATATAGATGCATGTGAGCATATATTAAGAAGAATAAAATCTGAATTATATTAAATGAGATTCTAACATATTTTAGACTCAAATCTTATTGCTACTTTGGTATATGAGAGGGGAAGGGCTGAGGCTGCCAAAGAGGGGCAGTCTAAATCCAATAGGAAAGAGGGGCAGTCTAAATCCAATAGGATAGCTCCCAAGATAGGATTAATATAATTAATATAGTAACAATAATATTTTATAGTTTTATTGTTATTAAATTAATTGATATTAAGATGTCATTTGAATATCTTATTTATTTTTGACAACATAACAAAAATTAATTCAATAAATCGCCTCTTTAAAAATTGTGGACATTACATGATATACATTACTCTTATTAAAATCTAAATAAGGCAATAGCCATTCCAACGTGTATTGTGATAATAACCTCATTAGGAATTTTTTTGAAAAGTTTGCAAACTGCAGTCTCAAGGTTGGCCGCCCTTAGACTGCAAGAGCGTGGATGGTGGGTCACCCTTCTATCCCTCATTTCACCTTGGAGGCTTGCCGATCTCCTCAATCAAGTCCAAGAGCAAGGAAGCCAGGTTGTCCATTCAACCTCCTGGCACATGAGCTTGGAAGGTTGGTCATCCATTCCATCTCGAGGTGGCGTACTTGGTAAGAGCATGAAGGCCAGTCTTCCTTCACCCCGCTTTAACTAGGAAGGCTGGGTGTCCTTCCTATTTGTAATCCTTCTCTAAATTCAAAATAGACTATTAATCGAATCTATTATCACATAAATATAATAAGGAGAAGCATTTAGATGACTCACAAAGATTATTAATTTCTGCAAATAACACTATGGCACAAACACTTATATACACGCCTATAATTTAATGTTATTCACAAAATTGGTAGGAACACTTATATACATGCCTATAATTCAATGTTATTCACAAAATTTATCTTTAATATATTTGCTGCTATTAAATATTTACTTCTGCTCTTAATTCAGATCTGATTTCATATTTCCTTTTCTGCTTGTTCTTGATCATTTGATGCCCTCCTCGGATGAATTGTTCTTTCATTTATATCTCCTATTTGGGGTTGGGAGTCATACCTCTTCATGAAACCCCATTGTTTCAGCAAGAGTGACACCTTTTCAAAGCTGGGCGCTATCTTAACAAATCTCAGTAAGCACTCAAATAGATCACTATCATTTAAATATTGCTTATAATTTCCCTTAATCTAGTTGGTCCCTTAATCATGGTTCAGCTTTTCCTAGTCGGCCCTCTTTTAAATAATCACTGCAAATTTTAATAATTTTTATTTTGGGTCGGCCCCCTTATATTTATTCAATTGCACAGGGTTTATTATTTATAGCTACAATCTGTCTTATAAAAGCCATGATCTTAGGCTAGGGCATGACAAGTGGAGTGTCTTAGATAATACGGTGTGTGTCCTTATTCCTAGACTAGCATGTGGGCTTTAGGACCTATTCGATTGCACGTTTGATTGATGGTTTTGCATGTGGCCAACCTGTGGATTGTTTTGAACTTTTGAGTATGTTGTAATGTTAATGACTATTGGTATGCATACATATATTGTTGATCAAATTCATTCCAGAGTGTGGTGGTTGTGTGCGAGTATGGGGGTTATGATGTTGATTGAGTAGCATGATAACAATGGCAAAGTTTTGCTAGCTGTCTGCTCAATTCCTGTGTGCAGTTTCATTTGAAGATCTTATGCATATTGTAAGAATGCTCTAAAGTTGATTAGATCAGGAAGAAGCTGAGTATTTAGCCTTGAAGGTCCGCATTACATATTTTGTATTTCTTGATTGAGATTGGTGTCTCATATGTTGAGTTGGTGCTCAAATCTTGGATTAGGAGATTGGTGTCGCGTGTAGGTTGGTGCTTACAAATGTAATTGGGGATTGGTGTCTCCAATAGGTTGGTGCTTTTTCAAGTCGTAAGTTCTTTATTATGTCTTTTGTGAGGCTGGATTTGGGCAGTAGGTCCAAGCAAGTGTTCTCACCATGGATTTTCCCTTTCAAGCTTCCACATCAATCTGGTGTTCATTTGTATGTGTGTTTATGTTCCTTATTTGATAAATTGCTTAATGGTTAAGGAAAGATTATTAAATGCTACTAGTGGATTTGGGCTTTGATGTTAGTTGACAACAGCACCACTTAGAGAAGTTGTAGATTGTAAGGGACACCTCCCATTAGGCATATATATGTATAAGGAAAAAACGTTATAGAATAGGCAGGGGATACAACCCAAATGCCTGTGCAAATGCTGTGAATACAATTGTGTAAGATTACATCAGATAGTATAAAGAATTTAATTATTCTGTCCATTTACAATTGTACAGGGTGAAATACATGCCTGTTTACAGTTGCACAGGAGAGCAGACAAAATGAAATTTACAGTCACGTTTTCTGTGTGAGTGACAGTACATGGGCACACAGGCACATAAATGTCTGTAATGTGAGTCTGAAAGGGCATTGAAAAAAACTGTGGGTGAGTTTTATCCCAAGTCACAAGCTTTCCTGCAATCTGTGGCTAGTTTGGTGTATCATCAAATATAAGGTATACCGTATAACGCATGGTGAATTTTATTAATTATTCTGGCCTGAGTAATCCTTCAAGTTACTTGCTGTAGAACTTTGTTCTTGATTATGTGCAAGTCAGGTGAGTAATCAAAGAGTTTTCGTCTATGGAACTAAACATAATATATTGCTCACTTCTTCAATTTTTGCTGCTGATGAGGAAAAATATATTATTTCTTATGTCTAGTTTGATCTTTCCTTGTTCTGAGTTCATTTTGCATTGCACCCTGTTGTGGATAGGCGTGTGATTTTATTGAGAAAGATAGAAGTCATGGTATTTATTTCTCTCAAGTTTGGGTTTCTAGGTTGTGTTCTGTCCGTAGGGTTCTGTTGATGTGAGTTTTGTTCCACTACAACATACAAAATAAAATACTTAGTATTTCGAGATGAAATGCCAAATCGCCAACTCTCTCTTGAGTAAGGATGCTCATATGCTAAATAATGTATCTGGATTGTGTGATCAAATGAGACAACCCCAAGGTTTCTTCTTATTGTGGATTTTCACTAAGTTTTATGATGTGATATGCTGGTTATCACAAAGGGACTTGTGCTATTCATTCAATGGATATCAACTACTTCAACAACTTCAATCACTTCTAACCAAATAACTTGCAGAGGAAATAAAAGCTATCTAACTCAGAGAATGTAGGATAATGTTGATGATGGGTGAGCTTCTAACCAATTCTTGCTTTGTAGTGTCAACTAGGCATAAGAGGGTGCTATCTTCTATGGATGTAGGAATGATTTTCACATTGTCAATCCCCTCATCCAAATACCCTATGAAGGCGCAATCTGAATGAATGTCTCCAATAGAAGTTAAACACTTGTAATTTAGGCCTAGACTAACCTTGCACTGCTACTCACAATAAACAAGTACCAAAAGGTGGACACTAGCTTCACCATTAATCACCATTCAACAATATCTTCCATTCATCTACTTCTTCTTAACATGAAATTAAATCCAAATGAGGAATTGAAGAAACCACCATGAAGACCAACAATGAATCATCAATTACTTTGATACAATTTCATCAAGTCTCTTACTCTACTCTCTACTACTAGCTAACTAACTGTCTAACTATTACAAATGAGAAGGCGTTGGCCTTTTATAGTTGTTCAATTACAATGAAGGGCCAAACTTTACTCGTCACAAACCCTAATTAGGGTTGCCAAACTACCAACCAATTACACGAAGGCACCACCCTGTGGGCCAATAAGAAAATTACAATGCACTTGAGAGCCAATGAGAAAATTATACCCTTGGCATAATATGATTGACTGTGCTATGTAACTTGAATTTTCTGACTGGTAGAAGACACGTGGGTACCACCTCAACATCCTTATCCTGTAGACTTGATCAATCCTTTGGTGATGAGAAAATATCTTTTGATACTTAATATTATCAAACTCTCAACTGTGATAGCATATTCACAAATTGCTTCATCTTCTCAAATTTCCTCCATCTTCGTTCTTTGAAATTTTCTCATTGCCATGATTAGAACTTGATTGTACTTGCAACTTGAATCTTGAACTTCTTGAAGTGATGAATTCTTCATGTGGTTGGATTCTTCAAAATGAACTAGGATAAGTTGCCAAAAGTTTTCTCTGATTTTTCTCACTTGTATCTTTACTCTTTTGAACTCCATCCTGATCTCGATCTTCGAATTTGCCTTTGATAATCTGATTTTGCACTTGCTTCCCATTTGAAGTCCTTGAGCTTGATCTTGCCATCATTCACTCGTTCTTTGAACATCTCCTTGCTTGAAGTTTTGAGCTTGACCTTGTAGCATCCATTCTGTTGGCGTGATGGTGGAGGGTTTGCATACCATCCATGTTCTGATCTTTCATCTTGCTCCCATGGGTGAATGTCGACTCAGCCTTTCCTTCTTCACTTTCCAACCCTCTCCTTGCTCTCCAAGCCTCTCCCTTTTCAAAGTTTACCTTGCAAAAACGAAGGAAAGATTTCATTAGGCTCACAAAATGATGAAATGAAGGAAATTTTAAAAGCTTTTATCAAATAAAACCAACATCAAAACAAAGAGGCAAAATGGATCTTCTTAAGTTCAAGACCAAATTTCTCTCTCCTCGCAAATTTTGAAATGATTATACTGAAATCTGGAAAACTAAATGAAATTTTGCAGTATATTACACCCAGATTTTATCATTTCACCACCTTTCAATCTCAGATTTTTGGGAGAAATCTGCTCTTGTTCAAAATCGCTGCTTTTCAAGAGAATTATTTCTTCTTTTGATACTTTCCTCCTTATCTCAGATCGCTGCTCTTTTAGGAAGAAATTGCTGCCTTAATGAGGATAATTTCACTGCTAAATAGCAGAGGCAATTTTGTTTTATTTTGATGCTGAAATAGACTCACTTCTCCTCCCTTATATAGGCGCTGTTCATTATGAAGGGGATGGCTGACTTGGTCCTTTTTGGGCCAATAAAATCCTTTTATTTAATTCCTTGTCTCTCCTCTTTTGGGCCAACCTGAATGGGGATCAAATGGATGTTTTTTCTTTGTTTATTTATTCCTCAATTAAATCACCTTATTGTTTTGATCAAGCCCCTATGTTAAGGGCGGAAATTTAACATAGGGGAGGAATTTCCTCTTCCTTTGAATCCAATCTCGGCTCTCTAAATTTTTGGCAAAATTTGGAGTTCCATATAGTGATAAAACCTAAAAAATGGCCTCCTAAACTCCATGCCCAATAATTAATGAGATGATAGATCACATGACATGGGATACAACATTATATTATTTTCAATTCAAATCTGAAGGATGAAGGAAATAAACTTTGTGATAGGAACAATCAAAATTTTGAGTGTGAAGGTTTCGGAGATGCTGGAATTTTGACTTGCTGCAAAAATGGTATCAATAGAGGATGATAACAATTGAAAATTGAAAATATAAAAATGACCCAGTTCAAAAAATCAAATTTCCAAGGTCCAGTTAAAATCTTAGCTTTTGACAAGGTGTATTGGGTTGCCGACCAAACTCAAATCCGAAAGATAGGTAGTTATTATTTAATTAGTTGATTAGTTTTTTCAAATAAGTTTTTAATAGGGTGGTGTCTTTTCACCCTATAAAGGGGTGTGGAAACCATTCAACCCCATATATATGTGTGGTGTAAAATGTAAAGAGATATAACAATTTAGATTTTAATCAATATTATCACAATGTAAATCCTTTCTTGTATCAAATATTTCAGTTTTAATACAAAGCTGATATTTTATCTTTCTATGAAAGTTGTGGATAAATTGATTAGTTCCCTTATGATTTCTATTTCAAGGAAGTAGAAGTTGTTTGAGTCGTCTTGTGGAGAAGTTATTTCAATTGCACTATAGTCTGAATATGATAATTTATGTGAGAAGTGGTTGTCCACATTAATTCCGTCTTATTCCAGCATAAGTTAAATTCAATAGGACTAACTATGGTGTGATTTAGTAATCGAAGGCATAGAAGGTCGGAGTAGTTTGCATATCCATTCAAGAAGTGGAAGTAAAAATTGTCTCATGAGGGTTATATGTAGGATCAAGGAGGGAAGTTTGACCCTGCTGCCAAATAAGAAGGCGGCACTGGTCTAAAATCTAAAACTGGAGTCTTTGTAAGGAATAAACTTTTAATCAATGAAAGAATCAAATAAAGTAATCAATACCATCAATACAAATCAAACATAAAACAATCAGAACCAGAAATACAAATTAAGTGATTGAAGGATTTAATCAGTAGTTGTATAACACAATCAGATCTAGTCAAGACATTAATGCCATCTTGATAGATCACACAACATATAGATATAAGAAAAAGTAATCTGCTATAAAAAACTTTAACTGAGAGATAAGTTAAAGTAGAGACTTACCCGCCTTGGTTTTGCAGAGCCTAAAGAGCAAGGGAATGGGATCATATTGATCATTCCTGTTAGTTGGTCAAATTATTTGGAGGATTCAAGTATTGAGTTAGGCAATCTCATAAGATATTTCAATTTGTTGATTTGGGAACCAACAGATTGACGACTCCCTTGGGGAGAGTTATATATAAATACGTTCAGAATCTTTGGTGATAAAAACATTTTTCTCTGCTGGAGAGAATAACCCAAAAGACCAGCAAAAACCATATCCCTCAAAGAGAGGTGGCGACTCTGACAATTGACAAAGTATTTCAATAATTGACTTTGTTGAGGGAGAAGACCCGTAAGGAGATAAGTAAGATTTCCTCTTTGAAAGAGGTGGCGACTCTATTGATAGGAACCTAATGAATAAAGTAAGAAGTTACTATAAATTCAAGTATCCAAAATGTATCAGAACAAATACTCGTTTGCAGTCACAGATCATAATAAACAATGACTACAATCAAACCAATGGAGAGAACAATTTATTCCATAGGCCATTGGACCTTAGAAACTTCCAGTGTAATCGAAATAAGCTCTTCCCTAAGCTTGTAGAGCTTGCACCAAAATTTCATGGAGATAGATCAAATGATGAAATTATTCTCCAAATCACTAAGGGATAATATAAGGGAAATATATGATTTATTGCCCACTCAAAGTATCTCATCATGGAAGGAATTTGAGTGGTGGTTTATAAATGAATTCCATGACTTAGTTGAAGAAGATGAGGACTTGTATACACAAGAAGAAAATCAGGATTACTCCATGGATGTAGAACCCTATACTTCTCCTATAGATGATTCTTTTAGTGGATGCAAAGAAAATGATAACTCCAACTATGGATACATATTTCAAATACTCAAGCATGTATTTCCTAATGTAGTAAAGGAATTCATCAGAAAAAAGAACATGAAAGAAAGTGAACCTATTGTTGATTCATGTGTGGCTAACCATTGTGAAATAGATGCATGTGCCAATATTAGGAATAATGAGGAGGAAGGTTCACCTAGTAGTGAATAAATTTCAGATTTACTAGACATAATATCATAAGCATATCCATGAAAATGGTTCGAATTTTTTACCTGCTCATGAAATGGGACAATGTAGAAAATGAATCTTTCCTATGAGATGCTTGATGACCAGAGAGAAAATCAGTTCATACCTACAAATAGCAATTACTTTGATGAGAAGGATGCCTATGAAGTAGATGAGGCATATGGCACCCAGGAGGATGCTGCATTTAGTGAGAATACACATTACGATCAACATACAAAAGAAAATATATTTGAAAATGGCTTCAAATTTTTTTCAAATCCTTTATACGATGAAGTTCTAGAGGAACTTGATAGAATATTTTGTGGAGATATATGTATATATGATTTTTCTACAATTTCAAATCTGTTGTTTGAAGAAGATGTGACATTTTCAGAACATAAGGACATAGCATCATATGACTCATATAATGTTGGGACAAAGTCACATACATTATGTGAGAAGGAAATAAATATTGTTTCAGGTCACATAAGGTAAAGGATACCTTTACATGTTCGGGTGATCAAATTGATGAAGAAATTAGAATTTGTAAAAGTGATGACTTTGAAAAGTATGGTGAAAATCATCTTGGAGATATGGTGGAGCCCACTTGAAACTCCAAAGTTGAGGGAAATTGGTTTTCAAAAGAAAAAGAAAAGAAACATGGGGAGACTTTAGGGTTGTTGGTAAAAGGTGAATCAAATAGTGAAAGAGGTAATCAAATTTATGGAAATTTCAAACATTATCGAGAAAATCATCGTAAGGTAGATTTAACACATAACACTAAAGTTGATGTACAAGTGAGAAATAAATCAAAAGGTGATATTTTCATTTTACATAAATCACGGTGGAGGAATATAAAAAACCCTAAAGGCGATACACATAATAAACTTAAAAATGTCAACTATCATTCAAGTCAAATAAAAAGACCTTTGGAGGGACATTAAGGAGACGATTTCATAATGTGAACATCCAAGGAGATGATGAGGATATTTTTAGAATTGTGATGTTATGTGGAGATGAAAACAAAATCTAAGACAGAGGGAAACATCAATTTTCATTTTGGGGGGCCTAGGGCTACCAAATAAAGTTTTGACAATAAGCTACAAAGGAGGGGTGATCAGTATATGGTCTGCTTCTCGCTATGCTCATAGGGAGCATATGTCTCCAAAAAGAGCTTGTTGAGCTGATCTAAATTTTTGGCAAAATTTGGAGTTCCATGTATACCTTTACATGTTTGGGTGATCAAATTGATGAAGAAATTAGAATTTGTAAAAGTGATGACTTTGAAAAGTATAGTGAAAATCATCTTGGAGATATGGTGGAGCCCACTTGGAATTCCAAAGTTGAGGGAAATTGGTTTTCAAAAGAAAAAGAAAAGAAATATGGGGAGACTTTAGGGTTGCTGGTAAAAGGTGAATCAAATAGTGAAAGAGGTAATCAAATTTATGAAAATTTCAAACATTACCGAGAAAATCATCATAAGGTAGATTTAACATATAGCACTAAAGTTGATGTACAAGTGAGAAATAAATCAAAAGGTGATATTTTCATTTTACATAAATCACGTTGGAGGAATATAAAAAACCCTAAAGGCAATACACATAATAAACTAAAAAATGTCAACTATCATTCAAGTCAAATAAAAAGACCTTTGGAGGGACATTAAGGAGAGGATTTCATAATGTGAACATCTAGGGAGATGATGAGGATATTTTCAGAATTGTGATGTTATGTGGAGATGAAAACAAAATCTAAGACAGAGGGAAACATCAATTTTCATTTTGGGGGGCCTAGGGCTACCAAATAAAGTTTTGACAATAAGCTACAAAGGAGGGGTGATCAGTATATGGTCTGCTTCTCCTAGAGATAATTGGAATCTTGCTATGCTCATAGCGAGCATACATCTCCAAAAAGAGCTTGTTGAGCTGATCTAAATTTTTGGCAAAATTTGGAGTTCCATATAGTGATAAAGTTCTTAAGGTGGCCTCTTAAATTCCATGCCCAATAATTGATGAGACGATAGATCACATGACATTTGATGCAACATTATATTATTTTCAATTCAAATCTGAAGGATTAAGGAAATAAGCTTTGTGATAGGAACAAACATAATTTTGTGAGTGAAGGTTTCAGAGATGTTGGAATTTCGACCTGTTGTAAAAATGGTATTGACAGAGGATGATAACGATCGGAAATTAAAAATATAAAAATGACCCAGTTTAGAAAATCAAATTTCCAAGCTCTAGTTAAAATCTTTAGCTTTTCACAAGGTGTGTTGTGTTGCCAACCAAACCCAACTCTGAAAGATACGTAGTTATTATTTAATTAGTTGATTAGTTTTTTCAATTTTTTTTTTAATAGGGTGGTGTCTTTTCACCCTAAAGGGGTGTGAAAACTATTCAATCACATATATATGTGTAGTGTAAAATGTAAAGAGATAAGAATTCAGATTTTAGTCAATATTATCACAATGTAAATCCTTTCTTGTATCAGACATTTCAGTTTTAATACAAAGTTGGTTTTTTATCTGTTGAAGTTAATGATCGCTGCAAATGTAATAGCACTGCCTAGATAGTATATGGTATGTGTTTTCCAAATGCAACAATCTCTCTTCTTTATATTGGGAATGAGGCTAGGAGAGACATGTCCCTTCACGGGACATGTCTATTCATTTTATAATGTTTCATTAATAAATCATATATTAGAATAATATAAATTTGAATAATATATATTAATAATAATATATATGATATAACATATATATATATATATATATATATATATATATATATATACAAATACAATATATTATTATTAATCAATATCTAAGTATTATATGTATTCTAAGTGATCATACGACTGAAGCTACAAACATTAACACTCCCTCTTAGCTAGGGAGGATGATCAAACAGAATGTGTTGTGGTCTCCCTTGTCAACACATATGATCCTAACTATAGCCATACAAAACATCAGCACTCCCTCTTAGCTAGAGAAGATAAAATCAATCAAGGTAATAAATCATTAATTTTGAAAGAGAGGAGATATCACCCCACTGTAATATTAGGAGATATGGAATATGCAAGAATATCAAGTCACATGATGTTCACCATAGCTCATAAATATCCATGGTATGTCTAATGACAATACGTCTCATGATGTTTGTCATATGGATACTAAGTTTACGTAGAGACATGTCACTACGTGATTTGTTTCATAGGGTCCAATCAATATGTAATACTAAGTTCAGAAGGATCTTACTATGATTCATATGGATACTAAGAAATTACATATCACATAAATCATGATATGAAGTATCACCTAACTTGTGATACAAGTATCATATATCACATAATTCGTGATATGAAGTATCACCTAACATGTGATACCAAGCTTTACATATCACCTAACATGTGATACCAAGTTTTATATATCACCTAACATGTGATATGAGGAATCACCTAACACGTGATACCTAGTTTTACATATCACCTAACATGTGATATGAGGAATCACCTAACATGTGATACCCAGTTTTTGCATATCACCTAACATGTGATATGAGGAATCACCTAGCACGTGATACCCAGTGATACCCAGTTTTTGCATATCACCTAACATGTGATATGAGGAATCACCTAGCACGTGATACCTAGTTTTACATATCACCTAACATGTGATATGAGGAATCACCTAACATGTGATACCTAGTTTTCATATCACCTTAGATTGTGATATGTGGAATCACCTTAGATTGTGATACCTAGTTTTCATATCACCTTAGATCGTGATACCAGGATATAGTAATTAGAGAACATTACATTCCCATTACATATAACCCTATTATGGTATGTGCATTGACATATCAAAATGTCTACCGTAACGAATCTCCATTACAAGATCGTCACCTTGTAACATCAAATACAAGTGTTCATGTCTAAGAAGTCGTCACCTCTAAGAAATGTACGCAGGATGGGTGGGCCCATAAAGTCATGGAGTCACACACAAGACATCCACCTTGACTCATCTCAGAGTGTGGATCCACCATGGCTCATCCCAGAGGGTGGAAACAAGGGCTTTCAATTTAGACTTCTCTCTCAAAGAGAAGAATGCAATAACATACAAAATAATAGATCACAAATGTTGAAACTCATTTTCATCTAAGGCTTCATTCTCCAACATACCAAGTTTATCTCGAAAGTATACAACCTTCTCTCTAGCAAGAGACTTGGTGAGAATATCAGCCATCTGTTCTGTAGTTATAATGTACCTTGAATAGCATACTTATGCACTATATCTTTTATATAGTTTGCATCACTCTTGGTGAACCCCAAGTTATGTAGGAGTTAGCATAAAGACATTTCAGCCAGCACACATGGGACTCAATCTCATGATCATAGTCCTCTGCAAAAACCATCTTTATTGTTGACTCCCTCTAAACCAATATGACCAAATTCCTTGGAAATTAGAATGAATCAGATCCTTTGGATGCTCCCTTTTAAATTTTAAGATCTTCCAACAACCTCCTGACCTCCTTGTCCAAGGTTGCTTTTAGATGAACTATCAAAACTCCCTCTGAATCTAATATCAACCTTCTACCAGCAAGTCATGTCTTTGTTCTTTAGTCTGTATCAAACTCTCTTCTTGTGCAAACAGAGGATTTCAAGTTTTGGCATAGTTGTATGCAGTGAAGTGACAATAGCAACAATGAATCAATCGACATGAGTTTTCTTCAATTCCTTTCGTAGTATGAGTCTCAAGTTAAATACGTTGATTGCGGCACACTGCGGCATTCACTATGTTGTGGCACACTGCGGCATTCACTATGCCATTTTATTAAGTAACTAGCAACAACTATTCACGAACTCGAGCCAAATGCCAATCATAGCTTGAAAATCCATTTCATTGGTTCTTTCATTGAATATACAGCACGAATATATACAGAAAGAGTAAGCACTAACACTGCCTTAGACAATTTGCACCCAGTTTGTAAGTACTCTTGCTGTCAAGAGGTGAAGATGTAGGGACGATACTCACTCAACTCCACAATTTCGCTTCTGAAGACTTGATAAAATAATTAAATCTTGAAGGTCAATATATTACTCAAATATTAAACCCCTCACTTTGCCGCATGGATATAGTATCTCTATAACTATTGTTCATGGCTCTCGGCGTCAATGGAATTTGAATATTAAATCCCACAAATAACTTCATACATGAATCACCTGATTACTACTGGCAGAAGATAGAAGAAGATATAAACAGAAAAATCTGACAGTAGCACTTATCAAACAGTAGGGTCCTGTATTCCAAGAAATTAGGACAGAAATCTGAGCTTTATGTTCTCTGCAGTTGAAGATAATTCCACTATTCCACTAGATGCTATAGTTTGTTTGTTGCTTTAGATGATATAAGAAATCAAACTCTCTAATCTTGAGGAACAGCAACATTCCACATGATTTGTAGTTGCCAGAGCACTTCTCATTATCATATTTTGAAATCCAACACAGGGACTACTCACACCAAATCAGGAAATGGAAAGCCAGAGTCAGCAGAAAGATCGGACCTCCAACATGAAGTTCGGACCACAGATGGCGATAATGTTCAAACTCTGATTGATGCTTAGTTTGTCATAAACCACATGCCCCAGTTAATGTATATTCCAACTCTAACACGGAAGGATTTGCAGATTGGGTCTGAAAAAGACAACAACCCGATACACCTTCCAAAGCAATCTTCAGTACACACACGGTAATTTGTAGACACGGTGACCCAATATTATTTTAAAAAACCAATATATCGTTACAGGTTATAAGTCTCTTTGCTATATACTGTCCCGAACACTGCTATGATGATTTTTTTCACCCCTACTCATGAACACAAAGACTACTTACAATGTCACAAGACTCACAGCAAATGCTCCATCCTTCTAACAAGTATGCACCGATTCACTCACAATGTCTATCGGGGGGATATCATTGAATGCAGACCAACATTGCTGTAATGAATGAACAAAGATTTTTTTTCTGCAAAAACCTCACTCTGTTTGTTCTCAGCATGAGCATCAATTGGAAAGACGTCTGATTAATACCAACACCAGCACAAGCACAGGCTATTCATTCACATTGCAGTTTGAACCAAAGCCCAAGAAAGTTATAGCTTCTCCACACTCTGCAATAATATTCTGGGTATATCCACGCAGATCAAACTTAGAGGAGGTTGTGACTGTATCAATGGCTGAGTGGATATAAATATGCTGATTGGGTGTATTCAGCGCTGATTTGTGGTTTTCTCCCCTGGTTCGCTGACTGCTTGATTTAATATTCCTCCTGTATGCTGGCCTGGACTATCGACATGTTGATTGGACGTACTGAGATGAGCGACGCACACGGAGGCTGCGCAACATTTTTCAATATTGTATTAGCAGCTTCTATACATTTGCAGTTTGGCTCTGATACCATGTTGAAGTTAATGATCACTGCAAATGTAATAGCACTGCCTATATAGTATATGGTATGTGTTTTCCAAATGCAACAATCTCTCTTATTTATATTGGGAATGAGGCTAGGAGAGACATGTCCCATGCTTCATGGGACATGTCTATTCATTTTATAATGTTTCATTAATAAATCATATATTAGAATAATATAAATTTGAATAATATATATATTAATAATAATATATATAATATAACATATATATATACAAATACAATATATTATTATTAATCAATATCTAAGTATTATATGTATTCTAAGTGATCATACGACTGAAGCTACAAACATTAACATTATCTTTCTGTGGAAGTTGTGGATAAATTTTTCAAATTGATTAATTCCCTTATGATTTCTATTTCAAGGAAGTAGAAGCTATTTGAGTTGTCGTGTGGAGAAGTTATTTCAATTGCACTATAGTCTGAATATCAGAATTTATGTGACAAGTGGTTGTCCACATTAATTCTATCTTATTGGTCTTATCTAACATGAGTTAAATTCTATAGGACTAACTATGGTGTGATTCAATAATCAAAGGCATAGAAGGTCAAAGTAGTTGACAGATCCATTCAAGGAGTGGAAGTAAAAATTGTTTTGTGAGGGTTATATGTAGGATCAAGGAGGGAAATTTGATAGGAAGAAGGCACTAGTATAAAATCTAAAACTAGAGTCTCTGTAAGGAAGAAAATCTTAATCAATAAAACAATCAAACAAAGTAATCAATACCATTAGTACAAGTCAAACATAAAGCAATCAGAGTCAAAAATACAAATTAAGTGGTTGAAGGATTTAATTAGTAGTTGTATAACACACAATCAGATCTAGTCAAGACATTAATGCCATCTTGATAGATCACACAACAAATAGATATAAGAAAATGTAATCTGCTATAAAAAGCTTTAAATAAGAGATAAGTTAAAGTGAAGGCTTACACGCCTTGGTTCTGTCGAGCCTAAAGAGCAGGGGAAAGAGATCATATTGATCATTCTCATTAGTTGGCCAAATCATTTGGAGGATTCAAGTATTGAGTTAGGCAATCTCATAGGATATTCCAATCTGTTGATTTGGGAAACAACAGGCTCCAAACTGATTTCATCACTACTTCATTCTCTCATTCCTCATTCTCCTCCCCTTGCCATTTTAAAGTTTTATCATCATTTTGGGAAGCAAAAATATGTTTTCATCATTTTATGGTCATGACGGAAATTGGGGTGTTAAGAGGAATTTTGGATTTCTCAAATTTGCACCTCCATAAAAATTGATCTTTGTTTCAAGTTTTCAACCTCCTATTCTTCCTTCTTATCCTTTTATTTTGTGTAATCTTGGGGATTGAGGATCAGATTTCAATTAGAGTAATGCAGGGCGAAAATTAGCCCTATTAGAGGAATTTGGATTCCTCTCCCCACCTCAATCTCCATCTCAAGTAAACTCTGCCAAAGTTAATCTTGATTTGTCCTTAACATCAGATTTCTCAAATCGTATTTTGCTAAAGTTTTGGGGGGCCTTAAACTTGCACTTTCTTCACCTTTTTTGGGGGCGAAATTTGAGCTTTGGAGAGGAATTTGGATTCCTCTAATGCTGGTGGATTCCACCATGCCTGGAGGAATCAACTCTTGCCTTGGGTTCAAACTTATCACTTCAATTTTCCCCCTTTAAACTGTTGGCATTAAGGGATGGTAACCGTGAAGACTGCAACCAGTACATGGCAATAGAGGTATTGTCATTGATTGGCAAAAGAGGTGTCGACATTTGTGGTTGAGGACACCAGTGTTGGATCTGTGAAGCAAGACAGATAACAAGTGCGAGGAGAGACTGGTTTGGCAACAGGTAACACTATGCAAGAAATAAGAGACTATATCTGCTCATCAAGAGCAACCGGTCACTAAGCAAGATGCAGTCAACAACCAAGGAACGGATACAACCGGTATCGACTACGCAACCGAGGAAAGGATGCAACCGGTATAGACAAAGGTAGGAAAGGTGACAGGTCAATGCGCTTGCCTATACACAACTTCAGTTCCTTTACCTGTTAAGAGAAGACTTCGTTATAATAGATAAACCGGGGAAGTCTTAGTCAACAAACAGTTTTCTAACTTTTTGACCAAGAGTTACTGCGTTGATTCATGTAGTCTCTGAGCTATCAAGACAACTGATACGAGGTGCAATTGCAGATGTTAATGCCGAGATTTGTGGCATTAAATCATGGAGATATCTCTTGTGAAGGAAAGCTTTTTGACACACATCTGTTGCTTTCTTTCATAAAGCAGATAAAAGCAGAGCATGCATCGGATGTTTCCTCAATGAACTAATACTCAACTGGGTGATGGATTCGAAGATGATCTTTAAACAGGTCGTGCATGAGAAAAGCAATTAGGGCAGGAAATCTATATATTCTGCTGTCTGGTGAGAATACACTTTGCCCTCATTCTGCCAAAGTAAAGAGTGAACTTGTATGCTGAAGAAGCTAGGGTAAAGAGAGGTGAAGAGAGAAGAGTGTGCAAAGAAGCACAACAGAAAAGGAGAACATACTTGCTGTCACTGGTGATGTTTCTTAGTTGAACATAACAGAAATCTTATCAGGCTATGCAAAGCCATTTCTAAAAGGTCAATCTTTCTATTGTTCTCTAACAATTACAATAGCTAAATCCCAGTATTTTGGGTGGACATTAACAGGTCCTTTGTACTAAATGCCTTAATCGGGTGACATCTATTCAGGTGTTCTAAGTCCTCTAACTAGGCAGGCACTAACAGGCCTTATTGTATCAAATCCCTTAACCGGGTCGCATCTAACAGTGTGTTGTAATCCTTTAACAGGGAAGGCTCCTAACAGGGCGCACTTCAGAAGAGTGCAGAATTTGTGAGGTTTCCTCACACCGTGGTTTTCACCTGATTTGGGTTTCCACGTGATAAATCTGGCGTTGCTTTGTGGTTGATTGCTTGCTGCTATTCTTATGCTAGAATTTGTTTTGCTTACAGTTGTAGTATACTACATTAGATTTGTTTTAAAGTTTTATAGGTGCTGATTCACCCCTCCCCTCTCAGCATTGGTTGGGACTGTCATAAACCTTCCATCTATTCCTTGGTTCTTTGCAATGCAGATTGGAGTTTTAATACATGTTTTTGCCTCTTTTTTCCCAAGGCGGGAAATGTGTGGTAGGAGAGGAATTTGGATTCCTCAAGGGCAGGCAGATTCTGCCTTGCCTTGAGGAATCTCCTCTTGGTCTTTCACAATCACCTTTCCATGCCATTTTGGAAGCCAACTTATGTTTTGCAATCTGCCCAAGCTTGTGGCCTCTTCCCTCAGTGGTTTCTCCTTGATCATGCCTTCACTTTTGCTCTCAATAAGGTGGCGGAAATCAAGGGGTTGAGAGGGATTTTCTCTCCTTCACACCTCGAACTCTTCAATCTTGTCCTACCACCCTCTTTCAAGCTCAAACTTGCAACAATTATGCCAAAATGGATTTGTTTCACCCTTAGGATGCCCTCTGAAGGCTAGACTGGATGGCGGAAATTTGGGTTTTGAGAGGAATTTGATTCCTCTAGAGCCGGCAGAATCCGCCATGCTTAGAGGAATTTTTCTTCTAGTCTTGAATTTCCCTCATTTCATCTTTACAACCTCAACTTTGCTCACTTAATGACTTTGATTACTTGCTAAAAGGCGGAATTGAGGATGAGGAGAGGATTTTAGGCCACAAAAATGGGGCAAAAATATTGGGTGTGAGAGGAATCTGGATTCCTCTAGGACAGGTGGAATCTGCCATGCCCAGTAGGTAATATGCTGTCCATACTTAGTCATTTTTTCAGCTTAGAGGGTAGGAGGATTTACACAAATTATAACACGAGTATAAGTTACATTACTTATACTTTAGGTTATATTTTATATAAATACTGTCAGGATGTTTAAGATAGGTTTTAGCTTCATAGGAGTTATAATAAAGATTCTAATTTTTGTTAGTCTTTGAAAAATTCCAGACAACGCCAAATTTCAGGATTCAGCACGCCTTCAACAATGCTACCTTCCACAACCTTTCCTGACTTTCTAAGGTGGAATTGAAACTGGAACAAAGATTTTTTAAAAGATTCTAACTCATTTCATCACAAATCGCTTGGTTTCAGATCCATATCCCTGACAGGCTTAGCTCAGCCCTCACTCACATCCCAGACAGACTTGACTACCCAACATACCAAAATTGCCCAAACTCACCTCTCGGACTTGGAGATTTGAAAACTGCTACCAACTAAGACCACCTAAGACCACTTAAAAGCATTGAGACCACCACTCCTATTGCTCAAGCAAAAATAGGGGGTCCCCATTTGCAATGGGGTGATGGTGTGAAAACCTCACAACAGTTCCATCAGGCTGAGGAAATTGATCTCAAGAGTAGTGGTGAGCTCTAGTCAACTGGAGCACTGCAGTTGGGTTCGGTTAAAGAAACTCTATGTTACCGGGTATTGCTTGTAAAGCCCGGGTCTTGGTACAGGTCCTGGTACGGTTTGGGTAGAGCCCTGGGTATGGCTTGCATAGTCCTTGGGTGCTTGGGTTTACTGTGGGTCCTGCAAAAGTCCCACAGCGAACCCAGGCACCCAGGAAATACCCAAGGGACGTACCCAAGTGTCTATACCAAAATATGTGCATGCATAAGGAATAAAATATGCAGTATGTTTAAATGCTTATCAAATCTGTGTAAATATACGAAGCAAACTTCTGTATGAAGCCTTCAAATATTTAGAAGCAAAATATTAAGTACCCAGGACTGTGTATGATGCTCTGATGAAGAAAATATGAATATTAAATGTCATTGCCAGAAGTAGAAGAGAAGACATAATATACTCAACAGATAAAAGGGCAGAGAACAGAGACAAACAGAAACAAACAATGATATGAGTGTGAATTTAAGGTATTATTAACATCCTCTAATTTTAACAATATTAAGAACAGTCGAATTGAACTTATGAAAGGTAGAAGGATAATGAACACAATAATGAAGAGGGGGTTGGAAAAGATTATTTTTAGTGTATCCCCAATTAGACAACTGAAACTTATATTCAACAGGGACCTTAGATTTTAATATCCTGAATGACAGTACAAATGTTGAATGTCTATAAATGTTAGTTACATTCCTTATTTCAAGTATTGACCACGTATTGAATCTACAATATTCTAAGAATGTATTCATGGCACTTCCAAAAGTTTTGCATTCTTAAAGATTATTCTTTTTTTTAACATGTATTATTATGCAATGGGTTCTCCCTGCCTGATACTGAGATATCCAGTTTATTTTGGAAGGAGCAAAAATAATGAATAGTTGTCTGGGGTTCCTAGTTTCTATTTCAGTCAATGAGGCATCTTGCAATGGGGCAATCTGGTAGACTCGTGTCTACTTAAATGAATTTGAAATTTTTGCTTTTAACAATAGACTCTTGCAATGAAGATTGAGATGTACAAGTTTTTGCCATTTGCTTGTCAGAAATAGGTAATATTGAAGTTTCATACTAAAAATTGTTTTGGGCTATGCAAAGTGTCTTGTTCTTTTAATGAGGGTACATGGATTATGCTTTATTACAAAGAAATGTGCTCCAGAAGTGTGAATCCCCAACCTCAATGGAATTAAATTCTGATAAGTGTTTTAAACTAAACTTCCACATAATGTTACACCTTCAGGTAATTTGAAATAGGTAATATTGAAGTGGCTAGGTAATTTGAAATAGCTAATATTGAAGTTTCATACTAAAAATTGTTGTGGGCTATGCAAAGTGTCTTGTTCTTTTTATGAGGGCACATGGATTATGCTTTATTACAAAGAGATGTGCTCCAGAAGTGTGAATCCCCAACCTCAATGGAATTAAATTATGATAAGTATTTTAAACTAAACTTCCACATAATGGTACACCTTCAGGAGTCAACTTCTCACTCCATAAGATGTGAAACCTGATTCTGCTTGCATTGATGTGTTGAATCCTGTTGATAGGGACTATTGTTGTAGCTTTTATTTAGCTAGATACAGTACCAAACGAAATGAAAACTTGGAATTCAATGGTGGCCCGGTGGATTGTTTCATTTAACATTTGTATGCTGTTTTTGAAGGTCTTGGTATTGAGTACTTTTTGGTTTTCCTAATTGGTAAAAAAGAGAAAATAGGTCTGGTTGTTTGTCTAGCTGGGAATTATGTGTAAAACCCAACAAATTTGATTTATTTCAGTTGGCTCAGAGGACGAGTATACCGCTAACTACCACTGTTTTAGTGATAAACAATATCAATTGAATTGTCAAATTGCATTCCTGAGTACCAAATTTTGAGTACTTTTTGGTTTGCCTAGATAGGGATAGAGAGTGAATCTGGTTGAGGATTATATATGTAAGAGCCAGCAAATCTTTAAATCAGTGAGGCTGGAGTAGGATGCTTCTGACTACCAGAATATAGTGTGTTCACCCAAGAATGATAATTGATCTGTCAATTTGCATTCTCAATTAGACATTGTATTTCCAATTACAAATTGTATTGTTAAGGCCAATGGTACTGTTGGGCTGACGTGGCTGAGAAATTTTTTGATTTAGGTCCAGGCTATCAAATCATACTACTTTTAGATCTCCATTGGTCCCTTTGCTTTTGTCACAGCTTTGTAGGAGTGGACTGTCGGATCACTGCAAACAATAGGAATAAGCTTATAAAGTCAAGTGCAGGTGACTGAAAAATATGGCAGATGCTTCCAATTTGAGCACTAATAGTAAGTCCAATGAATAGGACTCTAATGCCAATTGTATAAACTAAACACTCAAAAAGACAGCATAACACTGAAATCTTCATGCTGTCAACACTTAAAAAATAGTTATCATTGCCCCTTGCATAGTGATTGATTGTAATGGGAAAGATGTCCTGTTTTATCTTATCCATTTTTTGGAACCCACATAAATTCCCTTCTGCACATTAGGAAAGGCGCGTTCTCTATTTTATTTAGTGTTCTGTAGTTAGGAAACCTGTTTCCACAAGAGGCATCATTCAATTTTTAGAGAACGCAAATGTTTTTGCCTACTATTATGTCATGTTTTGACATGGCTTATTTTTAAGGATATGATATTGGCATTGTTGGTATTCGGGACACATCTTATGACAAGTTAATTGGCTCCTCCTACAAATATGGGTTTCAACTCGCGGATGTCATTATTGTGGTTTAATATTTGAGTGCTGTTTTTCATATGAATTGGGTGGAGAAAATGCTTACCTTACTGTTTGTCTGAATGAACGGTTCATTAAAATATGGGTTGATATTCCTAGAATAGAAGATTTTTTTGTAAGGCCAATGGAACCAATTGTTGGATGGATGTGGTTGAGATTGTTTGGTTTTGGCCTTTAGGCCATCAAATCTTACTACATTCAGATCTCCATTGGTCCCTTTGCTTTGATCACAATGATGCAGGAGTGGATGGGCAAATTGCTCCAAACAATAGGAATAAGCTTATGAAGTTATGTCAAGATGCCTGAAAAATATTTTAGATGTTTCCAATTTGGGCACTAAATGTAAGCCTTATGAATAGGACTAATACCATTTAAATGTTATTTGTATAGAAACACTCGAGTACAGCACAACACCTGGCTCTTCATACTGTCACACTTCAGAAGTAGTTGCCATTCAGAAATGGTTATGATTGCTCCTTGCAAAGTGACTGATTGTAATGGGAAAGATGTTCTGTTTTTATCTTATCCATTTTTTGGAACCTACATAAGTCACCTTCTGCATGTTAGGAAAGTTGGGCTCTGTTTTATGTAGTGTTGTGTAGCCAAGAGAACTGTTTCCACAAGAGGCATCGTTTAATTTTTGGAGAATGCAAATGTTTTTGCCTCCTATAATGTCATGTTTTGACGTGGCTTATTCTTTAGGATGTGATATAGGCATTATTGTTATTTGGGACATATGTTGGACAATTTAATTGGCACCTCATACAATATGGGTTTTTACATACGTAATTAAGATTTGAGTGCTGTTTTGGGTGGGGAAAATGCTTATTTCGCTTGGGTTGACATTCTTAGAATTAAAAGATATTTTTATAAGGGCATTTTGCTCTTAAAATTGAAGGATGGGATTTGGAGCTTAGGCCCGCTCTCACTGCAAACAAGTATTCAAAATATTAAGTATTTGAAATCTAAGGAGACAGAGGTCTTAAGTTAATTCATTGTGTTCAGAGAAATTTTATTTAAATTGTCATTTTGTTGGATACTGTCTAATTCCTGAACTCTATACTATGGTGGATTGATGGGGATGTTATACTTTTGACCATTTGATACTAAATTATGTTCTGTAAAACAATTTGTTTTGACCTGGATGATCCAATTGTAAAATGAGGGTTTTTATTGGAAGTGGTAGCTTGATGGATAGTGTTGAAAAATGGATCCTACGACTATTGACGGGGAACTTACTCTATTGGCCATCAAAATTAAATGGTTAACATGAAAATAAAACCTATCTTGTTCCCTCCTCAATATTAGGTCCACGCCAGTAGACAAATTCGCTGAAGAGTTTACATGGTATGCCACTAAATTGAAATGAAATTTGAGAAAATACAACAGACGAAATGCGCAGATTTATTTTTCCAAGTTCATGAAATGTATCTGGTTATTCTGACTGACATGAAAAAAAAAAAATAGGGTTGGTGTGAGACGGACATGGTATGACCTGGACGATATTTGGCCAGGGGATTATTAATTTATTTTAGTTTTAAGGTGCCTTTTCTTTGTATGCTTAATTAGTTTATACGTGATTTGAATCATCTGAGATGGGAAATTGAGGTTTTTGTACACTAGCTAGTCAACACTATAGTTTCATAGCACTGTGTGTCTATACACATGATATCTATTTTGTGCAGGTATAAAAGATTGTATTTTGAAGTTACTGATATCAGTTGGACTTTGCATTCAAGTTGAGTGAAGAAATGAAGTGTTGTGTTGGTTTGCAAGAAAACTCCCCGCATGACAGCAAGATTTCATTTCAATTGAAATCATCTGAGAGTAATAATTTATTTTACAATCATTTATCCGGGTTTACATCTTAATACGTGATATATGAAGTTAATGTTATAATAGTTGTAATTTGCTTATTCACATAAATGTGTGCATGAAATTTGTTGCATACAAAATTATTTATTGATTATTGTTTGTTGATGGTTAGATAATTTGCGTGCCACAGTAATTTTGTCATGATTTGTTGCCAAACAAGATTACGTACAAGCAATAATGTCTCACCATTTTTTTCCACAAATTCTTAAAACATTTTGTAGTTTTCTGATCGTCATTTTCTTTTTGTTTTACACTAATATCTAGAAAGTGACATTTTGTAAGTTATTTCTTTGAGAACAATGCATTGATGCTTGAATTATTAGCAGAATGGTTTGTAGTGGTTTTGTTAAACTACTATAGTGTTTTTTCTGTGGGTTTTTAGTAACATATCTCCCTTGGGAATGTTTGGGTGACCGTGTACCAAGCAAAATACATTAGAATGATGACTGCCAACTAATAACCTTAACTACCAAAAAAGCCAGTTATTCTCCAGATTTTGGGGATAGAGGTGTCATATCTCTCGGAGGCAACCGTCAATGTGTAGGTACATTGATTGATTCTTTATTCTCAGGGTGCAAGATGACGCGTATTTTGCATCTCGATTATGTGTGTAGCTAGTGCCAACTTCATGCCAAACTATCTGTGTTTTTTTTGCAGTTATACATTCAATCAATGTAAATTGCTGTATGCATTTTAGATACGATTAGGTTTTAATGGTTAGAGTCTGAAGGCCTAGTCGGTATATATGTTTATTTCTTAGGAGGCCCACTCTCCTTAGTACTCATTCCGTGGTAATTATTATAATATATTTTATCATTAAATTAATAATCTGAAGTTTAAAGGAACTAATTGATAGTTATAATTACGCTGAAGGCATTTCCTATATGACTAGCAATCACACCTTGGTGTGCAATGGGTATGCTGTAGTTATTTACAAGATATATGTAGAGGGAGAGGGAGATATAAAGATATACGTCGGGGTGGGAGGGGGTGATAGAAAGATATATGTAGAGGGAGAGGGAGATAATGTGTGTTTTGATTTGATAACATGGTTGGTTATTTGTGGTAGTAAAGGTTGGTGCATATCACTAGAGGGGTGACGAGGAGAGAGGAAGAGATAGATAGGGGGTGAGAGGGGGGTGATAGAAAGATATATGTAGAGGGAGAGGGAGATGATGTGTGTTTTGATTTGATAACATGGTTGGTTATTTGTGGTAGTAAAAGTTGGTGCATATCACTGGAGGGGTGATGAGGAGAGGGGAAGAGATAGATAGGGATAGAAAAGTGGGGAGACAAATATAAAACTTCGGAGTGATAGAGGTGGTTAGAAAGAGATAAATATAGAGAGAGAGATGGATGGAGATAGGAATCTAGGGAGGGAGAAATTGAGAGAAAGAGGGAGAGAATGGTGGGTGGCTTTTATATTGTATTATTATTATTTAATAATATATATAAACTATACTAATAAATCTCAATATATATAACTATAGTTATAATTATATATAGTTATATAATACTTAATTATTATCAATAATATATTATAAATTATTGAAATTGGATATTCTCTGATTTGTAATAAGGAAATATTTATCCATACTATAGATTGATTATATAGTATATGTGAAGTATATAACTGTGATGTTACTATTAGGATTCAATTGTGTAGTTTGAGTCAAACTAATTAACCCATATTTCAGGAGTAGTGGTTCACAAGAACCTATCTCTCATGAGAATGAATGGAACATGTCTCAATGAGATTCAAATTATACTAAGACTATTTTTTCAATTATTTTATGAAGTCTTCGGGACATGAGTGAGTTGAGGATGATAAATTTGTTGATGTTTCTCGAATTGTGATTTCATCTATTTCTTGTTTAAATAATGATCCACCCCATATGGATTACACAATTATTTTCCTTTATAATATGAATTGATATCCTACAATTAATTTTTTTTTTTTTTGATGGGTAATAGGCCGAAGCCAAGATCAACAAGGGGCTCAAGAAGACTTGAACAATTAAATGTTTAGTTATATCTCAAATTTATATTTTTTCCTTCTCGTTTCAATTTATTTCAAATCACTTGTTAACCATATCTAAGTCAAGCAGCAAAATATTAAATGGAGCATTTTAACTTTACTCCAACACATCTCTTAAATTTGTCTTCATATTTACTAAAATATTTGTTTTTAAAATAATACAAATGTAATACACTAATTAAAAAAAATCATTATATTTTTATCAACTGTATTTTAAAACTAATTTATTAACACATTAAAATAATAACTACACAAATTCATCTCCCATAAAAATGATCTTAACTTTCATTTTATCTAATAATATAACTATCTAAAAAATTGCCATTCCTAATACTATTTAAAATATTAACATTTGTGGATGAAGAGGGAAGGACAAATGTAAGGCATTTCAATCACCACTATACACCTTGTGTTGAAGGAAGTGAGTACCCAGACAAAGACAATTGGGGCAAAATATTATCCCCTATTTCAAAAACTAGGAATTTCATAGGACTTAATTGCTAATTGGTTTTTTTCCAGTTGGGAATGATGGGTTTACCATTATCACATTTTCGTGTCTCCAAATGTGGATGTGTTGAGGATGCACGAGATTTGTTCGATGAAATGTCTGATAGATACAAAGACTCCAATTCTTGGGTTGGAATGATTTTTGGTTATGCCTAGACTAAGCATGCTGAAGAGGCCCTCACACTTTTGCATCAAATGTAACTTCAAATTGTTATGCCCGACTTTGTTACCATGGCTTGTGTTATATCAGCTTGTGGTATTTTGGGTTCTCTAGAGCAAGGCAAGTTAATTCGCAGTCAGACAAATGTTCAAAATCAATTAGATTCTGACATATTCACAACGATTGCATTGGTAGCAAATGTAGTGATGTAGCTATTGCAAACCAGCTATTTGAGAAAATGTCTAGAAAGGATATGGTGAAATGGAACTCAATGCTTGCTGGGTATTATAGATTGACAAGCTAATGAAGCTATAACACTCATTAATCTAATAATGCAATTGTCAGATGCAATGCCCAAAATATCAACAGTGAATCTGCTCTCTGCTTGTGCCCATTGAGGAGCTGTCAAACAAGGCATGGGTGTTCACACTTGCATCATTAAAAGGGGGTTTGAATCAAGTCTTCTTGTAGGAATTGCTCTCATTGACATGTATGCCAAAATAAGCATTGGTCGATGCATGTTGGATACCTGTTGAATTGGTTTTCATTGTGATGAAGTACAAAAAATTGATGATAGCATTTTCCTCAGACAAAGAACGAAATTTTTTTTAACCTCACTTGTTTGAAGTAATGTCGTGAACAGTGTATCTCCTTCTTATCAAGTATATAATTACTGAAAACTAATCTCACTGTATAATTAAATATATTTAAAAAACATTTAATTTAAACACGAAAGCGTGCAATATATGACCGTGGCAGGTGCTTTGAGAGGGCACTAACTGTAACTTGTGTTTTGGTATGAGCGATTTGGGCTTAATGGTTTTTTTGGTTCACCAATGATGATTAAGATGGACATGCAAGATAGGCCAGCTTTGTACCGATGCTAAATAGAGTTTCAATTTGGGAGGGATATCACTAGCTATGGAACAAGATTTGGGATGGGCTATGGAATTTAATGTTCAGCTTGATCTGGCAGGTGACAACGCTAATTCCTCCTCTTTGCGGCTACCTTGTCGACATCATTGCCTTCTGAATGTCGTCGTGCATGTTCAAAAACTGTGGATGCTATTAGACGGCCAAGCACGTGAAGGGTGTGTATATTTGGTTGTGACGTGGTAAACCGACAAAATGAAACATTGAAAAGCCATGATTTAAAAAAATGATGCCGACAAGAATCAATAACATGACGAAACCTGATGGACGATTGGGATGATTTACATGGTCGTCATTCCTTCTAAGATATCATCAACCATTGATAATTTCAAGCAGCTCGGACCCTTTCATAGGGAAACGCCTACGACACAACAAGCACATTTCTAGTTAACTCTGGAACATACTCAAGTTTATCCTTCATGTTCTGCGACATCTCCACGCCCTCATCAACGAAGCCTTCAACATAAGTTACAATAAAAAAAATTCAATTACTTGTAGAATTTAAAATAATTGTTATTTTACATTCATTATAATTGATTAAAATATTTGGAAATATTTTACAATTATTTTGAATCCAAAAATTAGAATAATATTTATATTATTTAAACTTATAATTAAAAATATGTAACTATAAATAAATTTTAAAATTTAAATAATTCTAACTTCTTTTTAGTTATAAGTGTTTAATAAAGTCTAAAAATATAATTAAATTTAAAATAAAATGTTAAAAGCTAAAACTAAACTCTAATTTAAAAAATAAAAACTTTAAAAATCACAGTAAGAACTTTAAAGACTACAATAAGTATTTTTTAACTTAAAATGCCCTTCTATAAGAAAAGTAGATTTTTTAATCAATTGTAAAATCTTATTGATGAATATCAATGTTCTTCTTTAATGCCCTCAATTTATTTCTATTAATTTTTTTTCACTTGCAACTTGAACATTGGAAATTGTCTGCAATGCAGTCACATACAATACCACATTTAGTACTAATTTTTGCAAACCTTTTTTCATGGCGATGTGAGAAAAACAAGGGGAAACTTAGGAAAAGGTTGGGAAATGGGTGAAAAACAAAAATCAATGGTCCATATTCCTTTTAAAAAAACTAAAATCATATCCACCTTTGGAAGAAAGGCGCGTGGAACTATAGCTGGAATGTGGCATCTTGCCAGACAATTTATGTGCTATGTCTACCATTTAACTTTGTAGGCATATGTGCCAGGAAGATTGCAACGTGGCTTAGGCATAACACACCAGGTATAACTGGGTTTGAAACACATGAAATTCTCTGTGTTTTTTAGTTTTGTATCAGTACAAATCAGTTCAACACACCACAAATTTCACAGCTAAAGCATAATCCATCTATGCTTATTTTCTTTCTTTCTTAATTGATCATTTCTTTTGTGGTCATCCAGAGTTATCTAGTGGCATATGGAAAGGACATTGAATGGCTAGAAGGAATATGTGGACGAGCAACTAAAGATAAAGGTCCCAATGCCGTGTCAGAGGAAGGTCTCCAAGAAACATCAAGAGTATAGGATAACACTTTTGGAAAGCCCTATGAGACAACAGGTTCAATTGGCAACATGAAGAATGTTGGAAGGAAATATTTTTAAGGGCTTATAGTTTAGCTTGTAAGGGAATTTGGAAAGTTTGCATAGAAATTCCTAGCTAATAGTTGAAAGAACAAGCCTTCAATGTGGGATGAATTCTGAAATTTGAAGTATATCTTGTAGTTGCAAGAGGTAGCTTATAGAAGCCTATCCATTGCAAATAGCACTACCCTATTGTCCATGTATTTCTTGAATTTGATACATTTCATTGAATATCATGGAAATTTTGAAAGTACTCTTATATGAGAGGTTAAAAAAAAAAAAGCGGACCAAGGGAGTGTGGGTGAGTTCGGAAAACTTGCAGGGGCTCTTTTTCTCAGCCGGAAGGTGACGAATTGAATGTGAACAAAATTTTCAATATGTGATAGTAATATAGTTTAATACATACATAACAAATTTAAAGGACGAAACAAACATGGTGTAGCGTTCAAACAAATCAAGTAACATTTTACTTATTATTTTATTTAAAGCGAGAAATTATGTAAATATTTTGAGAATGATTTTTTTTCACTTCATTGAAAGTAAATTGTAATTTCATTTTTGAGATGGAGTTTTAAATAGTCGATGTATTTGGACCCAAGGATACATAGAATAAAATATAGCATCCAACAAGGGAATACATATAATCACATTCGTTGCACTCTGCGTCCAATTTCGATTCAGACAATCATCAAGTTTTCCCATCATATCTTCCAAAACTTCCACGCAATCTTCAATGGTAGCGCCCGTTTCATTCAGATCCAGAGTATAATCATATAGGCTTTGCGCTTCGTTAAGGCTCACTTCTGCAACAATTCTCCCAAATTCCCACTCGCAAGCTTGATCAGCTCCGAGATATGAGGACAAAGACGAATTGCAAACATCGAAATACAAGGTTTTGTTGTAGAGGTTTTGGATGAGATTTAAAGATCCCGTCCCCTCAAGCCTAGTTTCTTCTTTTGCTTGTTGGGCATTTGTTGGAGGAAGAAATACAATGCTAACACAAATAATTGAACACATAACGAAGAAGAGAACCTCATGGGCCCTCTATTGTTGCGTAAATCCAAATCTCTTGGAGCGCTTCATATTTTGCATATTGATCAGTCTGCGAAAAAGATGTTGAGCTTGTGGAAGTGTATGAGGACATAAGCAGAGAGTCCCTGTTATTTGTTTGTATCGACAATGACATCCACAAAATATAATACGCATGTAGAGTGCGTGGTGTACAATCGTGTTCAATTTGTGGAAAAGATCTAAAATTGACGTGTAAAGTGATAGGCAAAAATGAACGCTTCAGATGACTTCAATGGTAGTCATTCTGTCTATAGGATTTACAACCGTAAGATGCAAATTTTTACTTGAACCCTTTCATAGGGAAACGCCTACCCCTTAATTATAAGAGGAAAAGGAAGGGGAAAAGGAAGAAGCAATGCAGGAAAAGGCGGAGGAAAGAATATGAACGGGCGGGAAAGGATTAGGGTTTTTTCCATGATGCTTTTGCCTATGAAAATGGGAGCCACATAACAGAGAATTGCCATCCATTAGAGCATAATGAAGCAGAAATAATGCAAAACGTGGAAGCACAAACATGGAATGTGTTATTTGAAGAGTGCCGGAGTGAAAAATTCAAAACAACGTATGGACATCCATTCGATCATAGTAAAGGGGATTTTGTAGAGGATAGATATCAAGGAGCAACGTTACTGGATATGCACAAATTAGATATGTTGCAAGGTTTTGAACCTTTATGCAAATGGCAGGGATGTCATTTTTTACTGCCTCCAACATCTCTTTGTCTGTGCAAACACTAGGTATTGGCATCGATCAAAACATAAAGGAATGATGTGTTGTCTGTGCGCGATATACATAATGGATCTGTTTAAAAATGGCTTTGGAAACTTCAAGGCAACACCTAATTTCATTACCTTTTACAACATCTAATCTTCCTGCAGGCTTGGGATGAGGGTGTGCATCGCATCAAAGAGATATGGGGACTTTTGTCAAGTACCGAGATTGGAAATGCACTGGTAGGCATACCTGCAAAGGTTTCTAGGCATGTGAACTGTTTTAGCTTTTTCACCGAATGCCTCAACGATGGTCTCATGGCAGCGCCATGATTGCAGATATGTTGCAAGATGTGAATGCATCGACAAGGTAGCGAATTGTTCACAAAATGCTTCGACAAAGTTATCGTCTTTATGAATGTCGTGGTGAAGAATTAGCACAAAATAAATTTGTTTCAAATATTTTAAAGAAAAAACTCATTTGCAAGTGCAATTAGCTGTTGTGAGGCCATAGTCCACAATCCTTTCCTACGCCTCCTCTCTGTTTGCGTGTGCAAAACAGTAAGGTGGAACACAAAAATGAGGGATGGAAGTGCTCTGTTGGATATATTTGTAAAATGTGGAAAGCACACAATGCATGAGTGACAATTTTAATTGCCCAAAACAAATGCCATCTCATGGAACACAACGTTTGTAGCTGCACAAAAGTGCACAAAACCTGGGAACTTTTGAACAGGGTTTGGATGTCCTCCAGAAGTTATACGGATGTGGGTAATGGATCTGCATATAAGGAATTTGGTAACAAGTTTTAGAAACTTTCATCAAATGAAATCAACAGGTTTTAATGTTATTCCTGGCATCTATGCTACTATTGTTGCTACTCATGTGTTTACAAAAATCTCTGAAACAGAGCATGGATGCTCAGTAACATGTGTGCAAAGAGTGTTGTCACAGGAAATAAAATAATTGCAGGTTACACGTAATATTGATTTGTTGATCTATGGCTACCATTGCAGAAAATGGAAGAAGAAACATGGCATGATGACTTTTGGGGTTTTTACTCAATGTGAAGTCGTAGATATGGAGCAACATATAAACCCCCTTAACCCCTTCCTAGTGTGATGATATAGTGGTCTTTGTCAGATATTGTAGATGAATGCGGTATGTTGATAATTTTACAAACTGTAGAAGTTTAGACAAGGCACTGTGAACCGTTCCAGAAGCCAAAAAAAAGAAAAAGAAAAATGGTCTTGTGTTCTAAAAAAATACAGATCAGGCACATTGACTGTTTGAAAGATCGACACGTATTGAAACCGTCATGTGTAAACATTGGACTCACATTAAAAGAATGAACAGAAATACAAAAATACATTTAAGAGTGACGAGACGACAATGACGACAATGACAAGGCAGAGGATAAGGGAAAAATGAAATCAGTGGTGACGATCAGTTTAATGGTCGTCCAAAGGCTCTTAGTCAGACTAGACCATAGATTGGAAAATTTAGCCTAGCCTCTTTCAATAGGGAAACGCCTACGGCGTAAAAAGACTGACCCAAAAATTGTAAATCAACGATCCAGAACTTTTTAGAGGCATGGGCGACCATCAAATGCATCATAGCCGCTCATTTTCATTGCCCTGTTTTTTTTTTTTTCACTCACCATCATTTTTTGTAGTATCGTCTTCTTTTGGCGTGTCTGTCTTAACTGTCCGGTTTAAACTCCACTGTCCATTGTTCGGGGGCCAACGACTATTTTAAGTATTTGGTTTCGTAAATTTAAAAGTTTCTTTGTTTTATTCAATGTGCAATATTATGGGTTGTGCTTTTAATGCATTTTTCTAGAAAGATTTGAATAAAACAAAGAAACAATTTATGATAGTTAAAATTATATCTATATAGGATTATTATTATAATTTTATTTATTATTTTATATTGTATAATAATATTATTAAACTTAATCTAATATATATACTAAATTATAAATTGTTTTTAAATTTAAAAAATAGTTTAATTAAACTATTATTACTTATGATATTAATTATACTATTCCACATAATATAAGTTTATGTTATTGTATTATTATATTTTATAAAATTTAAAAAAACTTTAATTAATAAAATATATTCTAAATTTGATCATATATAATATATTTATTGTTGTGTATAAGATTTCATATCATATAAATTATATAATTAATATATTTTATATAATATAGATTATTATATATAAAAATATTATATCATGATTATATTTATATAATATATATTATTAAATTTGTTTAACAAATTATTTACTTTCTATAAATTTAATTTTAATAGAATAATCTTAATTATATTTAGTTTATATAACTAATTTATATATAACTAATATTATAAACAAATTTATTATTTTATATTATATAATTAATTATGACATTATTGTACTTGCCATAGGCTAGTATATTGTATTGACCTTAGAATTAGTTAATTAGTTTTGCACCAAACAACCAATCATAAGTAACTATTTTTTTGCCAATGTCAATCAATATTTTTAAAGTTTCTATATTTATTTATTATTTAAATATATTATATAAATTATTTATCTCAATTATGATTGGTTGATTTGAGTCCGTTATGTAAATAAAAAAATGGAGCAAGTTTATAAATAAATATAACATATTCAAGAGGTAAATAGTTCCTGGTAGAATGATTCTCCACCTACCTATTTTACTCTTTCTTTATATTAAATTTTAAATATTTTGAATATAAGCTTACTTTACTTTAGAGAGAGGTTTGCTTAAGAAAATAATTTCTTTCTTCCTTATAACCTAGCTTTTTGATATGATAATTGACCAATTCACATAATAAATAGTACGTTCACAATCAGTTTACAAACATAGAAATAAGAAAACTTGTACCAGCAAAAGATATTTAAGATAGAAACATTCACATAAAGAAATAAATTAATCTGCTTTATTATTTTGAAAATATTGATTAAAATAATATTAAAAAATAATTCAGTTAGAATTTTTTTAGTGGAAACCTTACCCATTGTTGAAAATTTGAAAAATAGCTAACTTATTACACGTTTTCACATAGAAAATAGTCAACAAATTTATAGTAATATAAATGATTGTTGAATTTATATTAATAATCAACTTGACATAGAAAATAGTAATCAAATTTATATTTTAAAAAATTGTTAAATAAATTTGTACATTATAATATCATTCTTTCACATTATAATTTTGATTAAACTTAGTTAATTAGGGCAAGTACTAGTCATTGCCTGACAATTGTTTTAAATTAATCTATACGAATTTAGATTAGAAAGGTGGTTAGAAATATAAAGAATAGTCTAATTATATAGTGTGTATTAAATATATAAAATAGATACATGATTAAATAATAATTATTTTGTAGATATTAAATTTTCACCTTAGTTATTTATGTGGCTCATTTTGGTCAATTATAAGTTACTAACTCATTGTAGAAACTATATATCTCTCCCTCTCCAATGTGGGAGGTGTTTTGATGTAAGAACATTCTCAAACTTAATAATATTTATATCAATAAATAAATAGTTATGTTTACTTAGTAATTAATGAAGGAGATTTAATAGGAAGGAAAAGACTTTCTTTCTTTTCAATTTGGTATTATAGTGATTCATTACACATAAAATAATAAATATAGGAATTAAATATAGAAATCAAAGCTAATAAAATATGGCAATATGTTTATGTTTGTAATATATAGAGAGGGAGAGATCTAGAGGGAGATTTAGCAATAAAAAGAGATAGATATAGATGAGGAAAGAGTGAGAGAGAAAGAGGTAAGGAGATAGCGATGGAGAGGAAGACAAAGATAGAGATGGCTATGGATATGGAGGAGAGGTATATATAGGTTAGTATTATAAGGGACTGAGAGGGGGGTGAATTAGTGTATCCACAAATTTGAAACTTTTAACAATAATCTTCCACAAGATCCAACATGCAAATGATAATATAACATATAAGCATAGCAAATAAAACATTCACACATAATGAACATATGACATATAAGATTTTTCCAGTGGAAACCTTTGTTAGAGGAAGAAAACCACGTGTGAGAATGATGCCCACAAATTTCACTATTGCATTGATAAAATCTACCTTATTAGGAGCAATTACAAAAACCCTTCTGAGGTTATACCCAGTTAAGAGTATTTATAGCCTTGTTAGAAGCTACAAAAGTCCTGTTAAAGACTGCCCAGTTAAGGGATTTCAAACTCCTTCTAAGAGTCACCTTGTTAGAGGATTTATACTTCAAATCCTATTAGAGATCCCGCTCACTCTATTAGGAGTGACCTTGTTAAAGGATTTTACTTACAAAACTGTTAGGGCTTGCCTTGAGATAGAACCAAGAATGAATGATTTCTTCATAAAACTCAATGTATTCTACAATCTAACTGATGTGTCCATAGATATAGTTAAATACGCCTCTATAGATGACATCTGACCAACCACGAATCTTAACTTGATCCCCAACTCCAAATTTGATCGCTTGAACCTTGCATACTGTCTTCTTTTCGGTTGAATGAACTCTTAGTTGATTCTTCAAGATAAGATAAGATAAGATAAGATAAATTTATTAATGTCCAACAAGAGACCACAAGGGTCTATGAGATTGAAGAGTGTACAACATAAAAGACCGCCAACAACAATAGCACCAAGTGGTGCCAAGGAAAGAAAGAAAACAGGGAAAACAAGAGAAACAAGAAGCAAGGAGCACAAGAGCGAGGCAAGGACTAAGGGTCCTTCCTTGGTAAAAAGAATCCAAGTTAATCCTTCAATACCATTAGTAAAACTAATCACATGCCTTCAATAGATCATGTTGCCAATAATTACAACACCAAAATAAAATCATATGATCAAAACTCAGATCACCTTCATCAAATACCAATATTATAGAGAAGAAAAGAGAGAAAAAAAGAGAGGAGAGAGGGTTAGACAAAGATGTGAGAGATAAATATATATAAGAGACATAAGGAAATAATGAGAGGGAGAGATAAAAAGACGATGATAGATATAGGAAGTGATATATATATATATATATATGTGGATATTATTGTACTTGTTAATTATGAACTAGACTATTCGATTAAGTAGATATTCTTGTGCTTGTTAACTGATATTGAACTGGTCACCTAATATAAGTATCGTATTTGTGAATCCCTTTGGTGTAGAAAGAAATTTAGATATATGAATTTTGTAGGTAGAATTAGAGTGCGTTTTGGAAGCACAATGGATTAATGACACATAATCTTGAGGTCGCAATTTGAAATTGATATACTTGTAGAGATGTATAAAATCATTGGCCGTCTTATGGTCTTTAGGAGAAAAAAAGAAATAGAAAATTCTCAATATATGAAAGTTAAAGCCAAAGCATCAAGAAAACATATCTCAAACAATTTATAATTGATTCTACAAAATTGATAAGAGGTAAGCTTTGCAAGAATTTGATAGTGTAGTCCAGTAAGTTGGATGAATGATATATTTTGAGTAGTGAAGTTAAAGAATGATGAAAAATGATAAATCAAGTTGGAGGCCTTCAAAATACTAATTCAACAATAGAACAAAGATTGAATATTATACTTGAAAATGTCCCAAATTATGTCCCTTTGTTTTCTTAGCTTGTTTGAATTATGCTACTTCGAAAGATGATATTTGATGAAGATTGTTATTCACCATTATATTTTATTACAACAATTGTTGAAATTTAAACTTGAACACTATTATGTGGTAACATCCAATGAACATAATAGTATCACAAATCTCCCTCATGGTATAAACTTGAATGAAAATGATATCAATTTGCAGAGAGTGAGGATGAATATACTTGCAATCAGTGGTATAACCACATGGGGTAGGTTTGCTAATGTAGCCATATGTCTGAGATGGGGTGCTATTGTAGCAAGCCAAATGTAATTACTTAAAAAAGAAACCATGCATTTTAACACCTGAAAAGACAATCTTAATGAACTGAGCAACTTTATTCGTTATACCTATCCTATCCATTTTAACATATAACAAGAACATACAATTGAGGAGACAAGTCCGATCCATTTTGAGTGTAAGTCTCATGGTTAACCTATGTATTTGGACTTCCAAGAATTAGATTATTTGGCATAGTTCACGAGCATATTAGTAGGAAGACTTCATCCTTACAATTTGAGATAGGATCTTTATTATCCGTTTTAGATCTTGGCCATTAAAATTACATTTATAATACAATAATGAATACATGAGCATCCAATACTACTACTTTCACCTTGATAATTTCATCTATTGGACTATACTTATAGGGATACAAACACACTAGGTATCTCAAGTAAGACATCATCATCAACACACGTTCATTCTAACACATCAATGCTTGCATTGAACTCTTGAGATGGGTGGTAGGTCATAAAACATATGTTATCTGCATATTTGTGTTGTAAATTTGTTTAAAGCCTTATAAATGTAGATAGCTCTTGAAATCTATCACTTGCATGCTACTAATGAATGCTAGCTTAACCTATGATACGATTAATTATATTTGTGGTATTCACAAGTCACACATAATTGCCTTTAATATGTGTGATATTGGTTCAACCATCGTATAGAGCTTGATCTGATCACATTTCCATTTGGGGTGATTTTTGTACACAATCTTAAAGGTTTTGAGAGTTTGGTTTACCAACAAGTGAATTGCAAGGAAGCAAAAATAGTGAAATAAACTCCACATGTTTTTGATATTAAAAGAAACAAAACAAGGGTGTTGTCCCTTACAACACTACAACTTGAAGGTGTTAAAATAACATACCAAAGCAACTATTTATGAGGTCAATAAAGCCCATTAACAAAAAACTAGCAACACATCTAGTAATCCACATCAAGAGGGGGTAGACAACTCACCCACATCATGGGGAGGAGAATGAAAGACTACAGAGTGATTTTTCATTTGTTGGTCGACAACTATCCAGACGATACTTTTAGAGGTGGTGTAACACTAAGAGAATTAGTAGAAACATTAGGAACAAAGTGTTGACAATGTTGAACCTCATTTACCATGGTTGGAGTGGATCAGGAGTAGCTGCAATCAGAGGAGGGTCCACATCACTAGAGGGGACCAAACTAGTTGCAAGAGATGGAGGGTCAGAATCATTAGGAGCATCAATAGCTTGTAAAGAGTCATTAGAGGAAGAGTTGGAGGCCAAGATAATAAAATGATCATCATTTGCGTCCTTCTACCAAGTGGTAACACCTTTACGTTGTGATTGAGAACAATTTGTAGCCAGATGACCAGTAGAGAAGCACCGCCTACATCGAAAGGGGAACCACATCCCCCAAGAAGGGATGTGGAGATGTCAATGTCAAATTGAATGCAAACCAAGGTGGAGAGGCCTATCGTTGTTGTAGCCTCATCCACCTTTAAGAAATAGCCAATAAAGTTACCAATAGCCTTAAAGAAAGAATTTTCCCAAAAATGAAGGGGAAGATTAGGGATAAAAATTCATAATGGATGACCGAATAAACTTTCTATGTTTTTGATTAAGGTAAAAATAGGTTTTGAAGGGACTCGAAATCCTTTACAAAAAGGTCTCTAAAGATAATCAAAGAAAGCCAACTAAAAGGAATGGGTCAAGACCAACATGGGGGTTTTAGCAACAGGCTCCCACAACCTAAAACAAACAATGCACAAACATAACTCCATGCAAACCCAAACTAAAGAAAAATCCAAGACATAGGATTTTCCTTTAGCACCCTTCTGATGGGACCGAAGGGTTGTATCAAAAGAAGGCGAAGACCTCTTGGACTATTTACCTTTAACCTTGATCCAACCTTCTTCTACCTTAGCAGCCTTGTCCTACCACACCAACAAATCCAAAACAACATAAACCTCCCCAGAGGGGGAAATACACTGCGTGGAGGTAGCCATCTAAGAACTAGAACTAGACAAAGGGATAACTCCATCATAAAAGCCAACAAAAGATCCACGAAGATCAGACCCAATAGAAATCCCAACACCAACAGAAGGGGGTGCTACCACAGTTGTATTAGAAGGAACTCACATGCAAACAGGCAAGGAAGGAGGAACAACATAACCCCCAACAACTCTAGCAGATGGTATGAAACCAGGAAGAGGAGAAGACACATGGCTATCTTGCTCAACCACCTATGAAAAGCTCCGATGGGAAGAAACCTTTTCCACCGTATAGTGCTGAGAAGAGGCACCCTGCCACCACGAGGTAGCCTTTTTAAATCTTTAAAATTCACATTGATCTGCAACATGACCAGTCTTAAAACATCTTTTGCATCTGAAGGGGAAACCTCCATAGTCCAATTGTTGAATCCAACTTTTGCCATTAGGATAAAAAAGTTTAATCTCCGCTAGAAGACCATAGGAAAAATCTATATCCACTAAAATACAAGCAAATGTGGAGTGAAACAAGTCAGAAGATTTCTCATCCACCATAATTATATCCACAATAGCACCCCCCATAGACTCTAGAAGAGAATCAACCCAAAGATGAAGGGGGATATTAGGAAGCCTAACCCAAATGTAAAACTTATCAAAATATTTAGAAGACATGGAGAAGTCAGGATGCCAAGGTTTCAACATCAGCATGAAATGACCATCCCAGCTAATTTTTTTTTCACTCAAAATCATCTTTCTATCCACAACATTTTTAAATTTAGCAACAAAAATTCCCTTAGCCATAGGAAATATGTGGACTGTACCAGTGATAAGGGGCTCCCAATGCTTGGATATCCAAGAATGTAAGTCGGGCAAACAAGGTTAGTGACCCTTAAATCTGCAAATCAGGCCATGCGAAGAAAACAAAAAAGCAGTTACATCAATTTTGCAGAGTGTCTCCTCATCCAACTCCACAACAATATGATTGCTAACAAGAAAAGCACTGCATTTTATAGACTTCCCCAAAACATGCTTAGGAACGAAAGAGCTCCTATCCCTGCTAACTGAAACAGGGCAACCAAAGCCTTAGGATTTTGGGCAAAAACCCCTGAGCTACCAAACGTAGGAACTGTGTGTGTGAATTTTGTACCTAGCTATAGACACAACACTTTAGTAAAACATTAGAGGTTAGCAGAAATCAAAATCGTCCAGTGAAATGGAAACTAATCTAACCAGGCGATTTACTGCCTTCTAGTAGGTGCGAGTATGATATTCTCAGATTGGATCGAGACCAGTGACCTTGACGACACCTAAAGGAAGGATTTGAATGTAGAATCTAGATATGAGATGAATGCAAATTAATCTATATTTTTGGATTTTCTATGTAATAAGATGAAATAAAATTGATATGGATCTATTCTATATGAAAAACTGATATGACGTGCAATTAATCTAACAATGATATGCTAAATGATATGAATGCTCAAAAAAAATGAAAATCTCACAACAACTTTGATTCGTAAAGATGAATTCTTTGATCACCAATTCGCCAGCGTGAGGATGCAATTCATGGATGGATCCAAATGAAGAGTTGAGGCCTTAATTTATAGAAATCCAGGACTTTGGAGGTGCATGGAAAAAGCCATAAATCACTCTTGATAAACTCAGGTTGATTTTTAAGTTATCAAGAATTTAGAGATAGATTAACTCACAAAAATCATGCAAATTAGCTTTTTAATTTAAATCAGAAGTTGAGATTAGCTTTCAACTCAAAAGAGTTGAGTTTTATTTTTAAAACAACTTGAATTAATTTTCTGATTTAAAGTTTAACTGCTTTTTGGATGTGCATAATTAATTATGAATTAATTAAATAAATATAGTGATTTATCCTCAACTTAACTGATTTTAAAAATAAAACAATTGATTTATGGGTTAATCAATTATTAAATCAAATTTTTATTCAAAAACTATATTATTAAATTTGACAATTGACTGTAATTAATTAAATAAGAATTTAATCAATTAGTCATGAGATTTTAGATTTATTGTCAAAATTAAATAATATAATTAGGAATAAATATAATTAAATAATTAAGTGGCAGTATTAAATCTAATTAATTAAATATTTAGAATATTCAATTAATCAAACTTTAGGATAAATAGGATTTATCACCAAATAATCATTAAATTAAAGATAATTAGGATAAATAGGAATAAAGAATATTCCTCGATGCAGAATTTAGGATAATCAATTAAGATTCGATAATGTGCCGATCTGCCTTAGGTTAGGACTTTGATGTTGATTTCGTTTGATGTGTTGATATAGGAGGTTAATGAACCTATAGCCCATTTTTGGGGTATTACATTTTGCCCCTCTTTGAATTACTGTGCGAAGCGCATTGGTTCGAAGATAGTCTGTGTATGATGTTGAAATTGAAATTGATATGAAACAAAAATTGTGATATGAGACAGAAACTGATTGAAAGATTCGAAGATATTAGGTCCTGAATGACCAAAGATAATGTTAACTATAACATCAATGAACCGATGATTGCGAAGAAGTCTCAAAACACCTGATTTTGAATCTTATGATTGCGAAGAAGTGAGTGACCGATTCCAGACCTAATTGTCGATAAGAATCACATTTGAACCCTTCAGTTACAAAGAACCAAGGAAATAACACTAATGAATCGATGGTTACGAAAAATTGATACAGTTTACAAGATTAAGAGAATACTAGATTGATATGGATCTCGATGAATCTGATATGCCCCAAGCGATGATTGATTTTCCCCAAGCGATGAGGTCTTTTTGATGAATCAACAACTAGACGTGGTTGTTGTCTTGATTACCGAGGAAAGATTTGACTTCAAATTTAGATTATAGACTTTGAATGATGTGCAATACCATGCCCCCTTCGGGATAAAAATTGAAATCTGACAAGAAAAGTCAGCGTTGTAGTTTTAGAAGCATGTTAATTGATTTGAGAAGTGGTTAAGCACGTTCGAGAACGCATTCTGCATCATTTGTAGGTCCAGAAGATGAAGTTTAACTAGGTGAAACCATGAGTTGACCATAGTTGACCAAGTTGAAATTTTGATAGTTTGATGTAAGATAATCAGTTAAGTTGAATACTGGACTTCTGTGATGATTGAAGGTCGATTATGCAAGCAGTAGACCATCCTGGGTCCAAAAAATTTAAATCACAATTTTGACATATTAAATGATCTCAGATTTTGATTTTGATCTCAAAAATGGGTTCAGAACGTCGAAATTAGCCAGAGGTGCAATTTTCATGAAAAATAAAACACTTTTGAAAATTAGGTCAAAAGCTATAAGAATTTGCCTAAGGCAAAGAGTAGAAACCAAGATCTAGAAGCTCAAGAGATAGCACAAGAGAGACAAAATATGATATGATCAAATGATCAAATAATGAATAATAGATTCAATGAATGATTACATACAATGTAGGAGTGCCTAAATATATAGGCAATGCAATAAGACTACATGATAAGGAGATGATAAGATATCACCCACACAAGGTGGAATCACATGTCCACCAAAGGTGGATCATCCTCCATTATACATGAAAGTATGTGCAACAATGAGAGGATGATAATTTGATAAGAGCACTAAAGGTGGATCTCACACACAAAGAGGTATGTGATGACAACTATCACACCCAAAGTGAAAATTCTCCTAACCATGTGCTAAAAAGAAACACAAACTCCTAAGTGTCTCAAAGACAACTAATATGCAAATGCATTATTCTAAGTAAAATTAAGTAAAGTGTAATTAGTAAATACTTAATTACACCAACAAAAGCTATATAAAGGCCGGAAGGGTCATTTTCAAATCATTTTCACCGTTGACTTCTAAAAATTTGTGGAGCCCTCTAAGCGAGAAAATGGGAGAAATAAAGGTACTTATGAGTTCGCATCGTTTTGAGCACAGCCGGAGACACTAGAGACCTCGGCAGTATGGACATCTGGTAGGTGGACCTCTTTACTTCTCTGAAAATTCAAATTTTCTTTGTTTATAGGATTTTTAGCACCTTTTTCATACGCTTTTAATTTTTTGATTTTGCATGCACGAAAACTCGTACGACCATCCTCCTAGACTCGTACGACTTTTCAACCCTAGGTAGATGGTCGTTTCATTAACCCTGAAGACTCGTATGAGAGGGACCCAAGAGTCATACGACATTTCATCGGGTCCCTCATAACTCATACAAGGAGGTATACATTGTCGTACTACTATGCTTTGTCATATGGTATGATGCTGAAACTCGTACGACTTTCCCTGCTAGTCTGAAGTGTCGTATGAAAAACAGTGAGCCAAAAACTCATTGCTAGGTCAAATTTTTGATTTTTTTGATCTCTTAGATTGATTGCTGACCTTTTAACCTACCTTTTGAAATACTGAACTATCCAATTTGATGCACTTGTAACCTGTTCGGTAACCGAATTACTGATAGGGTGTCCTATTTCTGTACTGTGTAGGTCATTTATCCTGATGTTCATTTACGTATCTCACATCCAACCACTCAGAGACTGTGTGTGTCACTACTAGACCCCATGAGGGTACACCTTGCTTCGTGTGGATTTGAGTATCTCATTCATTCACCCGAGATTAGGGTAAATCATGGACTTTTGACTACTTTGATTGAGCGGTTTCACTTAGAGACCTAGACCTTTCACTTGCCGACTGGGGAGATTACTGTGACCCCAGAGGATGTCTATCATATACTGCGTATTCCTTTCCATGTAGGGCGACGTCTAGAGTATGTGAGTTTGGGGAACTCAGGTCTATTGGCTTTCTGACGTCTTTTCAGAGATGACACACAGATGGCAGCTTTGATTTCTTGGGAGACCTTAGTTTAGTGTTATGGACATACGCACCGACTAGAGTGTATCATTGCCGAGATGATAGGTGGTATCATTATGTCCGACCGTCAGCAGAATGGTCTATTGATGGGCTGGGCCCTGATGATTGCATGCTTTATGGAGACTCCTTCCGAGTTAGCCTGGGGTCAGTGTCTTTTGGCACATATGTTCTCTGAGATGCACAAGGTAGTGTATCATGAGAGCAAGACTTTTGCTGCAGGAGCTCTTGTTTTACAGATTTGGGCGTGGGAGCATATCTCAATTTTGAGACTAGTATGTACCTCATAGAGGCAACCACATGAGCCTGTGATATATATATATATATATATATATATATATATATATATATATATATATATATATATATATATATGCTGGATATGTCATACAGGGGCATATGGGTCATGTAGAGTATTGGAGGCGATGCCTTGATGATATGACTTTTGTTCGATGGAGACCATATGTAGATATTGAGCCCTGGCCTATTGCACATGAGCAGTTTAGTTTCTTCTTTCAGAGTCATGTACTGATTGGGAGGTCCTCCTCCATTCTAGAGAGATTCATTATTACCAGGGTCTGGCAGCAGTATGGACGAGTGCAGGATGCACCACAGGATTATGCCACTTATGCGCGTATAGCCCAGGAGCTCATACTTGGATGGACCCAGAGACTTTCTTATTCCTTGTGCACACAAGAGTATAGTGCTATCATCGGTAGAGATTGGGAGTACAGACCACAAGTTGTGGATGCTGATAGATGGATTTATCTCATGGCTTGCAGATCATTTGATTTATAGATTTTTTGACCCGACAGAGTTGATACCCTCTATGGAGGAGGCGATGGATGTTACAGGTGCTCTGATGGGATAGGGTCTGAGACCCACACAAGTTCTGATTGTACACCCCACACCTTCGAGACTGAGAGTGATGACTCCTCCACAGAGACCATCAGGACAGATGAGGCCCCCTCATCCCACTAGTTCCACAACAGGTAGATCTACAGGTTCTCAGAGACAGACTAGGGGAGCGGGCGGTACTTTAGGAGTGTTGGTTCAGTTGAGGAGGTACTTGCAGCTGAGAAGGTTGTAGGTGGTGATACTAATCTGATACAGGAGGATACTGGGTTTGATCTGGGTGTAGAGGTTAGACGCCATAAGGCGCAGAGAGTAGAGACCATAGAGTAGCCTGCAGAGGATACTGACATTCTAGCGGTAGATGTTGAGCCTATTGTGCCATTGTCTACACATGAGATCGTAAGGAGGCTTAGATTACAGGTCCGGGACTTGAAGGTGCGTAGTGCTCATTGAGAGATATCTAGAGGCAGATAGATATCGTACTAAGCTTCGTAGTGAGGTACATAGATTAAAGGTAGAGGTTATCCATAAGACCTCTAGATCTTCTTACTATGTTTCAGCATACTACACTGTGGTTCCACTTGCTCAGAGAGTTCCTTCATACTCTCAGTACATGATGGGATCAGAGGGAGCGAGAGCACCTAGGGCTGAGGTAGTACCAGATGCTCCACCACCACCTCCACCAGGTGGCGAGGATCAGGTTGACAACTAATCTGTCCTGATATTCTGATATTTTGTTGTTTTTATTGATATTGATACTGATACTATTCTGATTACTGATAGCTCATCAAGCCCATTCTTTTGTATATTGTGCCAGTAGTGCACCCCTGACTATTTCAAGTTTTATGATATATGAGATCAAGATTTTGGTTATGACTTCATTTGTACTTGTCATGTTTTTGAGTTATGATGATATCATGTGATGCTTATGCTATGAGTAGTGTAGAATGTATGTATGGATATATGCAATGCAATGATTTCTTTCATATGCATGGATGTAATGCAATTTGATTATGAAAAGATGCATGTATGATTTATGCTTATGCACATGGATGTATTGTAATGCAACAGATGGTTATGATATGAAATGTAGATGCAATGATACACATGATATGTTTTGCAGGAATTGATGAAGACAAGTACTTAGTCTTATGTCAAAAGGATGTTTATCCCAGGAGGATAACTGCTTGCGATTCCATGGAGAGATCTTTGAGTTAAGTGTCCGCTCTTGTTAGATTTGAAGAGGTGATAGAAGAATTGTTTAAGCGTTGAAGTTTATGTTTCCATTTGTGAGATCATGCAAACATGCAAAATGCAAATAAACATGTAAAGTAAAATGCAATCTAAGACCTTGGACCTAGTCACTGATCATGTGTCGGTCGATTTCATCATTGAATTTTTAGGTAACTGGATAAATCAATACAATGCCCACTAGTTATGAAACCATAGACATATGAATATTGATTTTTATGCTCAAGAATCAATATAATGCCCATTGGCTAGACAACTATAGACATATGAATATTGATTTTGTTTTCAGAATGTCAGATTAGATATAAGCACCAAGGCATAAGCACTAAGATGACCTGAATATCATGTCCATTTTGATATAGCAATTTGCATAAGCATCAAAACATAGACATCATGATGACCAGAATACACCTTGCATACAAACACATCAAGCAGTCAAGAGATCATTCTAAATCCAATGTGAATTACCCTTAGTGACGCTTTAACTTTCACATCCTTAGGTAAGATCACATTTCACAGTAGGAGAAAGAACTCACTAAAAAAAAAGACAATAGTTAGATCAAACTTCCTTGAATTTTTTGGGTATCAATGGTCGAGGTACACATGGCCATCCAATTCAAGATAGAGGCTCTTACAGTCGGACACCATTTCAATCCAGAATTTCTAAAGTTGTTAGATTTTCACATACAAGAAGAAAACAAAGAAAAGACTATGCCCCCAGTCATCACTCTCTAAATCCTATAAAGGACATCATCGAAGAGCTCGAAGGGACACAATATGCAAAAATCTTAATGCGAATCAGTAAGCATACAAGGAGATAAAAGCATGTAAAAGCATAGATTGTTTTCAATTTGACATTTGATGTTTGATTGTGTTGTTGTAGATGCAAAATCTTTTCTAGATACGAGACAGACTGACTCACTCAAATGAAGCTTCAAAGGACTCTGACTGGATATGATACGTCTAAAGTATACTGGAGGCCATAGGATATGACATTGATTGCCCCCAAGTTTGAACATTGATAGGATACAAACGCTTTAGCTGATCGGTGTACATATTGACTTATTGAAAATAGGAATGCGTAAACAAACTGGGAGATATGTACAAACTAAAGCAAGACTGAAAGCTGGGAAAGGCTAAGATTGTGCTGATAGATGGAGTGTTTTGAAACAAGTGGTGCCCGTTTGCCGGGTTTTCACCATCTTGGTAGATATTCTATTTTTGCTACCAAGGTGCCTGTTTCCAGGTTTTCACCAAGGCACTTTTCCTTTTTCTCATTTTTTTGTATTTATTTTTCCCAATTTTTTTTGTACTTTTGATTTTTTTTGATTTTTTTGTGAATCACAAAGGCGCCCAGTGCTAGGTTTTCACCAAGATGCTCATTTTTTTAGGACTTTTTCCAATTATTAAGATTTTTTTCAGGACTTTTTACCATAGACTGAATGCCTTAGGCATATAATTTCTTCAGATGGAGAACGTTGATTGGTTCTCAGAGTTGTTCTCCTTCAGTTGTTGAGAGTTGATAGGCACCATAGCCAAAAGTAGCAGTGATTACAAAAGGACCCAACCAGTTGGGTTCAAACTTCCCCTTGCGCTCTCTATGTGATTGATTTTTAGGATTCTCTCTCAAGATTAGATTGCCAACCTGAAATTCTCTGTGTCTGAATTTCTTGTTGTAACCTCTAGACATTCTTTTTTGATACACTTTGAGATGATCATACGCTGCTTGTCTGCGCTCATCTAGTAGTTCAAGTTCTTGCAACCTAGACACTCTGTAGGCATCATCAATTACTAGACCATGCATTTTGATTCGTAGTGATGAGATTTCAACCTCAATAGGTAGTACTGCTTCAGGCCCATAAACTAAAGTGAAAGGTGTAGCCCCAATGGGTGTTCTGATACTTGTTTTGTAGGCCCAAAGAGCTGGATTGATCATGAGATGCCAGTCTCTTCCTGTTTTATGATCTATACGGTGCAAGATTTTCATCAAATTTTTTTTAGAAGCTTCTGCTTGTCCATTCCCTTGAGGATAGTAGATAGATGACCAATGTTGTGTAATCTTGAATTTAGCACATAAATCATCTAGATCTTTGTCTTGAATTGTCCACCATTATCTGTGATTATGGAATGAGGTATCCCATATCTGCATATGATATAGTTCAAGATGAACATAGATATTTGTTTTTTCAGTTGCTTGTGTCAAATGGACTGCTTCTACCCATTTTATAAAATAATTTGTAGCTGTGATTATATGGGTATGTCCATTAAAAGAATGAGGATGTATAGATCCTATAAGATCAAATGCTCATTGGTGAAAAGGCCATCGTGTAGTAAAGGGAATTAGATCTCTCCCTAGAGCATGAATTAAGTTGCCATGCACTTGTCACTTTTGACAGTTCTTAGCAAACTTGATAGACTCTTTCTCCATTTCAGGCCAATAGTACCTAGCCCTAATAAGTTTTCGAGCTAGTGTTAAACCGTTCGAGTGTGACCCACAAATATCATCATGGACTTCCTCTAACGCACATTGAGACTCTTCCCATTCTAAACATCTAAGTAGCGTACCATCTAGACCTCATTTGTATAGATAATGACCAATGATGACATATCGAGAGGCATTACGGATAAGGTATCTCTTTTCATGACGGTTAAAGGTATCGAGAATGATTTGGTCTTTGAGATAGGAGAATAGGTTTTTATATCTGGATGAATCATGACCTACAACAGTTCAAATCATGCGGGTTTTAGGGGAGTCATATGTAGGATAAGATAGTGCTTCCACCAGGAACTCATAGCATAGCTCATGTTTAGGTTGCTGTAATAGAGTAGATGGCGTTGCCATTGCATCGACAACCTTATTCTCTATTCTAGGTATTTGCTCAAATGTGATAGATATAAAATACTTCTTTAGATCATCTACCATTCTTTTGTATGGAATAAGCTTTTCATCTTTAGTCTGGTACACATCATTGACTTTATGGATAACAAGTTGAGAGTCTCCATGAATGTGTATCTCTGTCACTCTCCACTCAATTGCTAGTTTCATGCCATTAAGAAGGGCTTCATATTTTGCAATATTGTTTGTGCAAGGGAACTTTAATTTGAATGCTTTAGGTATGGAGTATCCTTGAGGAGTTATAAATAATATGCCTGCTCCTGATCCATTATGTGTATAGGAGCCATCAAAGAATAACTACCATTCTCTAGAAGAAAGAGTCATGATAGAGGAATTTGGAAATTCCATTCGCATTGGTGTATCATCAATCATGGGTGCATCCACCAATTGATCAACAATAACTTGGCCTTTGATAGATTATATTTTGACATAGTCAATGTCAAATTCACTTAAGAGCATGACCCATTTAGCTAATCCACCTATGAGGGCAGCCTTGCTTAGTAGGTATTTTAGTGGATCAATCTTAGCTACCAAATGTGTGGTATGTGCCAACATGTAATGTCTCAGTTTTTGTGATGCAAAGATCACAGCTAGTCAAGCCTTCTCAATCATAGAATATTTTTTTTCATATGCCACCAATGTCCTACTGACATAGAATATAGCTCTTTCCTTTTTATTCTCATCATGTTGTGCAAGCAATGCCCCCAGTGATGCATCTGTAGCAGAGACATATAAGATCAAAGGCTTCCCTTGAATGGGAGGCATCAAGATAGGAGGATTTGATAGATACTTCTTGATATGGTTAAAGTTGTTTTCACATTCTTCGTTCCACGCAAATGTCACACCTTTGTGTAATGTCTTTGTAAAAGGTTGTGATATGTCTGCTAGCTGAGATATGAAGCATCTGATAGATTGAATTCTCCCTTGCAATGTCCTCATTTGACTAATGTTTTTGGGAGGTTGCATCTCCATGATAGCCTTTACTTTAGCTGGATCAACTTCAATGCCCTTCTTTGAAACTATGTATCCTAAGAGCTTTCCAGAAGTGACACCAAAAGCACACTTCTTAGGATTTAGTTTGAGACTAAATTTTTCCATTCTGTCTAGTATCTTGCTCAAGTCATTTAGATGTTCAGCTCTAATCATAGATTTTGCTAAAGTATCATCAACATAATCCTCCATAGTCCTATGCATCATGTCATGAAAATAGATGTCATGGCTCTCTGATATGTAGCACCAAAATTCTTAAGCCCAAATGGCATGACATTCCAATAGAAGGTGCCCCATGCACATGTGAAAGTAGTTTTCTCTTGACCTTCTGGAGCAATTTTTATTTAATTATATCTAGAAAAACTATTCATTTAAGAATACATCTCAAAACCCGCAGTCATGTCCACTATCATATCAATGTTAGGTAGTGGAAAATCATCCTTAGAACATGCTCTATTTACATCTCTAAAGTCTGTGCACACTCTGATTGATTTATCTAGTTTTGAAATAGGTACAATATTAGAGATCCATTCTGCATAATCAATAACTCAGATGAATCTGGCTTTTAGTAGTTTCTCTAATTCAGCTTTAACCAAGAGTGCAACATGAGGATGCATCTTTCTTAATTTTTGTTTAACTGGTTTTACTCCAGGAGCTATAGATAAATGGTGCATTATAAGATCAGGATCCAACCCTGGCATATTTGAATATTTCCATGCAAAGTTGATCTTCTTCTTTGTGAGGAAGGTTGTAAATTTTTGCTTCTCTTCTTTTGATAAAGATTGTGCTACATGGATCAACTGTGGTTCTTCTGCTATTCCCAAGTTGATAGATTGAGTGGGCTCAATTAGAATTGGAGATCTATCCTGTAAATGACTTGGAAGGACATCAACTATCTCATCCTTAGGTGCCTCAGAGAGGTTTTCACCTTTGGATACGTGTTTTATTTTTACTTTTGTAGGTTCTGAGATTGCCACAAAGTGGTTTTCACCCTCAGAACTCCTTTTCTTTTTATTCTTATTCTTATTTTTCTGACTAAGATACTTGATGTCCGACTCCGTCATGCTAACACTCGGTTCATTGATGGAAGTCCTCATAGGCTCAATTGCATTGAGGTAGCAAGCAAGGGCATAGTCATTTGGGAAGGTATAAATACTATGGCTCGGGTTTATGGAAGTTTGATCAAGAAGTTCAGGATGTTGGATAGTCAAAGTGGTGAAAGATTGGGAAAGAGTGTTTATGGATATGGATCTGTCATCATCAGTCCTAACCCGACACTCGATTTCAAAGGTGATATTACAACTTAAGACATTCAATTTGTGAATAGGCTTAATGTCATTGTGATAGTCCACTCCAGCCATCGGTGGATCAGACTCAATAAGTTCATCATTTCGATCTAGACTTACGTTGGGTTTAGGTGCATATTGGTGAATAACATCAACATGTTTTTCTGTAATAAGCTCATCTTATTCTAGAATGGCTCCCCATTCATAGTCATTAGATTCTTCATCTATGCCTCTAGGAAATCTAAGAACATGAGTAAAGTCAGGATGAATACCCCAAGAAGGGTTACCCTCAAATTCTGATTTGAATTCATACTCATGTGAATCTATCTCAGAATAACTACCACCTTCCTCTTTGTCTATTTGATTGTCTTTGAGATCTGCTGGTTCTTGTGGTACAATTGTCTCTTGCTTTATAGTAGGTTCTTGTGTTTCTACTACATTAATTATTTTGATTGGGTCATCTTCAACATCCAAGAGATCTTTGATTTCTTTAGTTAAATGCTCATAGGGAATGAGATCTTCAGTGGTGTCTGAATCATCAATATCAGATTGTTCTGTTATTTCACCCTTTAGTTGATTTGCTATAGAGGGCTCAATCGGTTCTAAGACATGTGAGGAATTCTTGCTAAGATAGAAAGGCTTCTTCATGTATCCTAGACCTGTTGTATTCTTGTTGGCTCGACCACGATGTTCAAGAGGTGATAGAAGACCCTTACCATGGATTCCTAGAGGTCCTTTTCCTGTATATCCCATTTTAGCTATCAGTTTATCCCTTGGGCCATATGACTTAGAAGGAACCTTCAATACGTTAGAGTCACCAGCTTGAACAACTTGGGATTCAGGTTCATCTTTGTAGAGCCATGCAAGCACAACTTCATCTTCTTCAAATTCTTGCTTAGGTACTTTCTCTACAACAAATTTTCCTTTATATGCCTCAAGAGGTTCCTTAGATTCTAGTTTGAACTATTTTAGAGCTTGCCCATAAGACTTAGGCGAGATAGGGAGAGATGTCAAAGACAAGACTGGCTCTATATTATATTCTCCCATACCATTTTCTTTGATATTGACCTCTTTTGCAATATCTTCCATCTTAGATGTGGATGCTACATTTGTTTGCTTAATGGAAGATTCTCTGTTATTAGGAACAAGTTTATCCGCATTTTCTTTCAAGGTATTGCAAGTTGTTGACACGTCAGCTGGAATGGTTAGCTCTACTCCGTCACAAGGAAATTTGAAGCACTGATGGTATGTAGAAGGAATAGCTTTCATTTCATGTATCCAGGGTCTCCCTAGAAGGATGTTGTAAGCCAAAGGTATATCAAGAACTTGACATAGAGTATCTCTGATGACATGACCTATTCTGATAGGCAGGACAATTTGTTCCCTTGGAGGATCTTTCTTCTTCATCATATGCTTTGATAGTTATTTTCTTTCTAGGATCAATGTCTGTTTCTAAAAATCCCAATTGTGTGATCAAGCTGTAAGAACAAATATTCAAACCAACGCCCCCATCTATCAAGACATGTTTGACACGATGGTTTTGAATCAAGACTTCTATATGTAAGGGTTGGTTATGCGGATGACTCAGGGAGTTATCATCATCCTCTGAAAAGGAGATATACTATGGAGACGTAAGATGGCCAACCATAGCCTAGAATCTATCTAAATCAAGGTTATTAAGAACATTGGATCTGAGCAGAGCTTTGTCTAGGATGGCTCTATGAGCTGGAGATATCTGAAGCAACTCAAACATGGAGATTTTTGCATTAGTATGTTGGAGTTGTTGAATGATACTGTATGAAGTAGGCCTCATGTCCTTAGAATTTGAAGATTTAGATGTTGCCCTTTGTTTAGAAGTGGAAGATAGATTGAAAGGCACCTTAGGGACATTTGATTGATTTGGGATTTGTCCTTGTAGGTGTGCCTGAGCTTGTGATCGAGTAACTGCATTAGCTGATTGATTTTCTCTATCTCTTCTTACAATTGTGATGACATTGAAATGCTCAGATAGGCTTGGTTCAAACATATTGATAATAGTATTATTTCCAGGATAGACATAATTGACTTAGCACCCACATTAGGCTGAGAAGATGAATCTCCTTGACTATGTTTCAGAAATGGTTCGGTGAATGCTATGTGATCATTATTGGTTTTAGGATTATCAATCATGATTTCTCCATTATCAATCTTGTCTTGAATGGTATGCTTCAAGCGCAAGCAGTTATTAGTTTTATGACCTTTACCCCAATGGAAATCACATAATTCATTCTCTCTCCACCTTTTGGCTTAGGGTCAGGATCAGATTGTCAGATCTCAGGCAAACAGATGATGTTATTAGCTAGTAGAGTTCTCATAGCTGATTCCAAAGATTCTCCAAGAGGAGTGAACTTTCATTTATTATCAGTGGACCAAGATTTGTATTCTGGCTTCTTTTGAGATGATTCAAACACCTTTTGTTCTAAAGCTTTGATGACTTGGGTATCAATGGTTAGATTGAAGGTAGGTTCCTTAGATGGGGCATGGAGATTATCAACAACACCATTTGTGACAATGCCCTTATTCTTGTTCCAATTTTTGTTCTTATCCTTAGAACTAGATTCATACTTGTCCTTTTGAAGTGTGACGTCTCCTTTTTTCACAAGTACTTTTTCAATTTTGATTGCATTGTCTACCATATTATCAAAAGATGTATGATTTTGCATTTGTAAAGGGTAGTTGATTTCTGGAACAAGATTGTTGATGAAGATTTCCAGCTTCTTAGTTTCTAGAATAGGCCTAGCATATAGAGAGAATTTCTTTCTCCATCTTTTGAGAAATATCAGGAATGGTTCTCCTGGATATTGTTTGAGATTGTAGATATCAATCATGGTGACTGGGTGTTGGATGTTGTAGGAGTATTGCTGATAGAACAATTTGATCAACTCCTCAAAGGTTTTGATTGTAGGAGGCATCCTAAAGAACCAATGAATGGTTGACCCTCCTAGAGATTGGGGGAAAAGACACATCAGATAGGTCGGTTCGTGCATGAACTCTATAGATTGATCTTGATGATTAGAGTTTCCATCATACTTATCATATTTTGACATTTCCACCCTCTTAGGGAATGGTGGCATATACAAGTCTTTATCGAATGGAAAAGGACATAGGGCCTCCATGGAGAACTCCTTAGGTTCTTTTTCTTTTTCCATTTTGTTAAGTTTTACTTGCATGACATGCATTTGTTTCATCATAGCCGTAATAGGAGTTTCTTCCTCATGTGTAATGATATCTTCCACATTAAAGTTGGGAGGAATTTTAGCTCCTTGATGAGCTAACTCTAGAAAGTATGTTTCTCTATCTTCTTTCAAGAAATGTTTCATCATTCATTTGAAGTTATCATCATTTTGATATCGAGCAATTTCAAAAGGTGTAGGTTCTTGACCCATACCATGTTGAGATTGATGTCCTTGAGACTCGTGATGTGTCCCTCTATGAGACATGTTAGGAGTTTTAGGACTCCTTGGATTAGATTGAGGAGGGGTTTTTTGATTACCTCCATGAGTTGATGGAGGGGGTATGTAACCAGTTTTCAATCGAAAATTGCCAAGACCGTCATCTTCGTAAAGACCAAAATTGTAGATTTGCTCAAGAGTTGGACCTATGTGAGTAGAAAAAGTAGTGGTGTTAAGTGCTTCTCCAGATTTCTTGTGAGAGGAAGCTCTAGTCTCCACCATTAACCTTGGGTGAAGCAAAAGAATATGATGAAGACAATTGAAGAAAGATCTGATTCAAGAAGATCAAATGACACAACCTTGTCAAAGTTTGATTGATTGAGGATAAGATTGGATGTAAATGAAGGATACTGTGCCTTGGATATATGGGTAGATGCCCAAAAGATAGTGGACACGAGTTCACAACACTTAGCCATTTTGAAGATTGATTGAAGATTGATAGTTATGACAAGGTTTTGACACAAGATGAAAAAGATTCAAATCGATTAAACAGAAGGCCGAATCGGACTCAAGAGGCCACTTTAGGAAAATGATTGGATTCATTCTAGTTTATGCTCTATTCCTGAGACAATGATTTTCTTGACAGACTCTGGAAATAGGTTGTAAAAGCTGGGTCTTTGATAGTTTTTAACACTTCCTGACAAATTTTCAGACTTTTCTCTAACAAATTTCTACAAGCTTGTACGACAGTGGGTAGACTATGAAACAACATTTGACAAGCTTGTACGATAGTTGCAAAACTTGCACGATAGTTGATAGCAAGATTTTTGACTTTTGTTATTGACCGGTGGAAAAACTTGTATGACACTATACCAGCTATCATACGATAATCAGGGGGTTTTGAAATGACAATATCCAAAACTTGTACAACTTTCTGACTTTACAGGATGAATTTTGACTCCAGAAAGGTGTTTGACATCAGATTTTGCAATTTTTTAGTTTTCAGTTTCAAATTGTTCACAAAATTGTCTGTCCATATTTGAAGATACCAGATTGATTCGTTCTTAGTAACCAGATAGATAAACAGGCATGTAAAATAGTAAGCAAGTGATTTCAATCATGTCTGAAAATAATGAACAGGGGACAAAGCAACCTTGTGCATGAACAACCAAGTGACTGAATGTGCTAATCCCTAGGAGTGCTAATAGTGTATGTTCCAAAAAGTTTTGCAATAACGCACATATTCCTAGAAAATAAAAATTTGGCCTCTCTAGGGTTTGTAGTAATGGTCTGACTCTGCAACTTTTGTGATCTCAAGAGGGAAAACTCCAATCCAGGTGCACCGGGGTTTTGACACAGTCCGAGAAATTAATCAATCAGGAGCTGCTAGGGAGATCTGACAGCTCAACAAGAGACCACACCTGTGAAGATTTCCTCCACAAGGACATTTATATAGCGGCTGCTGCTACCACGACGAAAATGGCTATTATCGCTTGAGGTTCCGTCCACATGGTTGACCCAATTAAGAGAATGTCCACTACGGTTAACCCTCTCTAAAGGTAACTCACAAAAGATACCACATAGAGACTGGTTCCAAATTCAAGGATCTGAGTTTCTGATACTACCCAAAAAGGGAGTAGAGCATAGTCCTCTAGCCTTTTCACTTTTAACCAAAACAAAGCAGACAGATTAATCCGACATGCTAAGACCAAGATTATCTCACAAAGATCTATGATGTCAAACCACTTATGATCTATCAACCTCCCCGGAGAGAGAATGTATCAATCAAAAGTTGAAGATGCACAAATTTAGTGGAACGTGAGACACTCTCAGTAACCTCCCTACCTACAAGGGTTCTCTCATTGAGAAGAGCTTCGTTGGAACCCACTCTCTCAAGAACCACAAATAGTGTTCACAAGGCCTATTTACTATGTGTAACAGATATGCAGAAAGAAAATCTACGTTCATTTTATGGCCCAAAATGAAATTTGTGATATGAAAGCAATAAAGGTCACACAAGCTTGACACGCGAGAGTTTGTTTCAGTCCAAATCAAAATGTTATCAGCTGAGAATATTACCTGAATTCCTCACAACACACTTAGTAGATTCTTATCTATTTTTAGCAATTCACACACTTTTTCCAATTAGAACCAGCAAATACCAATTAGAAATAGAAGATTTCAATTGTTAATGTTAGTTGTTAGTCCAAATCTGGAAATCAAATATGGAAAACTGCCTGAAAATGTGAAATGACAATTGAATATGGAGTCAAAACTCGTATGACACTGGGTTACCTGCCAGACGACAGTTTGAAAACTTGTACGACTATGGGTACCTATTCATATGATAATCGGGCTTTCAAATGACAATGTGTACACTTTGATATGAGCCTCAAAATCTGAACCTGTTGTATGACAGTGGACACCTCCCGAAATGACTTTTTGACAAAAGTCGTACAAAAATGTACGGACAGAAAATAAAAATCACAGTTTTGATCATAAAATGACAAGAAATAGATAGAAATTGATAGAATTGGAATGGAAACCCATTTCAGGGCCCCACGGTGGGTGCCAGAAATGTGTGTGTGAATTTTGTACCTAGTTGTAGACATAACACTTCAGTAAAACATTAGAGGTTAGCAGAAATCAAAATCATGCAGTGAAATGGAAACTAATCTAACCAGGTGATTTATTGCCTTCTAGTAGGTGTGAGTATGATATTCTTAGATTGGACCGAGATCAGTGACCTTGACGACACCTAAAGGAAGGATTTGAATGCAGAATCTAGATATGAGATGAATGCAAATTAATCTATATTTTTGGATTTTCTATGCAATAAGATGAAATAAAATTGATATGGATCTATTCTATATGAAAAACTGATATGACATGCAATTAATCTAACAATGATATGCTAAATGATATGAATTTGCTAAAAAATAAATGAAAATCTCACAACATCTTTGATTCGCAAAGATGAATTCTTTGATCACCAATTCGCCAGCGTGAGGATGCAATTTGTAGATGGATCCAAATGAAGAGCTGAGGCCTTAATTTATAGAATTCCAGGACTTTGGAGGTGCATGGAAAAAGCCATAAATCACTCTTGATAAACTCAGGTTGATTTTTAAGTTATCAAGAATTTAGAGATAGATTAACTCACAAAAATCATGCAAATCAACTTTTTAATTTAAATCAGAAGTTGAGATCAGCTTTCAACTCAAAAGAGAGTTGAGTTTTATTTTTAAAATAACTTGAATTGATTTTCTGATTTAAAGTTTAACTACTTTTTGGATGTGCATAATTAATTATGAATTAAATAAATAAATAAAGTGATTTATCCTCAACTTAACTGATTTTAAAAATAAAACAATTGATTTATGGGTTAATCAATTATTAAATCAAACTTTTATTCAAAAACTATATTATTAAATTTGACAATTGACTTTAATTAATTAAATAAGAATTTAATCAATTAGTCATGAGATTTTAGATTTATTGTCAAAATTAAATAATATAATTAGGAATAAATATGATTAAATAATTAAGTGGCAGTATTAAATCTAATTAATTAAATATTCAGAATATTCAATTAATCAAACTTTAGGATAAATAGGATTTATCACCAAATAATCATTAAATTAAAGATAATTAGGATAAATAGGAATAAGGAATATTCCCTGATGCAAAATTTAGGATAATCAATTAAGATTCGATAATGTGCCGATGTGCCTTAGGTTAGGACTTTGATGTCGATTTCATTCGATGTGTCGATATAGGAGGTTAATGAACCTATAGCCCATTTTTGGGGTATTAAAGGAACATGTTCCCCCACCACCTTGGCAGACGAGGGGAGCCCCAAGAGAGAGGGAGCAACAAGAGAAGGGGAAGGAATCTGGATAGAGGCAGCCAAAATCCCCAATGTAGAGGACATGCAACCCAACATTGAGGACACCAAGGGCACAAAACCCCCCATCGAAGCAACATCGGAGGCGCTGACAATGGCCACCTCAGAGAGATCAACGATAGCACTAGTAGCAGCCACATAAAATGTCGGGGTAGTAGCCGCAGCTGAAACCCTAGGAGAAGCGTCGAGAGCCATATTTGTTTTTCTTGTTAGTCCACAATTTACAGTTTGAATAAACTTTCTGTGCTAGTTTTGAGAGCAATTTTTAAAAAAATCTGATTTAAATCATACAAAAAATGCAAAACCACTATATAAACAATATAACACACAATGTAGTTTGTGGGGAAAACTATTTTGTGAGGAAATCTCCATATTTTAAAACTTTGTCAATGGATTATCAAATTTAAAAATATTACAATACATTTTGCAAACATCATGAGACTTTCACTAGCATTGAAATTTAGAGTAATTTTAACATTTTGATAACTACAAATTCATAAATATAGGCATTGAGCAACTTGAAAATCATAAATATTAGCATTGAGCAACTTGAAAATCATAAATGGTCTTATTTATAATGTGCAAAATCTACTTAGTGGTATGGTGCCTAATGAGGATTCTCATTCCATTGCTTAATTAGGGAGATACCACCTTCTAGCTTAAAATAGTAAATCAATTATTCTTATGGGACTATCAATTTGACCACCTATATTAAACACCAAGATTGTCATAATAGCACCCTTCAAATAATAGTGTTCTAAGAGTACATAATTGTTATAATGCTGGTCAAGATTCTAATGTGATTTCCTCCATTTTAGGCTCTTAAAAGCCATACGAATATATTTTGATTAGATACACTTTGAAAGGGCTTGATCCCATTACAATAACAACCACAAAGGCAAGGGTGAGGCTCACTAGTTGTGAGATTGAGAAAAAAGAAAAGAAAAAGAATTGCTTTTAATCAAAGCATATAATTGACATGAGTTAAGGGTCTCGACTCCATACCAAGGACTTCTCTTTCAAAATACAAGGAAGAGTGTGTGAGGACAAATGATCTTTCCTCATATGGACAACAATCCAAGCAATACTATCATTCAAGATACTAGTGCAAGGGAAAACAAGAGGAGATCACCCATGAGAGGTTCAACAAAAAAGAAAAGGTAACAATATGATGACTAGGTGAAAGGTAGTCATTGTTTGCGAGAGGAGTTTGAAGCTAAGAAGAAGCATTCAATGAAACAAGTGGCGAGTTCGATTAGGAGGAACCTTGGAAGAATCATTTGGACATGACAAAAAATAACCAAAACCAAAGTGCTCCTCCAAATCCCAAGATGAGCCATCCATTAAAGAGTTAAGATCCTTGATAGCTAGGTGATCACTAGTGCGAAGCAACATCGACAATGTAAAGAGGCCCTCATAAGCTAATGATTTAGTCCAACCCCTATCTCTAACTGTTAGAACATATCTGTGAAGAGACATGGAAATCTTAATATCCACTAAAATGCGAACAAAAGTAGAGTACTCCATGTAAAAGTGGAATCATCTACGTTCAAAAAATGACCCATATTGTGATATTGCTAGCAGGATTCAATTGTGTAGTTTTCGGGTGAAACTCATTGACCCATATTTCATTAGTTGTGGTTCACGAGAACCCATCTCTCATCATATTGAATAGAAAATTTCACTCATTGCGTCTAGGTGACCTCTTGAGAAGGTGTGATGCTTCACCCTTGTAAGCATCACCTAGATGTAATGAGTGCTAAGTGTTCCATAATATTTTCATGAGGGGTGGGTTCTTGTGAACCACTATTCATGAAAACTAGGTTAATTGAATCCTTATAACAATATCACAATTCTTTCACTTGTCAAAAATCTTGCGGGAGCTAAAGGAAACATACCATCAAGGAATATAATTACGAGAGTGTTTATTTTTATTTTTGTTTTCTAAAGGGCTTTGTCAATACATCTACGACATTTGTTAAAGTTTGGACTTTCTTTAGTTTCACCCCTATATATTTGACTATCTCTCTAACATAATGATGATGCTTACCAATGTGCTTGGTCCTTGCATGAAAAATTTGGAATTTTGCAAAACAAATTGTTCTTTGACTCTCATAATAAAGAGTCATTGCACCTTGACTCAATCGAACATTTGAATTCAATCTTTTCAACCATGTCTTCTTTATGGACACAAGTATCTTCCATATACTTAGTCATAGTAGTAGACACTGTAATACCCCAAAAATGGGCTATAAGTTCATTAATCTTCTATATCAACAATTCAAACAAAATCGGCATCAAAGTCCTAACCTAAGGCACATCTAAACATCATCGAATCCTAATTGATTATCTTAAATTCTGCATCGGGGAATATTCCTAGTAATATTCCTAATCATCATAATTATCTTTAATTTAATGATTATTTGGCGATAAATCCCATTTATCCTAAATTTGATTAATTGAATATTTTCATATTTAATTAATTGGATTTAATACTGCCACTTAATTATTTAATTGAATTTAATTATATTTATTCCTAATTATTATTTAATTTTGATAATAAATCAAAATTCCTATCATTAATTGATTAAATTCTTATTTAATTAATTAAAGCAAGTTGTCATATTTAATAATATTATTTTTGGAATAAAAATTTGAAAAAAAATTGATTAACCCATATATCAATTGTTTTATTTTCAAAAATCAGTTAAGTTGAGCATAAATCACTTTATTTATTAAATTAATTCATAAATAAAACATGCACAATCATAAAAGCAGACAACTATCAATTATCAATTAAAGCTAAACTCTATTTTGAGTTAAAACTTAGCTTTTGCATGTTTTTGTGAATTAAATTATCTTTATTATCAAATAACTCAAAAATCAAGCTGAGTTAATTTGAGTGATTTATGGCTTTCTTCCATGCACCTCCAAAGCCCTGGATTTCTATAAAATCAAGGCTCAGCTCTTCATAATTCATCCATGAATTTGCATTCTCACGCTGTCGAATTAGAGTTTGAAGAATCATCTTTGCGAATCCAAGCTATTGTGAGATCTTTCTAGTTTTGAGCATTGCATATCATTTAGCATAGATTCATATCATTGTTAGATCAATTTCTATATTAGCATAGATTCATATCAGTTTATCATTCTTAGTGCATAGAAAATACCAAAAAATTAGATTAATTGCATTCATATTTCATATCAGTTTTGCATTCAAATCCTTCGTTTAGGTGTCGTCTAGGTCACTGATCTCGATAACAATCTGAGAACATCAATCTCGCACCTACTAGAAGGCAGTAAATCGCTTGGTTAAATTAGATTTTAATTTTGCACGATTTTGATTTTTGCTAACCTCTAATGTTTTACTGAAGTGTTGTGTCTACAGATCAGGTACAATTTTCACACACACATTTCTAGCGCCCACCGTGGGGCCCTGAAACGGGTTTCCAATTCAATTCTATCAATTTCTATCTTTTTCTCCTCGGTTTTTATGCAAAAATATGATTTTTATTTTTTGTCTGTACAATCTTCGTACAAGTTTCTGACAAAATTTGTATGAGTTTGAGCATGTTGTCGTACGACAGTTGATCGAGTATCATTTCATCAGGCACCCACTATTGTTTGGAGGCTGGATTATCATTTCATCAGACACCCAGTGTCGTACGAGTTTCTGGACTATCATCTGGTAATAGACCCACTATCGTACGAGTTTCTAGACTGTCGTTTGGTAATAGACCCACTGTCGTACGAGTTTCGGCACCAGGTTTTAACTGTCGTTTCATTTTTGCAGGCAGTTTGTCAGATTTGATTTTTAGATTTTGACTAACAGCTAATCTTAACAGTTGGAATTCTCTATTTTTGATTGACTCTTGCTGGTTTTGATTGGAAAAAGTGTAAAGTTTGCTAAAATCAAGTAAAAATCTACTAAGCGTGTTGCGAGGATCTCAGGTATTCCACTTGTGCTGATAATATTTTGATTTGGGGCTTAAAATAAATCTCTCGTGTGTCTAGCTTGGGTGATTCTTTTCATGCTTTTGTTTTACACACTTGCATAATTGATACTAGGTTGTGACACCTTAAATATTTATTAGCAGTCTTAGATTACTTGTGATTGATCTTGATTGCTATCTTAGGTTATTGGACTCGCTAATCCACCGGCCCCTCATTCCACCCCGTGGTTGCAATCTCAGCACCATAAAGGGGAGGGGTCAACAGGACAGAAGCGTTAAGTGTTCCACTTGGCAACCCTTTTGTGCTTTTAGGAACTCACTTATTTTCTAAGTTGGGGACTCGTTTTTAGCTTGTGTGAGGTGTTAAGTGTTCCACCTTGTGGACTCATCTCATATTCGCTTTAAGTGTTAAGTGTTCCTCTTTCTGCTTTTTGGATACTTTTGGTAGATTTGCTTTTGGAAACATACATTTGTGCTCACATAGTAATTAGGCCCTATGAACACTATCTGTGATTTTTGAGAGATTGGATTCCCAGTGAAATCTTTCTTGATGACAGAATCCTTGTAGGTAGGGAGGATACTTAGTGCGTTTCACATTCAACTCGGTTAGTGTGTCTTCTCTTATTGATCGATACATTCTCTCCCAGGAGAGGTTGATAGATCACGTGGGGTTGACATCATGAGCTTTGGTGAATCAAAATTGGTTAGTGCGCCTTCTCTTATTGATTGATATATTCTCTCCTCGGAGAGGTTGATAGATCACGTGGAGTTGACATCATAGACCTTGGTGAGACAAACTTTGTCTTAGTGTGTCGGATTAATCTGCTTGCTTTGTTTGGGTTAAAAGTGAAAAGGTGTCAAAAACCTTGGATCTGGAGCCAAGTCCCCTTGTGGTATACTATTGTGAGTCACCTTTAGAGAGGGTTAACCATAGCGGACAATCCCTTCATAGGGTAAATTGGATTGACGAAACCTCAAGCGGTAATAGCCATTTTCACCGTGGTAGTGACAGCTGCTATGTAAATGTCCTTGTGGAAGAAATCTCCATGGGTATGGTTCATTATTGGGTTGTCAGATCTCCCTAGCAGCTCCTGAAGATTCAATTCTCGGACTATGTCAAAACCCTGGTGCGTCGAGATTGGAGTTAACCCCTTTGGATCATAAAAGTTGCAGAGTCAAACCATTACTAAAAACCTTAGCGAGACCAAATTTTCATTTTATAGGGTATATGTGTGTTATTGCAAAACATTTTTGGAACATACACAATTAGCGCTTCTGAGGATTAGAACGAATAAGTCACTTGATTTTTCATGCGCAAGGTTGCTTTTGCCCTTGTTCATTATTTTCAGACATGCTTGAAATCACATGCTTGCTATTTTGCGTGCTTGTTTATCTATCTGGTTACTAAAAATGAACAAATCTGTTACAATCCTCAAATCTGGACATTGAAATTTGCAAACAATTCAAATCTAAAAACTCAAAATTTGCAAAATCTGAAGTAAAAATCCTTTTCTGGAGTCAAAAGTCATCTTAGGAGGTCAAAAAGTCATATGAGTTTCCATCAAGTGTCGTTTCATTACAACCCATCTATCGTATGATTGAGTACCCAGTGTCATACGAGTTTCCATGCCAGCAAATTCTCAAAGTCAAAATCTTGCAACTGTCGTATGAGATTTTCAATTGTCGTTTCATTGTTACCCAACTGTCGTACGAGTTTTGCAACTATCATTTCATTGCTACCCAACTGTCGTACAAGTTTTGCAACTGTCATTTCATAGCATACCCACTGTCGTACGAGTCTGTAGAGTGTCATTTTGGAAATTTTTGAAAGTTGTCAAAAAAAATTGTCAAAATTGCCAGATATTTAGCTTTTTCAGCCTAATTTCAGAATCTGTTGAATGAATCACTATGTCAGGAACAAAGCAGTAGCTATTAAGAATCCAATCTTTTTCCTAAAGTGGTCTTTTGAATTCGATTAAGCCTTCTGTTTAATCAATTTTAGTCCTTATCATCCTGTGTCAAAACCTTGTCATAACTATCAATCTTCAATCAATCATCAAAATGACTAAGTGTTGTGATATCTTGTCTGCTATCTTTTGGGAACCTACCCATACATCTAGGGCACAGTATCCTTCATCCACATCTAATCAAATCTTCAAATCAATCAAACCTTGACAAGGATGCGTCATCTAATCATCTTGATTGAATTCATTCTTCGGTTATCTGGATATTATTCTTTTGTTTCACTTGAGGTGAATGGTGGAGACTAGAGCTTCCTCTCACAAGAAATCTATCACCACTCTCCAAACTCCAACTCTTAAGGAACTCATCAATTTTGGTCTTTACGAGGACGACGGTCTTGGAAACTATTGATTGAAATCTAGTTACATACCTCCTCCATCAACTCACGGAGGTACTCAACATACCCCTCATCAATCTAATCCAGGGAGTCCACAAACTCCTACCATGTCTCAAGAAGGGAAAAATTTTGGCTCTCAAAGAGCTCAATCTCAACATGGTGCAGATCAGGAACCCACACCTGAAGAAATTGCTCAATATCAAAATGATGATAACTTCAAACGAATGATGAAGCATTTCTTGAAAGAAGATAGAGAAACATACTTTTTACAATTAGCTCATCAAGGAGCTAAACTTCCTCCCAACTTTAATGTTGAAGACATCATTACACATGAGGAAGATAATCCACTCATAGCTATGATGAAACAGATGCATGCTATACAAGTTGAACTTAACAATCTCAAGAAAAAGAAGGAACCTAAAGAGTTCTCCATGGAGGCTCTATGTCCTTTTCCATTTGACAAAGACTTGTATATGCCACCATTTCCAAAAAGAGTGTAGATGCCAAAGTATGACAAGTATGATGGACACTCTGATCCTCAAGATCATGTCAGAGAATTTTGTACACAATCAATGGAGTTCATGCATGAACCGACCTATCTGATGCATCTCTTCCCTCGATCTCTAGGGGGAGAAGCCATCCACTGGTTCTCTAGACTGCCTTCTACTATCAAAATTTTTGAGGAGTTGATCAAATTGTTCTATAAGCAATACTCCTACAATATTCAACACCCAGTCACCATGATCGATATCTGTAATCTCAAGCAATATCCAGGGGAACCATTCCTAACATTTCTCAAGAGATGGAGGAAGAAGTTCTCTCTATATGCCAGACCTATTCCAGAAATAGAAAAATTGGAAATCTTCATCAACAACCTTGTTCTAGAAATCAATTATCCTCTACAAATGCAAGATCATACATCTTTTGATAAGATGGTGGATAATGCTATCAAAATTGAAAAAGTGCTTGTGAAAAAAGGAGAAATCACACTTCAAAAAGACAAGTACGAATCAGGATCCAGTTCTAAAGACAAGAACAAAAATTGGAACAAGAACAAAGGCATTGTCATAGATGGCGTTGTTGACACTGTCCGTGCCCCATCAAAGGCACCAGCCTACAATCTCACTCTTGGCACTCAAGCCATTAAAGCTTCAGAGCAAAAGTCTCCTCCACCATCTCAAAGGAAGCCAGAATACAAAAAATGGGATAAACATAAAAAATTTACTCCTCTAGGAGAGTCTTTAGAATCAGCTATGAAAACTCTACTGGCTGATAACATCATCTCTTTACCACCAATCCGACCAAATGATCAGGACCCCAAACCGAAATGGTGGAGAGATAATGAATTATGTGATTTCCATCGGAGTAAAGGTCACAAAACTAGTAGTTGCTACATCTTGAAGCATACCATTCAAGATCTGATCGATAGTGGAGACATCACAATTGAAAATCCCAAGAGCAATAATGATCATACAACATTCACAGAACCATTTCCGAAACATGGTCAAGAAGTTTCAACTTCTCAACCTAATATGGGGGCAAAAGTCAACTATGCCTACCCTGGAAATAATGCTGTCATCAATATGGTTGAACCATGTCTCTCTGAAAGTTGCAATGTCATCACAATTGTACGAAGAGATAGAGATCATTCCTCAGCTAACACAGTTACTCGATCATAGGCTCCAGTGCATTTGAAAGGACAAATCCCAGATTCATCAAATGTCCCTAAGGTGCCCTTCAATCTTTCATCTGCTTCTAAACAGAAGGCTGCTTCCAAATCTTCCAATCCAAAGGATATAAGGCCTATGTCTTATAGCATTGCTCAACAACTCCAGCACACTAATGTGAAAATCTCCATGTTTGAGTTGCTTCGAATATCTCCAGCTCATAAAGCCATTCTCGATAAAGCTTTTCTCGGTTCCAATGTTCCTGATGACCTTGATTTAGACAGGTTCCAGACTATGGTTGGACATCTTACATCTCCGCAATATATCTCCTTTTCAGAGGAAGATGACAACTCCTTGAGTCACCCACATAATCAGCCTTTGCATATAGAAGTCTTGATCCAGAACCATAGAGTCAAACGTGTGTTGATAGATGGGGGCACTGGCCTAAACATTTGTTCTTACAGCTTGATCACACAATTGGGATTTTCAAAATTGGCTATTGATCCTAGAAAGAAAATAACTATCAAGCCCTATGATGAACAAGAAAGATCTTCTAAAGGCACCATTGTCTTACCTATCAGAGTGGGTCCAGTTATCAAAGATACCATCTGTCAAGTGCTTGATCTACCTTTGGCCTACAACATCCTTCTAGGGAGACCATGGATACATGAAATGCAAGCTATTCCTTCTACATACCATCAATGTTTGAAGTTTCCTTATGAAGGAGTAGAGGTTACTATCCCCATAGATCTGAATACAACTTGCAACACCTTGAAGGAAAGTGCAGATAAGCTTGTACCTAATAACAAAGAATCTTCTATTGAACCAACTAAAGAAGCATCCGCATCTAAAATGGAAGATCTTGCAAAAGAGGTTAATATCAAAGAAAATGGTATGGGAGAATATACTACCGAGCCAGTCTTATCTTTGACATCTCTCCGTATCTCACCTAAGTCTTATGGGCAATCTTTGAAACAATCCAAACCAGACTCTAAAGAACCTCTTGAAGCATATAAAAAGAATTTTGTAGCAGAACAAGTATCCAAGCAAGAATTTGAAGAGGATGAGGCTATGCTATCATGGCTGTACAAAGATGAACCTGAATCTCAAGTTGTTCAAACTGGTGACTCTACAGTCTCCAAACTCCCTTCCAAGTCATATGGTCCAGGAGATAAATTAATAGCTAAGATGGGATATTTAGGTAAAGGACCTCTAGGAATCAGAGGAAAAGGTCTTGAGGTACCTCTCCCACATACTGGTAGAGAAAATAAAAACAAAGTTGGCTTAGGCTTTGAGAAGAAACCCTATCACCTCAAAGGTAATTGCTCTCATGTCATAGAGCAGATTGCACCAGGGGAACCTCTTCTTAAGAAAGAAGAAACAGAACCATCAGATAGTGATTCAGACAGCTCAGAACTCATCCCCTATGAAAAATTGCCTAAAGAGATCAAAGACCTTCTTGATGATAAAGATGATCCTATCAAGAGAATTAATGTAGTAGAAACACAAGAACCTACTATCAATCAAGAGATAGTTGCAACACAAGAACCAACTAATCTCAAAAACAATCAAGAAGAGGGAAGTGGTAGTGATTCTGAGATAGATTCTCATGAGTATGAATACAAATCAGAATCTGAGGGTAACCCTTCTTGGGGTATTCACCCTGACTTTACTCATGTTCTAAGATTTCCTAGAGATCCTAAATCAGAAGATGAATCTAATGACTATGAATGGGGAGTCATCCCAGAACCAAATGAGCTTATCATAGAGAAACATGTTGATGTTATTCATCAATATGCACCTCAAACCAACGTAAGTCTAGAGCGAAATGATGAACCTATCGAGTCTAATCCACCTATGGCTAAATTGGACTCCCACGATGACATTGAGCCTATTCACAAATTGGATGTCTTAAGTTGTAGTCTCACCTTTGAACTCGAGTGTCAGGTTAGGACCAATGATGACAGATCCATATCCGTAAACACTATCTCCCAATCTTTCCCTACTTTGACTATCAAATATCCAGAACTTATTGATCAAACCTCCACAAATCCGAGCCATGGTATTTATACCTTCCCGAATGACTATGCCCTTTCTTGCTACTTTAATGCAGTTGAGCCTATGAGTACTTCCATCAGTGAACCAAGCGTTAGCATGACCGAGTCGGACATCAAATATCTTAGTCAAAAAAATAAGAATAAAAAGAAAAAGAAAAAGAGTTATGAGGGTGAAAACCACTTTGTGGCAGTCTCAGAACCTACAAAAGTAAAAATAAAAGATGTATCCAAAGGTGAAAACCTCTTTGAGGTGCCTAAGGATGAGATATTTGATGTCCTTCCGAGTCATTTACAGGATAGATCTCTAGTTCTAATTGAGCCCACTCAATCCATCCATTTGGGTACAACAAAGGAACCATAATTGGTACATGTAGCACAATCATTATCAGACGAAGAGAAACAAAAATTTACAACATTCCTAATAGAGAAGAAAATCAACTTTGCATGGAAATATTCAGATATGCCAGGATTGGATCCCAGTCTTATAATGCATCATTTATCTATTGCTCCAAATGTCAAACCTGTCAAGCAAAAATTGAGAAAGATGCATCCTCATGTTGCACTCTTGGTAAAAGCTGAATTAGAGAAGCTCCTAAATGCCAGATTCAATCGAGTTATTGACTATGTAGAGTGGATCTCTAATACTGTACCTATTTCTAAACCAAATGGCTCAATCAGAGTGTGCACAGACTTTCAAGATGTGAATAGAGCATGCCCTAAGGATGATTTTCCACTACCTAACATTGATATGATAGTGGACATGATTGCGGGTTTCGAGATGTATTCCTTAATGGATGGTTTCTTTGGATATAACCAAATAAAAATTGCTCTAGAGGACCAAGAGAAAACTGCTTTCACATGTGCATGGGGCACCTTTTGTTGGAATGTCATGCCATTTGGGCTTAAAAATGCTAGAGCTACATATCAAAGAGCAATGACATCTATTTTCCACAACATGATGCATCGAACTATGGAAGATTATGTTGATGATACTTTAGAAAAATCTATGATCAGAACTGAACATCTAAAGGACTTGAGCATGATCCTAGACAGAATGGAAAAGTTTAGTCTCCGACTAAATCCTATGAAGTGTGCTTTTGGTGTCACTTCTAGAAAGCTCTTAGGATACATAGTTTCAAAGAAGGGAATTGAAGTTGATCTGGCTAAAGTCAAGGCTATAATAAAAATGCAACCTCCCACGAATATCAGTCAAATGAGGATGTTGCAAGGAAGAGTTCAATCTATCAGAAGATTCATATCACAGCTAGCAGACATATCACAACCTTTTACAAAAACATTACATAAAGGTGTGACCTTTGCATGGAATGAAGAATGTGAGAACAACTTTAACCATATCAAGAAGTATCTATCAAATCCTCCTATCTTGATGCCTCCTATTCATGGGAATCCATTGATCTTATATGTCTCCACAACAACCACATCACTGGGGGCATTGCTAGCGCAACATGATGAAGAGAAAAAGGAAAGAGCCATTTATTATATAAGCAAAACATTGGTGGCGTATGAAAAGAACTATTCTATGATTGAGAAAGCTTGTCTCGCTGTGATCTTTGCATCATAGAAACTGAGACACTATATGTTAGCTCATACCACGCATCTAGTAGCAAAAATTGATCCACTAAAATACCTACTAAGCAAGGCTGCCCTCACAGGTAGACTGGCTAAATGGGTCATGCTTCTAAGCAAATTTGACATTGAATATGTTGAAAGAAAAGCTATAAAAGGTCAAGTTATTGCTGATCAACTAGCAGATGCACCCATGTTTGATGACACACCAATGAAAATGGAATTTCCAGACTCCTCTATTATGCACCTATCTTCTAGAGAATGGCAATTGTTCTTTGATGGCTCCTATACATAGAATGGATCTGGAGTAGGCATATTGTTCATAACTCCTCAAGGATACTCCATCCCAAAAGCATTCAGACTAAAGTTCCCCTGCACAAACAATATTGCAGAATATGAAGCCCTTTTGAATGGTATGAAAATAGCAATTGAATGGAGAGTAATAGAGCTACACATTCATGGAGACTCTCAACTTGTTATTCATCAAGTCAATGATGTGTACCAAACTAAAGATGAAAAGCTCATTCCTTACAAGAGAATGGTAGATGATCTTAAGAAATATTTCATATCTATCACATTTGAGCAAATTCCTAGAATGGAGAACAAGGCTGCCGATGCAATGGCAACACTATCTACTTTATTACAATAGCCTGAACATGAGCTACGCTACGAGTTCCTGGTGGAAGCACTATCTTATCCTACATATGACTCCCCTAAAACCTGCATGATCTTCACTATTGTAGGTCATGATTCATCCCGATATAAAAACCTATTTTCCTATCTCCAGGACCAAATCATCCTCGATACCTTCAACCACCATGAAAAGAGATACCTTATTCGTAATGCCTCCCGATATGTCATCATTGGTCACAATATATACAAACGAGGTCTAGATGGTACGCTACTTAGATGTTTAGAACAGGAAGAGTCTCAACGTGCATTAGAGGAAGTCCATGATGGTATTTATGGGTCACACTCGAACGGTTTAACACTAGCTGAAAAAATTATTAGGGCTAGGTATTATTGGCCTAAAATGGAGAAAGAGGCTATCAAATTTGCTAAGAATTGTCAAAAGTGTCAAGTACATGGCAACCTAATTCATGCTCCAGGGAGGGATCTAATCCCCTTTACAACACAATGGCCTTTCCATCAATGGGCATTTGAGCTTATCAGGATGATTCATCCTCATTCTTCTAATGGACATACCCATATAATCACCACCACAGATTATTTTACAAAATGGGTAGAGGCGGTCCCTTTGACACAAGCAACAGGGAAACAGATATCTATGTTCATATTGAACTATATCATATGCAGATATGGGATACCTCATTCCATAATCACAGATAACGGTGGGCAATTTAGGAATAAAGACCTAGATGATCTATGTGCCAAATTCAAGATCACACAACATTGGTCTTCTATCTACTATCCATAAGGGAATGGCCAAGCAGAGGCTTCTAACAAAAATCTATTAAAGATATTGCACAGAACAGTAAACAAAACTGGTAGAGATTGGCATCTCATGATTAATCCAACTCTATGGGCCTACAGAACAAGTATCAGAACACCTACTAGGGCTACACCTTTCGCTTTAGTTTATGGGTCTAAGGTGGTACTACCTATTGAGGTTGAAATCCCATCACTAAGAATCAAAATGCATGGTCTAGTAATTGATGATGACTACAGAGTGTCTAGGTTACAAGAACTGGAACTACTAGATGAGCGCAGACAAGCAGCATATGATCATCTCAGAGTATATCAGAAGAGAATGCCTAGAGGTTACAACAAGAAAGTTAGACATAGAATTTCAGGTTGGCGATCTAGTCTTGAGAGAAAATCCTAAAAATCAATCCCATCGAGAACGCAAGGGGAAGTTCAAACCCAACTGGCTGGGTCCCTTTGTCATCATTGCTACTTTTGGCTCTGGTGCCTATCAACTCTCAATGACTGAAGGAGAACAGCTCTGAGAACCAATCAACTTTCTCCATCTGAAGAAATTCTATGCCTAAGGCATTCACTCTATGGTAAAATGTCCTGAAAAAATTATAAACATTAAAAAAAGTCTTGAAAAAATGAACATCTTGGTGAAAACCTAGCAATAGGCGCCTTGATGATTCACAAAAAAATCAAAAAATATCAAAAGTACAAAAAAATTGAAAAAATAAAAAATACAAAAAAAATGGAAAAGAAAAAAAGTGCCTTGGTGAAAACTTGGAAACAAGTGCCTTGGTAGAAAAAATAGAATCTTTGCCAAGATGGTGAAAACCCGACAAATGGGTGCCACTTGTTTCAAAATGCTCCATCTATCAGCGCAATCTTGGTCTTTCCCAATTTTCAGTTTTGCTTTAGTTTGTACATATCTCCCGGTTTATTTTTGCATTTCCAGTTTTCAATAAGTCAGTTTGTACACCCCTCGGCTCAAGCGTCTATATCCTATCAATGCTTAACACTTGGGGGCAATCAATGTCATATCCTATGGTCTCCCATGTATCTTAGACATGTCATATCTAGCCAGAGTCCTTTGAAGCTTCATTTGAGTCAGTCAGTCAGTCTCGTCTCCAGAAAGGATTTTGCATCTACAACATCAAACATCAAACTCAAACTGAAAACAATCTATGCTTTTTACATACTTTTATCTCCTTGTATGCTTAATGATTCACATTGAGATTTTTGCACATTGTGTCCCTTTGAGCTCTTCGATGATGTCCTTTATAGGATTTAGAGAGTGATGACTGCGGGCATAATCTTTTCTTTGATTTTTGCTTGTATGTGAAAGTCTAACAACTTTGGAAATTTTGGATTGAAATGGTGTCCGACTTTAAGAGCCTCTATCATGAATTGGATGGCCATGCGTACCTCAACCATTGATACCCAGATGATTCAAGGAAGTTTGATCTAACTATTATCTTTTTGAGTGAGTTCTTTCTCCTACTGTGAAACACAATCTTACCTAAGGATATGAATGATAAAGGGTCACTACGGGTAATTCACATTGGATTTAGAATGATCTCTTGACTGTTTGATGTGTTTGCAATGCAAGGCGTATTTAGGTCATCACAATGTTTATATTTTGATGCTTATACAAATTGCTATATCAAAATGGACAAGATATTCAGGTCATCTTGGCGTTTGTGCCTTGGTGCTTATATCTAATCCGACATTCCAAAAATAAAATCAATATTCATATATCCATGGTTGTTGACCAGTGGGTGTTGTATTGATTCTTGCGCATAAAAATCAATATTCATATGTCTGGTTTTTTTTTAGCTAGTGGGCATTGTATTGATTTATCCGGTTACCTAAAAGTTCAATGATGATAACAAATCGACATATGATCAGTGACTAGGTCCTAGGTCTTAGGTTGCATTTCATTTTGCATGTCTCTTTGCATTTTGCATGTTGCATGATCTCACAATGGCTAAACGAACTTCAAAACTTAAACAATTCTTCATAACAATTCTTCACATCTAATGAGAGCTGAGTCTCACTCCAAGGTCTCTTCATCAAACCGCAAGCAGTACCCCTCCGGGGTTAAACATCCTTTTGACATAAGACTGAGTACTTGTCTTCATCAACCTGCACAAACATATTATGTGTATCACTGCATTTACATCTTATATCATTATCATTTGTTACATTACATTACATTCATTGCATAAGCATAAATCATACATACATCTTTTCATAATCAATTACATTTGCATAACATCCATACATATGAAAGAAATCATTGCATTGCATCGATCCATACATACATTCTACACTAATCATAGCATAAGCATAGCATGATATCATCATAAATCCACATCATGACAAGTAAAAATGAAGTCACAATCAAAATATCGATCTCATATATATCAAAAATCTCAAAATATGTTAGGGGTGTACTACTGGCACAATGTACAAAAGAATGAGCTCCAGAAAGCTATCAGAATCAGAATGATATATCAGTGGTAAAAAAAACTAGAATATATCAAAACATGACCTCGGGAATCAACTCTCAGCATGCTCCTTGGTATCTGGTGGAGGAGGTGGTGGTACATCTGGTATGACCTCTACCCTCGGTGCCCTAGCTCCCTCTGAGGCTGCCATGTACTCAGAGTATGTAGGTACTCTCTGCTCAGCAGGAACAACGACATAGTATGCAGACACATAATAGGAAGCCCATGAGGTCTGATGGGTCACCTCTATTTGTAGTCTCTGAACCTCTGAGCGAAGCTCTGCATGAAGCTTAGTGCATTGCCTGTCTACCTCCCGAAACCTCTCCTCCCATCTGGCACTCTGTACCTTCAGGTCCCAGACCTGAGCTCTGAGCTGTCTAATCATCTCTAATGAAGTGAGAGGAACAGTGGGCTTTTCTGTAGCTGCTGGCATCTCTGTATCCCGTGCTGGCTTCTCTAGTTGCTGTCTAGTGGTCTCTGATCTACGCACCTTACGACATCTAGCCTTTGCACCCAAATCAAACGTAGTGTCTACCTGTGTGGGATCTGCATCACCACCTGCAAACTGCTCACCTGCCAACACCTCATCTGTCACACCGACACTGCCCAAAGTACCCCTCTCACCCCTGGATCATCTACGTGACCCTATGGATGTACCTATGGGAGAAGTAGAAGGACGAGGAGGCCTCATATGCCTAGATGATCTCTGTAATGGAGCTGTCGCTCTCTGTCTGGGTGGTGTAGGATGCACTGCCTATGGTCTCAGGCCCTGTACCATAGGAACACCTGTAACATCCATTGCCTCCTCCATGGAGGGTATCAACTCCGTAGGATCTAAGAATCTGTGGATGGGATGATCTACAAGCCATGTAATGTATCCATCTATCACTCCTGCATCGACAACCTATGGCTGGTAGTCCCAATCTCTGCCTATAATGGCACTGTACTCCTCTACACATAAGGAATAGGAGAGCCTCGGTGTCCATTCGAGCCTGATCTCACACATAATGTGAGCATATGCAGTGTACTCTCATGGGGCATCCTGTCTGCATCCATACTGATGCCACACTCTGCTAATCACAAATCTCTCCAGAATAGTGGGAGAGCGGCCAATAAGCACTCGACTCTGAAAAAGAAAACTATACTGCTCCCTCGCAGTGGGCCATACCTCTATCTACAAATATGGCCTCCAATGAACAAAAGTCATGTCATCTAGACATCGATGGAAGTACTCGGTATGACCCATATGGACCTGTGTGACATAACCAGCATATGTATATATCACTAGCTCCTGTGGCTGCCGCTGTGTCTGAAAAACTGGTCTCAATACTGGGATATGCTCCCAGGCCCATATCTGTAATACAAGAGCTCCTGAAGCAAAGCTCTTGCAATCCTGATACACGATCTCATGCATCTCTAAAAACATATGTGCCAAGAGGCACTGACCCCAAGCAAGCTTAGTGGGCGTAGCCATAAGCAGTGCTACCATCGGAGCCCATCCCATCAAAAAGCCATTCTGCTGACGGCCTGGCATGATGAGCTCCCCGATCATACCAGTAATAATGCACTCTAAACGGTGCATCTGACCATATCACTATACAAGGGTCTCCCAGGAAATGGACCTCGTCAACTATGTATCATCTCCAAACAGATGCCTAAAGGCATGAAGACCACCTTGATCATAACTCACATACTCAAGACGCCAACTGCTATGAAATGGAATGCGCAGTATCCTATAGATGTCCTCTGGCATCACAGTCATCTCTCTAGTAGGTAAATGAAACATTTGTGTCTCCGAATGGAATCTCTCAGTCAAGGCAGTCAAAAGGCCATGATTTACCCTAATATCAGGTAAATGAATCAAATACTTGAATCCATAGGTAGCAAGATGAACCCTCATCGGGTTTGGAAGCACGATACATAATCTCTGGGTAGCCGGGTATGAATGTCAGACGTGTACATTTGGATATGTCACCTATATCATACAAAAATAGGGCATTCTATCAGAAATTGGGTTCAATCACAGGCTAATAGTACAAAAATTAGACAGTCAGGTACTTCAAAAGGTAGGTCAACCAGTCAGATATCAACATCAGGCATCAGAAAAGTCAAAATCCGGCCCTAAAAGTTAGTTTTCAACACTCTATTTTTCATACAATAGTCCAGATTGGCATCAAATGTCATACGACATTCCACAGAAGACCAAACGACAATCCATGGTCATACGACACTACACCCGGGATCATACGAGTTTCGAGGGACCTGATGAAATGTCATACGACACAAGGGTCCCTCTCATACGACACTTGGGTATACTTGAAATGACAATGTGCATTCAAATGAAATGTCGTACGAGTCTGGTATGGGACTCGTACGAGTTTTCACAAATGCAAAAATTAAAAAAGCAAAACGCGTACGAAAAAATTAAAAAATGCTATGAAACATGAAAAATTTGCATTTTCAGAAGGGCACAGAGGTCCACCTACTGGATGTCCGTACTGTCGGGGTCTCTGGTATCTCTGACTGCGCTTGAATCGATGCAAACTCACAGGAACCTTCAGATCTCACTGTTCTACCATTTTCTTGCTCAAAGGGCTCTGCACAATCTCCAAAGTCAAATGGTTGAAATGAATTGAAAATGACCCTTCAGACCTTTATATAGCATTTGACCTAATTTTCAAAAGTGCTCCATTTTTCACAAAAATTGCACCCCTGGCTAATTTCGATGTTCTGAATCCATTTTCAGGATCAAAATTCAAATCTAAGATTGTTTAATATGTCAAAATTATGATTTAAAATTTTTGGGCCTAGGACGGTCTACTGCTTGCATAATCGACCTTCCATCATCATGGAAATCTAGTATTCAACTTAATTGATTATCTTCCATCAACTATCAAAATTTCAACTTGGTCAACTATGGTCAACTCATGGTTTAACCTAGTCAAACTTGGTCTTTTGGGACCGTCCAACGATGCAGAATGCATTCTTGAACGTGTATAACCACTTTTCCAATCAATTAACATGCTTCTAAACTATCAACGTTGACTTTTCTTGTCAGATTTCAATTTTAATCCTGAAGTGGGCATGGTATTGCACATCATTCAAAGTCTGTAAATCAATTTCTATCAATATCTTTCATCAGTGATCAAGACAAACAATCACGTCTAGTTACTGATTCATCAAAAAAGACCTCATCGCTCGGGGCAAATCTATCATCACTTGGGGCATATCAGATTCATCAAGATCCATATCAATCTGGTATTCTCCTAATCTTGTAAACTGTATTAGTTTTTGCAACCATCAGATCATAGTGTTCTTTCCTTGGTTCTTCGGCAACTGAAGGATTCAGATGTGATACCTGCTAGTTCTGCTAAGACAATCGAGTCTAGAACCGGTCACTCACTTCTTTGCAATCCTAAGGTTTGGAATCAGGTGTTTTGACACTTTTTCGCAATCATAGGTTCATTTGCTGTTATAGTGAACATTATCTTTGGTCATTCAGGACCTATTATCTCCATATCAAATCAATATCAATTAACTTTTGTCTCATATCAATTATCAATTTCAAACATCAATTTCATATCTTTATCAAACATAGACTATCTTTGAACCACTGCGCTTCGCACAGTAATTCAAAGAGGGGCAAAATGTAATACCCCAAAAATGGGCTATAAGTTCATTAATCTTCTATATCAACAATTCGAACGAAATCGACATCAAAGTCCTAACCTAAGGCACATCTAAACATCATCGAATCCTAATTGATTATCTTAAATTCTGCATCGGGGAATATTCTTAGTAATATTCCTAATCATCATAATTATCTTTAATTTAATGATTATTTGGCAATAAATCCCATTTATGCTAAGTTTGATTAATTGAATATTTTCATATTTAATTAATTGGATTTAATACTGCCACTTAATTATTTAATTGAATTTAATTATATTTATTCCTAATTATTATTTAATTTTGATAATAAATCAAAATTCCTATCATTAATTGATTAAATTCTTATTTAATTAATTAAAGCAAGTTGTCATATTTAATAATATTATTTTTGGAATAAAAGTTTGAAAAAATAATTGATTAACCCATAAATCAATTGTTTTATTTTCAAAAATCAGTTAAGTTGAGCATAAATCACTTTATTTATTAAATTAATTCATAAATAAAATATGCACAATCATAAAAGCAGACAACTATCAATTATCAATTAAAGCTAAACTCTATTTTGAGTTAAAATTTAGCTTTTGCATGTTTTTGTGAATTAAATTATCTTTAGTATCAAATAACTCAAAAATCAAGCTGAGTTAATTTGAGTGATTTATGGTTCTCTTCCATGCACCTCCAAAGCCCTGGATTTCTATAAAATCAAGGCTCAGCTCTTCATAATTCATCCATGAATTTGCATTCTCACGCTGTCGAATTGGAGTCTGAAGAATCATCTTTGCGAATCCAAGCTATTGTGAGATCTTTCTAGTTTTGAGCATTACATATCATTTAGCATAGATTCATATCATTGTTAGATCAATTTCTATATTAGCATAGATTCATATCAGTTTATCATTCTTAGTGCATAGAAAATACCAAAAAAATAGATTAATTGCATTCATATTTCATATTAGTTTTGCATTCAAATCCTTCGTTTAGGTGTCGTCTAGGTCACTGATCTCGATAACAATTTGAGAACATCAATCTCGCACCTACTAGAAGGCAGTAAATCGCTTGGTTAAATTAGATTTCAATTTTGCACGATTTTGATTTTTGCTAACCTCTAATATTTTACTGAAGTGTTGTGTCTATAGATCAGGTACAATTTTCACACACACAGACACAACAACCACAACTTGTTGCTTGCTCATCTAATTTATTGCACTATTGAGTTAAGTAAACAACTATGTACTAATGGATCTTTTACTATCAACATATTGAACCCAATGTGAGTCCACATAACCATGACTATAATTTGTGGCTTTTGTCATCCTAGCATGAAAGAATAATTGATAGTTAGATGCACACCTTAAATAACCTAAAGACTCTTTTTAACTACATCCCAAGGAATTAGTCTAGGATTAGACAAATTTATTTTAAACTTCCATTGTTTGGGAATGTTTTGGTCTAATACAAATCATAACATTTATAAGACTTCATACTACAGTCTAATAAGGTACTTTACTAATGATTTCCATCTCTAAAGAAGTAAGACATCATGTAATAGACAATTTCCTTCCAAAAGTAATAGGAGAACACAATGGTCTAGAATCCTATATGTTAAACCTTTGCAAAATTGAATTCACATACTCTAGTTAAGCTATAGCTTTTTGTTCGCTCTACCTATCTTTATGTCCATACCAAGAATACATTTTGCCACACCTAAATTTTTCATTTCACAAATTGATTCTTTTCCTTTAACAACAAATTTAACATATCATCAATATAAAGTGCAATAATAAAGAAACAAGCACCATCAGGTTTATAATAAATACAATGATCTAATTTGGACACATACAAATCTAAATATCAACACAAAAGTTAAATTGTTAGTGTTACATTATAGAAGATTGCATGAGGCCATACATATATCTTTAATTTATAATCTATATGTTATCTACCTTTCACCAACATACAACTGATGAAAATGCATTTGACAACCTTGGTCTCTTCAATTTAGTATGTTTCTCCTTTGTCACGTGCACATGTCAAGTAAAACAAAAACACAGATTCTTTAGCGAAGATTTTTGGTTGCCCATATTAGAGTAATAAGTTGTTTTGATTATTAATTAAATCATTAAGTCACTTATTATCTCTTTCTTTACTTAAGCTAAACTTTAGGCATATAATGATTAATTCTTTTATTAATTATTATTATGCAACCTAGGTTTCCTTTAGGGTTTTGATCTCCTTTTATAGAGATTGATCTCTCTTATATAACACAACACATTCATTTTTATTGAATAGAAACTTTTATTTTTGCACATCAAGAATGTCTCCTCTTTCATGGATCCTTGCATTCAGGCCTCCATAGCTTTTGCTTCTCTCTTTTTGTGACACATGTTTGCATGCAGGTGATTCTTGGGAGATGTGGGTTGTTTTCTCATCAACTCTAATATGGTATTAGAGCTTCAAATCTTCATGCCCCTATTCTTTTCTTGAGAGATTTGACCTTGTTTGTCAGATCTACAATTTTCAGAGGTTTTATGTTGGATCTGGGGGGACCTTTGTTTCTAGTCACTTTGGGCTCAAACAGACCTCATTGTTGAGCTCAGATTGCCCAAAAACCCCTTTTCCATATTAAAATTATCTAATTTGGACAACGTTGCAATATGAGGTAATTTTTTCTGTACTAGGGTCCTGTGACCCTGACATGCATCCTGAGGTGCTTGCAAGAAAATATTAAAAAAAATCGGTGGCCACCCAACAACCACCCGATGGCCACTCGACAACCACTAAGTGACCACCGATGGGCGGACAATGGTCATCGCTCGTGGTCATTGCTGGTGACAACGCGGTTACCGCTAGTGTCACCATCATTGTAATCGTCGTACAGTTCGCAGTCACCAACGGTATAACCACTGTGCGGGCTGCAGTTACCACCGCCCGATGCTACCCAAGAATATTCTAGGATCACAAAGCATATTCTGTAATTGGTAATTTTTTTTGGTGCCAAGTTTTTTTTCCAACAACATTTTCTTGCAACCTGGTGATTTTTTGCGATGACAATCATTGGACCGTTAACTTTAAGCTCATGAAGGCTGATGTCAACACTACATCATTCTTGCATGCACCCCTTTTGTGCCCATCTAAAGCACCTATTAGTTTTTTTCTCATATCTTGAGCATACAGTGTCGTAATCGAGAAAACAAATATTGTCAAAAAGCTCGTTTGAATTTCTAATTTTTTTTTGACAGTGTTTTTTTCTGTCAAATCTAGAACTTCCTATTTGCACTCTGGGAGCCATATCTTGCACATCCAGACTCCTTTTTTGGAAAACAAGATTCGTTGAAAAGATTGTTCTATGAAATTTCCAATGCTTTGAGTCTTTTTTCTAGATTCTACTCCAGGTATATTTTATTCAATTTTTTGCATTTATGCACTGGTGAATATCTTGGATGTTTTAGGTCCTAAGATCTCTTCCCTATTTGGGATGGATCATCTTTGACTATTATTCATGTTTTTGCAACCTTATTTCTTCTTTGAGAATTGTAGACATCTTTTGTAAGCATTCTTTTATGCAAACACACTAAGATAAAGTGTCATTTTATTGCATACTTGAGATCTTGCAAATCTTTGTGCCATTTGTACTCGTACTCCATTATAAAGTGCCATGGGGGATTTGATGTTTTCCTTTGTTTTCCATCTACCTTTATCAAGTGAGTGTTCCTTCCACAACATTAGCTTCAGGATGTCTTTATATGTGTTTGTAATTTCTTTGCACCTTCGATGTTCTTAGTTCTTCATCATGCAGTTCTTATTGGCCGTCTTTTTTAGTGTACCTATCACCCCTCCCTTGTACGCATTATGAGGGGTTTCTAATATTCATTCTTATGCTTGCTTGGTTCGATGGAGTGAGATATGTATTCAATATTTGTCCCTATGTACTAGGCGGATGCAATGGCTGGGAATCTATACATTTCAGTGAGATGGATCATTTACCATATGGACACTTTCATTCCTATTTTTTAGAGGCAACCTGCCATCTTTGATTGATCAACAATTCAGTCTTTGGTGTTTTATACCCTCTGTATCTTCGAGTTCAGTTGTTTGCCTTTGTTTTCCTCCTAATTTGAGTAGTGTCATTTGAGGGCACTCATGCAGATTACAGTCTTCTCTACTTGGTCATATTCTATTCTAGTGGAGGTTCTTTAGATCAACAGTTACTTCTTGAGAAAGTTTGCAACTTCTTGCTTCAATGGTGTTTTGCATGTTCATTCTTTGTTCCTATTTTTTGGAACATTCCCTAGTTTTGGTATTTTCTTCAGTCCTTCAACTAGTCTTCGTCTCTTTTTGGAGTAGAGTTTTTCCCATGCGGGTTCCTCTATTTCTCTATTTTATAGAGACTCTTTTGTACTTGGGTACCTAATCGGGCCTTTGTTCAGTAGATTTTCTAGATTTTTAACTACTCCCTAAGTTTATCTTGGGGGGGGGGGGTGTTAGAGTAATAAGTTATTTTTCTTATTAATTAAATCATATTGATTTAATATTTAAGTCACTTATTATCTCTTCTTTTACTTAAGCTAAAATTTAGGCATATAATGATTAATTATTTTATTAATTATTATTATGCAACCTAGGTTTCCTTTAGGGTTTTGATCTCATTTTATAAGGATTGATCTCTCTTGTATAACACAATACATTCATTTTTATTGAATAGCAACTTTTTTTTTGCACATCAAGAATGTCTCCTATTTCATGGATCTTTGCATTTAGGCCTCCATAGCTTTTGCTTCTCTCTTTCTGTGACGTGTTTACATGCAAGTGATTCTTGGGAACTGTGGGTTGTTTTCTCATCAAATCCAATAGCCCATACCTCTAAAAGTGTTGTATTAATAAGAGTTGATGTGAGAGACATGTTGACCAAGAATAGGTAGTGGCTAAAACCTTGATCTAAAGATTTTGTTCCAAGCCAACTCGACTTAAGCACATTCTTAGCCTTATGCATTAGTATCATGTTCATATGTTCTACAACTCCAATTTATTATGAAAATATTGAGTTGTCTCTAAATACCATAATCTTTGTGAAATAAAATTTATATAAAAAAATCAACACCATTATTAGTTCTTGAACACTTAATTTTTTGAGTAGTTTGAGTTTCTGCCATATATTTGAACAATGTAAAATGAACCCATTTCTTTCTACTATTGTTATTAATTATTCTAATTCCTTCTACTATTATTATTGAATGTTACATAGTATAAACATTTTATAATCGAAGGATTATTTTTAAGGCTAAACACTTTTGAATGAATAAGATCTAATAACCTAGAAGACTTATGAAACTTAAATAATCTTTTACACAATTTTATTTTCCATATATGAAATATTTATAATTAAAGTCAAGATTGAAACTAGATTAGCCTTCAATAAGGTTTTTATTCTTTAAGGTCTAGAAACCCTTTTCTCTTATGTGGCCTAATATTTGGTGGTAAAATATTATTTTTCCAACTAGTAACATATTCTCAGTAGACATTATTTGGATGTAATGTTTGGTGGTAAAACATTATCTTTCCAACTAGTAACACTATTTTGTCCCTTCCTCTGTTTGCGGGAAGGGCAATTTTGGGACTGCTAGATCGAATGACATTGGCATATTTGGGATGAATGGTGTTGTTGGTTCTGCACTTGTTGTTTCCCAAAATTTTGCTACCTCTAATAGGGCTCCTGCAAGAGGGGGTGCTTAGTCTATTAATAGCATTCCTAGCACTGTCTCTCTACCTGTTATTGGTCATGTATCTCAAGGTGTTGCTAGCCTTTCATCACAAGGTGTTGGGCCTCTAGTGTTGGATTTATTGGTCTAGCAAGAAGCGGATGCTAAGGTGGAAGAGGGTTGGATTACTGTAAAAGGTAAAAAGTCTAAGATGTCTACACCCTCTTTTGACATGACCACTTTCTCCTAAAAGGGTAGGGACAAAAATATCTATTAATGTTTTCTGGTAATGGTGTTGAGGCTAGAGTTTTCTATAGTGCATCTTTTCTTTATTTTTGGCTGCATGCTGGTTCTTTTATCCATTCCTTGTTGAGGGCTTTCATGGAATATCTTTTGTGACATTATTGTAAAGGGTTTTAGGTCCCTTCAAAACCTATTTTTGCATTAATAAAAAATATATTCTCAGTAGAAACAACATACTTAGGTACTTAAAAAGAATGACCATCTATTGTAGAAAATACTACTCATTTGTTCAATGAGTTTAATGCATATAACCTTGGAAAAATTACTATTACAATCAACTATGCATGTGTCAAAACTAAGTGCCCAATTTGAAACATCTAGCAATCACCATTCACCCTCAAGACATCTTACATTGTGCATCAAAAAAGAAAATCAACACACCTACTCAATGGATTTGTCAATAGATAATAGGTTTATGATAACCCATTAAAATGAAAAACACCACTAATCCTCTAAATCCTATTTCTAAAGAAATAATTTGAGCTCTACCATGTCCAAATTTATTTTAACAAAACTAATTAACCATGTGCACCGTACCTCCATTAAACTCTTTACATTATGCATATTAATCTATATCAAAAGTTATTAAAAAATACACCATAATTAATTAAATATGCATTATCACTTGCATGAGTGGTCAAAATTACAACAAAGACACTGACATATTCCTTCTCAAATTTAAAATTATAATCGAATTTTTCTGTACATTTTTTTTTATAGAGGTGACCAAGTTTCGTATAATTCTAGCATATCTCTTTAGACTTTCTAGAAGACTTAGACACCCCTTTTGGTTATAGATCTTGAATTTTCTCATTGTTTTAATTTTTCTCACCTCTTACAATCTAGTTATAATGAGGGGAAATTAGATCATGGATACTTGCAAAGATATTAGTAGATTCAACCAAAAAGTCCTACTCTATTCAATAATTCCAACTCATTCAAGAAAGAAAAGCCAACATGATAATCAAATGCATAAACCATGAATAATCAAATAACAAACAAATCGCACAAGATATCACTGTAATCTTTTTTCTTTTTTTCTTTGTGTTATGGGCTCGCAAATTTGCCCCAACAAGTATTGATATCAGAAAGATTTAAGAATGTGGGTCTCGGAATAATGAAGAATGCATTTCATTTTATAGATTTTAGGATTCCAATGGACAATCAAGATTAAGAGGTACTAAGTGATAATGGATGGCTAGGATTGATTAAGATTGAACCGATTAGATATATGATTCAGATTGATTGGTAGTTGATTGATTCCATGACAAGATTGATTGATGAGTTAACAAATCTGGTTGATAGATGACTGGTTGCATGACATAATAAGTGAATTAATGAATTAGAAGAGTAATTTGATTAGAGAGTTGAATTATTAGTCTGTGAGAGTTATGGAGGTGGGACTACAAGAATAAATTATAATTAAATAATTAAAGAATCATTTAATTGTGTATGAGGAGGTAATAAATAAAATAAATATTTTATTTATTTTTAGAAGACTTAGTTGACTTTGGGGAGATGGAATAATCAAGCAAATTAAGAATTCATTTAATTAATAGAAGAAATAGTTAGTAAATTAAATAGTTTAAATAATTATTTAATTGCAGGTGAAAATAACAAGAAAGGTTAATTTAATTAATTAATAATGATTATTCAATTAAAATTAAGAAAATGAATCAATTAAATAATTAAAATGATTTAATTAATATTAGAGAAATAATTTGATAATGAAATAATTAAAATTATTCAATTATGGGAATTGGAGGGAAATGTTAATTTGAATTTTGAAATAGAGGAAATATGCAAATTAATTAAATACTAAAATTTATTTAATTAATTAAAACTAATATTAGTAAAAATGTCACTTGCAAGTAATGAGGTAGTTTTAGGGCCCCTCTTTGAGACATACAATTTTAAGCGCTATCTCAAAGAATAAATAATAAAAAGTTGCCCTAGTAGGTATGAGGTAACCACGAGGTAATATGGTGCCCGCTAGAGAGATCGTTGGTACATTAAAGACATGAATGATCTCTTGAAAGAAGTAGAAGAATGTTAAAAGTAATATGAAAGATGATGACAAAGAAGAATAGTTAGTAAGAAGTGAAGAATGTTAGTCAAGGTGATGATGGTATTTGATCTACATTAGACATAGAAATGGTTGATGGATGGGATGAATAAAATGGAT